>CM052540.1:175427064-175608048 GCA_028533065.1 Trachops cirrhosus
CTTTTTTCAATACTATAGATGTATATTTCCAACTTCTAAATCAAGCAAATCCATGAGTCAAATAAAACAAATGATCAGTTCCAGCAGAGGCAAGGAGAGATGTATATATAAGAACTGTGCATTAAAGATTGATGGAAAGCCATACACACTTTTAAATGTCCCACTGCTGATGTGGACTGTACCTTAAAGAGAAGGTTAAGAATGTTATGTATCACCAGGAAATGATTAAGTTGTTCTATTCATCTGACAGCCTCTCATTCCATATGATCAATTGTGGAGAAACAGCATGAAATGTTTGAGGGGTGGCAGAGAAGATATGAACAGAATGTAGCACAGATAAAATATGTATTTTCCCCCAAAAGCTGTACAAATATTGCCAGGAGCGTGACAAAGAACTGTGCTTTGTGTACACCGACTGCTCAAGATAACTTTGTACAAAAGACCAACTTTCCTTGTGTATGGCAGTGGTAATACTCTCTTTCTCTGGGGATGATAATGTTTTTCAACTTAAATTATGTGGAATTTTAGCAAGCATCAAAGATGTAAATGAAACATTGTCCCAAAAATACACCTTTGCCCTTGAAGAGTAATCAAAATTCTACTTATATTTATAAATTAACATCAAATACATTTTCCAAAATTCCTGTGCCAATTATTTTGTCTTCTTCTAATCCAGCCTTTTAATATTATTTTTAAGGATCCATTTTCTTCTCCCACTGAAGTGTAAGCATTGTGTTAGGTAAATATTTAAATGTAGATCTTCAAATGCTTAGGTGTTTGATATAGTTAAATGATTTTAGTAGCCCATGTCTGGTAGTAACCAAAGGGACTTATGTTAGACATAAGTGTAATGTACACTTCTATGTTGTTGAAAACCATAATCAATTTCTAATCAGGTATATTCATATTATACTCTCACTATATGTCAAAGTAAAAGAGTTTTTTGACTTATTCCAAGAATTCTAGGAAAGGAAGCAAATTAAAAGAGAGAGAGAAAGATTTTTTTCTGAACTCTCTTCCCAATTATGATGGATAGCCTCAAATGGTTGTGTTTTTATCATGTATTTTCCTCACAGATTTTTTCCAGAAAGTTTAAAAATTGGGCACATGAATGGCCAGGTATATGAGGAAAGGTTTTGTGCAGAGTGGACAAAACAGTAGTTCAGCCCCAACGTTACTAGTCTTGCAATATCCACCTTGCTGTTGTGAAAGTCTGGATGGCAACTTAATTTGATTTTGATATTAGATATCATATCCTGGAGTATGATTCCCACCTGATGTTTTGCCTCCTGCAGCTCTTGCTTACAGACCTCTCATTTTGTCTGGGCTGACAGTGTGCCCAAGCCACACATGATGAATACGATAGTGCATTGTGTCTGCATCCATAATGACAGTCCTATCACTTGTCAGTTCTTTAATTTACCCAGTTCCTTTGTCATTTGATGTGGACGCTGACCCAATTATGGTCGGTGAGATACCAGGGGAATTCTGTTGTGTAGATCCTAGGGAAAAAAAAGTGCCTTTCTAATAAAAAAGGACAGATGACAGTGGGTGATATTCATTCCCTACTTCTTCGGCTTTGAACCTGAACAAAGTTTCAAACGATGCCTGGAAGTGCAAGGCCCACGCTCTTACTCTGAGGTCACAAGCATTATCTCAGAATACAACTGGGAGAACGGGTAGCCAGATAAAAGTCTCTGTGTCCTGATGACACTGTTAACAGCTACACTGATGACAGCACTGTGACCTCTCTACATTTCTTTCAAATAACAAAAATAGTCCTCTCCTAATTTAAGCTTATTAAGTGATGTACAGTTACTTGCTGTTAGAAACATTCCTGACTTTCACAGCCATTGGTTAGAAACAAAAACAAACTGAGCTTCATATAAACACAGTTATTTGAGAATTAAAAAAAAAACAGTGATAATCTTTATTTAGTATGGGTGTTACAATTTTACTTCTTTTGAGTTCTTCTTTTGAGTTCTTGAAGCTGAATCCAAGGCGCATGTGTGTATGTGAGGGATGGGGTATCCCCACAGACACTAAGCAACTCTCTTCTCAGTCACTAGCAGGGTTTCTGATAATTCAACACAATTTTATGCCATCTACATGGAGACAGTATCAAATTCTACAATTAAAGGTTCAGTCCTACAAGACTGCTCCCAACATGCAGGAAAAATTCAGTTACAAGCCCAGGTTGTTACCTTTGCTTCTGACACACTGGTTATAAATCAGAGATTCCTGTGACCTCTTGGCTGGGTTCAGTTAATTTCCTGGAGTGGCTCACAGAACTCCGTGTAATATTTTACTTAGTACATCACCAGCTCTTACAAAAGAACATAACTCAGGAAAAGCCAGGTGGAAGAGTTGTATAGAACAAGATATGGGGAAAATGTGCTGAGTTTCCATGTTCTCTCCAGGTGTGCTAATATCCCCAAATCTCCATGGGTTCACCAACCCAGAAGTTCTCTAACACTGATTATTTACGAAGGCTTTATTACATAGACTGGGTTGATATAATCATTGGTCACTGGTGATTGACTCAACCTCAGACACTCTCCCTTCCCCAGAGGTCAGGGGAAGGGACTGAACGTTCCAATCCACTAATTGCCAGGTTGGCTCCCCTGGCAGCCGGGCTTCATATCCTTACGTGCTTTCCAGCAGTAACGTTATTATATAACAAATCATGCCTTTATATCACTCATTACTTTGGAAATTCCAAGGCTTTTGAGAGTCATGAGCCCTGAACCATAAATACCAAATATATATTTATGTAGTCATCTGACTGATCATATATACATGTATATGAGGTTGCCCAGAAGGTACCCATAAATGTAATATGAAAAATAGAGACATTTATTGAAGAGGATGCAACGTCCAAGAAACATTGTACACAGGACAATGGTACCTCAGTCCCCATCAAAGTAGGCACCTTGGGACCTCACACAGGTATCCCAATTGCCATCAGCTGTCCCATGCATTTTCCTGAATCTAATCAACAGCCTGAAATCAAAGGTGATTTTAGTTTTGGAAAAAGCCAGAAGTTGCAGGGTGAGACAGGTGCATGGGCAGGCACATTATCGTGATGAAGCTGCCAATCACCAGTTGCCTATAGCTGCAGCCTCCTGAATCATCCTGAATAAGTTCCAAAGAGCAATGTTCAAGCTTAACACAAATTTTGATGCAGATTCATTGCTCTACTGGCTCAGTCATTTTTAATGTGAGCGACACACAATATACATGCTCACTCAACGGCATCTAGCTCCCCTCACTGACTACTACAGTGAGAGCATCGTTGTTCATGCATATGCATTCCTGTCCACTCTCCTTGGCTGCCAGGTTACGTCGATGTCATGCAAACCATTCTTGTTATATTAACAATGGCTGGACTTTTTTCAGACAGATTACACATGTATATATACATACACACACATATATGAAATAACATACAATAGAGATTAATAAATGTATAGCTAGTAGTTTCTTCTGTCTGAAAATTAAATCACGATATGCAAAATTACTTCTTTTGGAAATAAAAATAAGTTATGATATTAATGTATTGATAACATTTCTTATAGAAATTTAGAAACTAAGAATGAAGTGATATTGTATATATAAGATGGGTGACTTTCAATATTTGTATAATAATTGTATTAAGGGTTAAATTTAATTGATGTAGTTTCACTCATTCATATGAAGTTTATTTTCATACATCACTCACTAGAGACCAGAAACATACACAATTAACATATAATAAAGATTATGTATTTAAAAGATAAATAAAAATTAAAATGACAAAACATCTCACTGAAGACGGCTCAAAATACTGTAACATTCTTTATATTAGAAATGATGTAGGGTGTGTTGCCCTGAATATTATGATTGTGTGTGTATATTTTAAGAGTTATAACTAATGACTTATCAGTTAGAGGCATGCAATTAACACAGGGTTTATGCTGAAATACCTTCTTCCCATCCCATGTTAACATGCTTGATTTCTCAGTCATTCCAGTTATAGAATTCTTGTTCTTAAGAAATAAGCCCCAATGACAGATTTATGGATAAAGAATAGAAGGCAGTTAGAAACAGATAATCTATATTAAATTATCCTCATATAATTTCTAGGAGATTGAAGACATTAATAAATCAAAATTTAACTTCAGCCTCTTCGGTTCCCACAAGGTCATGGATAGAAGAGGAGGTAGGCAGGGGACTTTCTTGGGGAGTTTAATGGCATATGCACAGTCCACACATAATTTGTATCTTCACCCGTAGCTCTAATTATCTTTTTCCAGTGCTTCTTCATGAAGCACTTCCTAGTAATAAAGATAAAACTGTCTGGGAGACAAAAACCCATGCTATTTTTTTAGCTTATTATCACTAACAGGCAATCTTGGTAATGTTTTGGATGAATTTTCACCCATACTTTCTGCTATGGGAAGAAGCATCTGTTACCTCAGTTTAGGTCTGGCTGAATAGTTTTCTTTTTGGCCATATTGAATAGTGAGACCAAAAAGAAAAAAAAAAAAACACTGTGACACTTTATCCCTTTTATTTATCCTGACCTTAGATGAGAAAGAGCAGAGATGACAACTTTAATAACTCCTTACTTCCAAGATTCAATAATAAGCCAAAAGCTCTTTCTATATGTAAATACAATGGAGGGACAAAGGGGAAATAGTGTCCCATAGTATCTTGCAAATAAGACAAAGAAGTATACTGTAGGATATTTCTCTATTTCTCAATACTATTGTGGGGGAAAAATCAATTTTTTTCCTAAGGGAAAATTTTCCATGTAAATATAATGCATCATAGGCCAGGCTTTAGTCTGTATATGTAAATACTGAATTTATCGGTCCCCTTAATCTACGGTCCCTGCAATTATATAATATTGAACCTTATAAGTAAATATCAGATCAGCCCTGGCTGGTGTTTCAGTTGGTTGGAGCCCCGCCCCAAAGCTGAAAGGTTGTGAGTTTGATTCCTAATGCTGGCACAGACACTTGAGACCCATGGTCCGGATGCCTGTGGGAGGCAACCAATCGATGCCTCTCTCTCACATCAATGTTTCTTTCTCCTTTCCTCTCTCTCTTTCACTCTCTGTAAAAAACAATAAAAATGTCTTCAGGTGAGGGAGAAAAAATAAGTAAATAAATATCAGTTGGTTTAAATTTGGTACATAGCCAGCAACAAATATAGCACATACACCATATTTGGGGTATGGGGCAATGCAACAATTGTACATCAGTAAATATGGTAACTCAAAAAACCATCCCCCATAAAAAATTTTTTTACAGAATTTCTATGCGAAACTAAACAAGATATCTTTTAAACTTGGTACAAAGCAAGATATCAAAAGCAATACACTTAAATGAAACCTTACACACATAGCATGGTTGTTGTACCCTCGTATGGAGGGGTCCTTAGGACCACCCAGGGTTTTCAGGTTTGTTAAGAGAACTCCCAGTGCAGAGCATATTATTGTACTTGTGGCTATGATTTCGTACAGTGGAAAAACACAGAGAAAAATGATCAAAGGGGGAAGTCTCAAGGGGTGAAGTCCAGAAGAAATCAGTCACACACTTCCAAATACTGTGTCCTCCTGGAGTCACTCAGGACAGAATTACTTTCCCCAGCAAGGAGCAGTGACGACAGGTGGACAGTGTTCTGTACCAGGAAAGTTCACTGAAGTCAGTGCTCAGAGCTTTGAACTGGGGTTGATTGTATCGGCATCCTCTATTTACAGCCGGGACAACTGTAACTGAACAACAAGTAAAAAAACCCAACCTTTCACTCTTCAAATACATCTATCTGGTATATAATCTTTTGTACATGTTGGTGGATTTCATTTGCTACTATTTTTGAACATCTTTCTGTTGATATGTATAACAGATATTGGCTTGTAGTTTTTGTTTTATGTTGATGCAGTTGTCTGGTTTTGGTATGGGTAATACTGGGCACATAGAATGAGTTGAGGTGTTGCTTCTTCTTCTGTTTTTGAAGTATTTGGGGGTAGAATGTAATGAATTCTTATTTAAATATTTGGTAAAATTCACTAAAGGAATCATCTGGGCTTGGAATTTGTTTTGTGGGGATTTTTAAAAAATAATTGCTAATAGTAATTATGGTCTATTCTTTTTTTAAAAAATACTTTTTGATATTTATTGTTCAAGTATGGTTTTCTATTCAATGCTTTAAAAATTTCTCAGATTTTCTAATTCTTCCTGAGACAATTTTAGTAGTTTGCATTTCTCTGTAAATGAGTTTATTTCCTCTAAGTCATCTAGCTTGTTGGAATGTCATCAGTAGTGATATCCTTCATTTTATTCTACCTACTGATGTGTACATCTTATCGACCATTTCAAAAAATCAATTTTGGCCTTCATTTATTTTCTCTATTGTTTTTCTAATCTCTGATTTATTAATTTCTGATCTGATCTTGATAATTGCATGGCATCTGCAGGTATAATTTTGCATGCTAGGGTAACAAGCTAGCTTTGAAAAAGTTTGCCCTTTTTTTCCAAGTTGCTTCAGGTGAAAAGTTAGGGTGCTGATTTAGGAATTTTTATTTTTAAGATATATTTTTAACACTATAATTTTTTCTACTTTACCTGCATCCCATAAGTTCTGATACTTTGGGCTTTCATTTTAATCCATCTCAAACTGTTTTTTAATTCTCCTGTAATTTATGTTTTTAGTAATTTCTCTTTGTTACTGATTTTCATTTCATTGCACTGTGGTCAGATAACTTACTTTACATGAATTTATTGGGGCTTGTATTCTAACTTATTCAGGAGAGTTTTCCGTGCATGCTTAAGAAAACTATGCATTCCACTCTTGTGCCATTTTATATAAAGCAACAAAGATGAAAACTAAGGGCTTCCATTCTTAAACAAAAAGAAAACAGAAGTAAGAATACTATTTAAATCAAATTCCAGAACAAAATGTGTCATGAGAGAAAGAGAAATCTTGTTAGTGATTTCAAAGACTCCCCAGGCAAGATTTCAGTGAATCGTGGATGTAATCATGGTTTCCTGTGGTACTGTTTGGGTCTGCTAAACAGGAAAACATTATATCTTTACAGAGAGGATAGCTATCCTTCTGTCTAGAAAAGTTGGTCAACAGATGATGGTTTCGGAGACTTTGTGAAACACATGTCACAAATGGATGGTGGAGTTATTGGAATTTGGTAAGGGTGGGAAGGTCAGTCTGTGGTTCCTGATAATACAAGGACCTACTCTGGGCAAACACTCTTATTTTTTATGTGAGATAGTCATAACCATGCAGCTGAAATCAACAGAAGCTAATTTTTCAAAATACAGTAGGAAGTAATAGATTTTTCTGGCTAACAAGAAACAGATCTATTGAACTTCAGCATAAAATGTATCACAGTTGTTTCCATACATAACAAGGCTATTTTAATATTGATTTCCCTGAGTCTCCTGGTATAAGATTTTGGTGTATTCATGTAAATTAGTTATCAAATGATATTAATTATAATGTTGGATATCCTGGACACATATGGGTACACATATACCCATAATCCCTGGATTTATTGTGTACCAGTGCCTACAAGTTTATTATAAACACATGATATTCCCCACAAACATAATAAATGTTGGTATGCACCAGCTTACTACAGTGCATCATCCAAAAGAAGTCTATCCTAAACCACCAATTACTGGCTAAGTCTGCAGCCTTCTTACTTTGCACACGTACTCTACTTAGACCAGGCTCTTGGACTCCCTGGAGCATTACGGCCATGTCCTTCTTCTGTGATTCCTGAACTACTAAGTGAAATGAGACTGTTTATGTGTGTGGAGGAAGGTGATGCAACAATGGTTGAGGGAAGTTGCACTAGATTTTGATGCCAGATATGTTTTCTTTATTTGTGCTTTATTCTAGTGTGTAGAACAGCTCATAGTACAAAATTTGAGTTTTTTTTTAAAAGTATTTGTTAGCTAATCAATTTATTTATGTTTTCAAGAGATCAAGTCTATTATCCTAAAACTCTCAGTACCTGATAACATTACAACAGTATCTTCTTCAGACTCAGGGTGGTAAGTGTGTAGCTGAGCACAGAGTGCCTGAGAAATACACCAAGCTTCAATTTCAGGAGGAAATTGGTCAAGTAGGAGCTGATAAGCTTGAACACACTTCTCTTTATTCCTTTGTATTCCTGGGAGAGAGTTTCACAGGCAAGTACATCTTTGGGACACTTAATCCTGGATCCTTGGTAAAAGGAGGTAATCCAATCTTTGGTTTTATATAATGTTAGTCCAGGTCAGTACCTGTGGAGAACCTGGATGGATAATATTTCAGATAGAAAACTTTACTAATTCTTGTTGAATGTAGGGAGGAAGAGAAGGTTGGACATTGAATATCTCTATAATCTAAATAAAAAATAAGTTATATAAATGTGTTTTCAATTTTGAGAAACATCAGTCTTCTTCATTTTGCTAATTCTGGTTTTATTTAAATCATATAACCTCTTCCAAATGAAGCAAATATTATAATATCTGAGGAACACGAGGAGTGTTGTCTAATACTTATCTCTCTTTAAGGTGCATACTTGAAGTACCAGCAAAATGTGATTGTTTCAGTAAGGTTTGAAGCATTTTTGTACTTATGAAAATTCATTTTTTATGGGCAAGCAAAGTTTCCCCTAGATTTTTGCTCTTTGTCTGGGTTTTTGTAGCACATTGTGAGGTAGCCCCACAAATATACCCATAATACATACTGTGTGTGTAGGTAAGGTATATTAGTCTGTTCAGGCTACCATAGCAGAATGCCACAGACTGTGTGGCTTCAACAACAGAAACGTATTTTCTCACAGTTCTAGACAATGGAAGTCCAAGATTACGGACTTCCAGCAGTGTTGATTTTTTTGTGAGTCCTTTCTTCCGAGCTTGCAAATGGCATTCTTCTCACTATCCACATGACCTTTGCTCTGTATACTCAGAGAGAGAGAGAGAACACACAAGAGGGAGCACCCTGGTGTCTCTTCCTCATTATATAAAGACATCAGTTCTATTATATTAGGGTTCTACCTTTATGACCCCATTAAGCACAATTAGCTCCTAAAAAATCCTATCTCCAAATATAGTCACCTTGAGGGATTAGGACCTCAACATGTGAATTTGGGGGTATATATTTCAATCCATAGTGGTAGGTAGCAATAGAGCTCCTGTTTAAGTCAAGAGCTGCATTATTTCTTGAGGCCAGGGAAATAAGCTCCTGATAAAATCTAATGGGAGAAATGGAACAGATACAGAGAAAGAGTAAACCCACAAATGTGTCCTAAGCATTTGAACACTCAAGGAAATTGGTAAATTTCTAAAATTTAAATCTTCAGTATTTAAAAAAAAATCTTTAAATTAGATCATTACAGTTGCACCAAAATTATATATGTAAGTGAAAGTGCTATAAATATTGGAAGTTCTTTTGTGGTTAAAGCTCAATTTGTGAAGGCAGAATGGCATAGAGAGGTTGAACATTAGTCATATATAGAAAATCACTATAGATTTTCTATCATATCATGGAAATGAATGATAGAAATCAATCATTTCCATGATCACTTGGAAAAATAATTTCCAGATCAAAGGAATATGATCCCTTTATTTGAATTAAATTTGGGATATCTGTTGATGTCTTGGGGAACTAAGGACAGCAAGCCATTGATCTCTTGAATGGCACTGATGATTAGATGACACTCAGCAGAGAGCTGGTTAACAAGAGTAAACTCCAGCCTCACAGTGGGTTGTAAAATCTCTTAATTCCAGCAATACTGGTATGTGAAGCTAACTACCAATCAAAAATGCAAGGCCCTCTATCAGAAACACCCATTTTGCAGAGTTGTCAGGTGATTCTCTGAACCCATCTCAATTTCCAAGTAAAAATGTTCTCTGCTGGAGAACCATCTATTATGTGCTTGACCCAAGCTCTATCACTGTCACCGAGCACTCGGGTGACTGTGTGCCTTCTACTGTTTCTCTGCAACTGAACTAAGAAGCAGAATAGAGACAGACTCATAGATAGAGAACAGTCTGACAGCTGCAGGGAGTGTGTTAGAGGATGGAGGGATCGAGCAAAAAGAAAAAAGACTCATAGACATGAACAGTGTGGTGACTGTAGGGGTGAATGGTGGAGGTGGAAGAGGGTATAAGGGGGACAAATGGTAAGGGAAAATACAATAACAATAAAATAAAACTTAACTAAATTTAAAAAAGACATTCACAGTAAACCTTATTGGCATAAGGCAGGTCTTTTGCATGTCAGGTGTGGACAAATTGGACTGTATCCGGACTAGGAAGCAATGTGGAACAATTTTTAGAAGAGAAAAATAAAGATACTTGGGATTTTTAATATGAAACTAATCTGAAAGAGAGGAGGAAAATAAAGAGATGATGGCTTGAAATATGAAAGGACTGTTATTTGGAAGAAAGAACTGCTTCATAAGACAGAAAAGAGAGGAGACAGTTTTCAGCTCAATTAAGGAGGATCATTCCAATGTTAGGATTGTCCATTAATTTAATGATCTGCTTCATAATGGTCAGAGTTCCTGATGTGGGATATTCTTAGCATAGGCTGGACAACAATTTATTAGAAGAGGCTCATAGTGGATTGGAGTTTAAGCTAATGGACTTTGAAATTCATTTCTATTTATTTTGAGCATTCACAGTGACTCAAAGAAGGCTAAAGTGTTCCATGAAAATAGCCACAGAGAACTAATTGATATAAACATTTATTAAATACTATATTCTAGGACATACAAGAAATGTATGGTAAACTACAAAGAATTATTTTCATGTCTTTGATAACTGGGGTTACATACAAAGGAATATTTTCAACTAAATTAGAGCTTTAAAGTTGTTATTTATTCTTCATATTTTAAAGTCAACATGCTCAAATAGATTTTTCAGAAAATTTACAAATTTTCTTAAGAAATATATAGTAAGCAAATCTAAAATTCAGTGTGATTCTTCTCTAAAATATTTTAAATTCTGAATAATTGAGCATTGCATTAATATATATTAGGTGCAGTCTTTAATAGCAAGATAATATCTCTATTTTTTGTATGTTAGTATCTAGCAAAATGCTAGACTTAGTTGGTGCTCAATAATTTCATTTTGATTGAACTGAAGTGATGCATAATCTGTATTGTGTCTTTTGTAGATATAATTTCTTTTATCAATATAATTAACAAAAACAACAAATAGAAACAGAAATACAAGTGCTGAACATATGAGCATAAAAGTATTTTGTGTCATACAACTGGTAAAAGTTAGGCTGACCTTTGCCAACACTATTATTAATTCTTTACGTATTGAAAATAGCTGCAGGCTACAGAAAATAATTTACTCTTAAAAATAATAGAGACATTTTTAAAAAGATTACCAGGAAAGGAATAATTTTAGCTCAAAAACAAGCAAACAGTGGTTCAAAGAAATCACATGACAAATATCTAAAAGCAGCATAGTATTTATGCGTTTATTCTCTGTTAACTTATATCCGGCTGCATTGTGATTCTTACAAGGTGTGTGTATGGTAAAACTTGTTGATTTTTAGTATTAAAGTTTCTCTGTTGCTCTCATAAATTGCCAAATAATTCAGCTGTCTTTCCTGTTGCAGAATTCAGGAAGTTTTCCATAGTACTCAGTTACCACTACAATTGAATTTTGAGCTTGAACATTGGCTGAATCCTCAACACCCTCACAACTTAATTGGTTGGAGCCTCAAGGAATATTTTTAGCTAAATAAAATATTTCAGTTATCATTAATATTGTTATTTTTTCTCATTGCTTCATTTTTAAAATAAAAACAAAACAGCTAATGTTATAATTTAACAAAAAAAAAAAGCAAGTCTCTCATGTGAAATGTAGCTTAAAATAAATGTTCATGTTTGGTTATTATGCAAATGTCCTAATTGAACTCCTGATGAGATTTGGAACTTAAAGTTATTAAAAAAATGCAAGTAAAGCCTTCTATTTCAGAAACTGAGATAAAGGTACAAGCAGTAACTGAGCTCATTTTTGTTTTCTTAAGAAACACCTATTTCTTATTCAAATGAAGGAAATAATTTCGGGCATCCCTTTTTTTCCAAGTGCCCTCTCATTTTTTAGGACTAAGCAAATCTCTAGTAGCCAGGCAACCATATGCCAGCCAGGTCAGCCAGTACCTGTTTATGCACAAGACTTGAAGGAAATCAAAGGGGGTAAGTTTCCCATCAGTAAGTGTATTAGTTTTCAAGGGCTACCATAAAAAAATACTACCCTGGGTAGCTTAAAGAACAGAAATTTATTTCCTCACAGTTCTGGAAACGTGGTCTTGGATCGAGGGGCTGGCAAGTTTGTTTTCTCCTGAGGCTTCTCTCCTTGGCTCGCAGATGCCCAAATTCACAGGGTGACCTCACACGGTCTTTGCTCTGTGTGCCTACTGCTGTGGTGACCCTTTGAGTGTCCAAATTTCCCATCCTTATGACACCAGGCAGATTGTTTAAAGGCTCACTCTGCAGGCTTCACTTTAACTTTTTTAAAATCATCTTTTTGAAGGTTCTGTGGCCGACAGTCATATTCTGAGGTGCCAGAGGTTAGGGTTTCAAAAGATGAATTTTGAAGGAACACAATTCAGCTTATAATAGTGAACTACCATTTTTTCTGTAGGGGAAATCTGGGTAATCATTATGTTTAACACCTTTATATGAGCATATATGTATACACTTTAGCCATGACCCAGAAATATTCTCTAGGATTATGAAGAGCAAAATAAGAGAACTAAAATAGCAGTTTCAAGAATACCCAAGGGTGCTCAATGGAGAATTCAGGACATTTTAGAAGTCACAAATAAGGTGAAATATATTGGAAAAAATGGAAATCATGTGTTTTAGGTCTCGTATAATATCTCCTTGACTTAATTTTATATGGCATTTTAATTATTTAATTTTTCCAAATAATATAATTCAAAATCTAATGAGAGAAGGGTATACCGTGTCCAATATTTCTAATGTCCCCAGCCTTTTAAAGAATTACAATACATTTAAAGATCTGAGAAATTAAGCTTAATTACTTGAAAATGTGTAAGAAAGGCATGTTTCCAGGGCCTTCCTAAATCAAGGCTACTATGTATATGTCAGTAATTCCAGTCAGATAAGAAAATCAGGAGGGTGTGTTCCAAAAAAGATAAAACTTAAAGTTAGAATGAAAGAAAAAAAATTTACATTTCAGAATCTAATATACTCCATCCCAATTGCTGTCTGCTTTATTCTCCTTTCAGTACTGTAAGAACCCACAAAAGTAGTGAACAGAGTGTGCATCTCATTTTTGTCCCACACTAGGAGGAGATGAATAGAATGTCAAATGCAATGAGAAGGAAAATTATACAACATGTCTCTCATGAATATCTATAAAAATGCCCAGTGTCTTGTAACACAGTCTAAGTGAAATATAATGTGTAGAAACAGACAATACATATGCAATCTCATGAAAATGCCATTTTGGGAGGTGGGAAAGGGATCTCAACTGGAAGCAAGTGTTGGCTTACCCTGCTTCTCCTCAAATCACATTGTATTTTTTCCCTACCCTAGAAGACAGAGGTAATTCATATTTTCAAACATGTGGTATACACCCATTATTTCTGTTCTTAAAAAAATGTTTTATTGCAAAAGTCATTGTTTAAATGTAAGGTATGTACATACACAAGAGACATTGTTCAAATAATGCAGAACTGTATCATACACAAAAACTAAGCTTCTCATTTCCTGCCCCTTCAACTAAATAATTGTCTTTATTTTACAATTTGTTATAGCCCTGGCTGGTGTGGCTCAGTGGATTAAATTCCAGCCTGTGAACCAAGGGGTCACCAGTTCGATTCCCAGCCAGGGCACATGCCTGGGTTGTGGGCCAGGTCCTCAGTTGGGGGCAGGTGAGAGGCAACCATGCACTGATGTTTCACTTCCTCTCTCTCTCTCCTTCCCCCCTCTCTAAAATAAATAAGTAAAATCTTTAAAAAATAAATACTATAAAATATATTTTATTATATATTTATCTATGTACTTCTAAATAATCTCTTTAAAACCCAGTTTATTAACATGCAAAATTTGTATAAAATACAGGGATAGGCAACAGTAGGGGGCAAAACAGGTTTACAGTTCATTCTAGTATTATTTATTAATTACTATTTGCATTACAATTATCAATCTAGTTTTGTCCAAGTTTGTATATCAGCTTTTTTTGGAAGAAGAGACATTAAGCATACTTCCATTAACCATAACTTTCCCCAGTGTTTATTGTCAAATTATAACTTATGATACCAATAAGCACATATATGCATCTATAAGTAAATATGTTTCTATATTTCTATCAATGAATACATATATGTATTTTTATATTTACTAATTTTTTTCTGGTAGATGTAGGAAATATCCCCAGCTTTTCCCTACAACTTGTATCAGTGTATTTTTAATGTGAATTTGCAGCTCCTCTCATCAGGAGATGGCATGTATCCCTCCAAGTCTTTATTTTCTTATTGTTGTTCAGTTACAGTTGTCCCACCTTTTTCCCCATTTCTCAACTGTACCCCACCCCAACTCCCACAGTCATACTCTACCCACATTGTCCATGCCCATGAGTCTTCTATCTGTGTTCCTTTGCTTTCCCCTTCCTGTTCTTTCCCCAGTTATCGCCTTCCCCATCTCCTCTTGTCACTGTCACTTTGTTCTTTATTTCCAAGTCTCTAGTTCTGTTTGGCTTGGTTGATTGTTTTGTTCATCAGGTTCCACTTACAGATGCGATCATATGGTATTTGTCTTTTGCCGCCTGGCTTATTTCATTTAGCATTATGCTCTCCGTTCCATCCATGCTGTCAGGAAGGGAAGGAGCTCCTTCTTTCTTTCTCTTGCATAGTATTCCGTTGTGTAAATGTACCACAGTTGTTTGATCCACTCATTTACTGACGGGCAGTTAGGCTGTTTTCAGCACCTGGCTACTGTAAATATGTTGCTATGAACACTGGGGTGCATAGGTTCTTTTGAATTGGTGATTCAGAATTCTTAGGGTATAGTCCCAGCAGTATCCCACCAAATCTTAAATATGGCCTGGACTTATAATTTCCTATGTCCAGTAGAATGTGGCAAAATTTATGGTGTACTAGTTTGGAGCTTAGATCTCAAGTCCTTGTGCACTCCTGGTATTTCCATTGGAACAGGAGTTAATGAGAATAAGTCTGGGCAAGCATGCTAAACATAAAAGACCTTCTAGAGGATGGCCTAATTGTCCCAGCTGAAACCTCCAATATCTGACTGAGCTCTACCAGGAGCAGAGAAGTTAACTACTTGACCAACAACTGTCCTAGACAATCTGTTCATCACCAGAAAAGTGACCCAGCGGGTCTAGGCTTATAAGCAAAAATACATATTTTTGGTTGATCTTCGGGTGGTTAACATTGACCTTCAGGTGGTTGTTTCTTTTTCTTTTCTTTTAATTTCAATTAAATTAAAATTAATTTTCTTTTAGTTTTTTTAAAAATTACAGTTTACAGTCAATATTATTTTTGTTTGTTCCAGATATGTATAGCATAGTGTTTAGACAGTACCTACCTGGCCCCACCCATAGTTATTACAATCTTATTATATCCCCAATGCTATAATTTACAGCTCCGTGACTATTCTGTAATTACCAGTTTGTACTTCTAATCCTTTCACCTTTTTCACCCCCACCCCCTACCTCCTAACCTCCCAGTCTGCTGTTCTCTGTATCTATGAGTCGGTTTCTATTTTGTCTGTTCCTGCACACATGCTTCAAGCTGTCCTTCTGGAGAAGTGACTGCTCTAAGTATCAAGATTTAAAAGGAGTTAAAGGACAGGACTTTTGATCATGTGACATCCTTTACCTCGTCCCATCTCAAGCATTCCTTCTCACTGAAATTACTTACTGCTATACATTCGTTGTCTTTCTTACTCCCTTCCAATTTCACTTTAGTTTTCTATAACCATGACATCTTAAAGCACATCTCAATGTTTTCAAAGCCTAATTTGTCATTGCACACTATTGTTAGCCCCTCTATTCTTGGAGGCCAAAATTCTTCTTTCTTGATTTCTTTTATATTTTGCTGAATATATGATCAGATAATTTTTTCATGAAGTTGTAAGAGAAATTCATAGAGTTTTCCCATAATAAAAGTGTCTTATTTTCATCATTTAATACACAGATTTGTCTCAGTTAGAACTAAATAACATGGGTAATTAAAAAGAATGGCATATTTCTGAAAATCTTATAAAATGCAGGAACCCTTGTCCCCCAAAAGACCAAGGTAGTAAAAAAGAAGAAATATCGTGCAAATGACTAATCTTAGAGATAAGACCTATTTATAATAGAATTCTAAAAGGAAAAACAACTTTGAAAATACCAGAGGATGATACATGTTTTGATGAGAAAAATTTCTTGCCCTGAAGGAAAATATGAAACTTCAACCTTAAAGAACATGCAAAGGGTTAGATGAAATTAAGAAAGATACAGCTAGGTAAACCCTAGGTAAAGTCTTAAAAATATATAAAATAAATAGGAGATTGTAAAGCCTTCTAGAAAGTAAACAGTTTACTCACAAAACAACATGAATCAGACTAACATCAGAATGATTAAAAATGCTTGATTCATGAAAACAATGAGGGAACATTACTCATAATTAGCCAAAATATTAATCAAATATGGGAAGGAAAGAAGACTGTTTTTTTTTCATTTGAGAGATTCAAAAAATTTTCTCTCACACTTTTTCTAGAAATGTACTTGAGGATTCGTGTATCAAAACAAGGATGTAAACCAGGAAGATAAATAGTAACCAGAAAAAGTATAAACAACCCTGCAACCCAAGCAAGGCCTAGCATGACAGCGCTACTGAAAGCCTTGAACAGGAGGATGTCTATGTCAGTAAGCATGTTGCCAGAAATCAACGAAGCTCTTAAAATAGAGTGTTCCTGAGAATTTGGCTTGCTTAAGGCAATGGAATCCTAGGTAAAGATTATCGAAAAAGGAAGTCAGCTACAGGACATATTAAGAAATAAAGGCATGGTCCAAATTAGGACATGAAATCAACCCTATCACAAGGTTCATTTATGTTACTTTATGCATGAAATTAATGAGGAGTTGAAAGACATTAGAATTAAGGCAAAAATGACATTTTCCCCCCAAGATTAAAATAAAAATTAAGAAAAGCTGCATTAAGATTATATAAACTGTGTGTTAAACATGTTTGGCCAGCACCCATATGTGGTTATTTAACTTTTTATAATTAATGCAACATACAATTTAAAATTCAATTATCTGGTCTCATAACCTATGTTTCAAAGTTCTCATCACCAGGACAATTTGTATCGAATAGTGCCGGTAGAGTCTTTAAGTACAGTGCATGTCCTAGTCAGCTTGGGCAGCTATAATAACTTTCCATAAATGGGGAGGTATAAACAACAGTCATTTAGAAGTTCAAAATCAAGGCACAGGAAGATTTTGGTGAGAACCTTCTTCTGGTCAGGATGACTTTCTGCTGTATTCTGACCCTGTATGCACAGAGAAAGCTCTGGTCTCTCCCTCTTCATATAGGGCACTAATCTCATCATTGGGACTCAACCTTCCTCATCTCACCTCAACCCGATTACCTCCCACAGGTCCCACCTACAAATACTATCACATTAGACGTTAGGACTTCAAAATATAATTTTGGGTTGGGGTATGACACAAATGACACAAACAGTCAATCCATATCAGTGTTTCAAGATCTATATCTATACATTAAAGTAAAAAGAAATTCATGAGGATTATATTCACAAATTTAGTGCATTGCCTTATGATTTATGTTTATCATAAATACCTTCTTATATCTAAATTCACATCCATGAATTCTGGGTTAATTGGATTTTTTTTAATAAGATGCTTTTCTTTATGAGTTTTATCAACCTAAAACAAATCTGTAAACTTCCTTTTCAGAAAAGTCTTCAATTCTGCATTTTTATCATTTTCTTGGAGTCATCTCACTTCTTGTTTTGATGTTTAAAGTTGAGTCATCAGAGCTTTAAGTCCAGTGTCACACAACGTTTTAGTCGTCTATTGGGGAATTAGGAACTTTTCCCTTCCTGTTTGATTTTGTCCATCATCTTGTTTATTTAATTCCACCCCCCGCCCCATGTTCCTAGTTGAGATATTGCTGGGATCCCAACAGTCTGGGAAGAAAAATCTTCAGCACTTCCTGTGACAAACAGACTTAAGGGGCAAGTGCTGTCTTTTACTAAATTAAAGCTATCTTTTAATCACTCTAAAATAAGCAATTTTTCTTTCATCTCACCCATTATTCAGCAAGTTTTTCAGATGTCTCAGGTAAATGTTTCTGTAAAAATTCACTGATTAGAAATATCCATGGTAAAAATAGATTTTACATTTGTCATTGCCTTGTCAACATTAATTAAAAGCATTTTGGAATCCATTTCCCTCCCATCTAGCTGACCAGGGCCTTTGTTTTAGTTCATGTTCATTCAGTTGGCACATATTTCTTGCTCTATTTAATACTGTTTATCTCTCAGTATTGGACTTCAACATGACTCGTTAGGGCTTACTCAGAATATAAAATTCATTTCTGTTTTCCTAGAAAAACCTTTAAATATAGCTTATTATAGTCTAGAATGGATCATTATAACTTGCATTTGTTTTTCTAACTAGAATGTACATTTCTATAATGAAAGGAGTTCACACTAAGTTTGCTTACATGTGACATCTACTGTAATGCCTGAAAACACTGTGGACTTTTCATAAATGTTTACTAAAAGACTAAAGAATTTCTTGTGACAGCATCATGAAGGCAAACTGCAAAATCTTCTCTTGTAACTTCATGTTGTTTTATGTTGATTATATAAAATTGGCGGCACAACACTGTGGATATCTCCCCAATAGACTCATGTTTCACTGAATGGAGGGACGATGTCTCATCATTTGTATATGTGATTGGGATTGACATATAGAAAATGAATGAGATGGAGATAACAGAAAATAGAGTCTGAAAAAGAAGGGAAAACTGTTTAGAAATAAGCTATATATAGAAGAATTTTGGAAATAAGCTATGTACTAAAAAAAAACTCTGTGTATAGCTAATTATAGAAATCTTTCTGCTAATACTTCAGGATATTACTAAGCAGTTTTAGTTTTATATTTGTGTTTTACTATAATCTGAGAATATAATAGTATTTTTATTATCATAAGAAAATACTTAAGTTACATGCTAGTTGATGGCAATGGAATATTGTATTTAACTTTTGAATATTTATTGAAATATTTACAAACAACTGTAAAGGGATGGGACGCATAGTCTCACTTAGCATTATGATAAGTGAAATAAGTCAGTCAGAGGAAGGCCAATGGCATGTGATCTCACTCATATGTGGAAATTAAAATAACAACAGCAGCAGCAACAAAACCAAGTTCATTGATACAGAGAAGAGACTGGTAAGAGTACCCAGAGGAGAGGGGTATGGGAGAGTGGGAGGAGGGCATGAGTGAAGGGAGTCAAAGGGCATAACTTTCTAACTATAAAACAATTTTGTCATGAGGATGTAAAGTACAACACTGTGACTATAGTAAATAATACTGTATTGCATATCTGAAATTTCTAAGAGAGTAGATCTTAAATGTTCTCATCAGAAGAAAAAAATGTAACTATGTATGGTGATGAATGATAACTAGAATTATTGTGATGATCATTTCATAACATATACAAATATTGAATAATTCTGATGTACACCTGAAACTTATATACTGTTATATCAGTTATACCTAAATAAAAATATTTACACACTAAAATGTTAATAGATGGGACAGATAGTTAGTGGGTGAATATCATATAATTCAGGTACAAGTCAAGTAAATTAAAAATCAATAGGTACTGAACACTCATCAGAGAGCAAAACACCCTCTGCCCTTACTGGATGGACATCACAAGAGCAAGAAGACACTCCAAGGATTCCCTGCTGTTAACTCCACCCCTCTCTTAGGGATTCTCTTGCCTGCATTTCATGAAGTTCTGGACACCATCTTTAATGAATGGAATCAAATGCATGTTTTCCTCTGCTCAGCTGTTCATTCTTTATATCTGTGTAACACACACACACACACACACACACAAAATAAGCAGATCTTAAAGGTAAATTAGGTTGTGTGCATGCACGTGTGTGTGCATGTGTGCATCAGGCAAATCCTTACTCTTTCTATTATCAGAGTGTTTTAATTTAACTTATATTTTAAATTTTTAAATATATGAATCTTTTTTGATACACTTTAGCTTCTTTCTTGATTACAAATCCGGAGTTTTCTTATTCAATTTACCTAAAGTACTATCGCAGTACAAAAGGTGGGTCATGACTCACTCATGTGAAAAACATCAGTCTGGACAAGGCAGTAATACTGCAGAAAGATAACTTATTAAATAAGTGCATTAAATGCAGATATGAATGGTCTAAACACATAGGAAGTGGGGAAGATGCAGGAGGATGCAATGCTGGAATTTGTCTGGAGACAGAAGCAGAAACAGACACCCCTTTTCTGCCTCCTCCAGTCTCACACATTAGCAATAATGAGCCTGGGTCCCAAGGAGGAAGGTGAATAAAACTTTAAAATTTAAAGATTTTGGGACTGAATGAACTTTTTGTTTTGTTTACATTTTTGCTTTAACTACTGGGTATACTGATGATGGTAAAAAATGCATCTACTGTTATTTATTTGTTTTTAAATTTTTCATGGCAGACTCCCCACTCTCATTTTACAATCCTGAGTATATGTTCAGGTGAAAAAAGTTATTCTGAGAGTCACCTTTTTGCCTGTAGAGAAAGAGAAAGGCCAAATGCTGGAAGATTGGTGGAGGATTTGTACTGTCTCTCTCTGAAAGTTGCAAAATAAGAATTTTATGTTTCCTCCTAGGTTAGCCATCTTAATTTCAAGCTTTTAATAAATTTATTTAGTTATAATAAAGCTTCTTAAACATCTCTCTCATTATTGCAATGTAATTCTGTATCTGATTTCACTTTTTATAGTGATTTGTACATTTATTAAAACTACTTTACTGAAAATAGCCTTATATGTACACAAAATCATAGATAAATTAGAAGTTCAGCATTTAATGATGCACTGTCAAGGTATATTAATGTGAAATTGTGGTCAAGTTAAACAAGACGTACTTAACCTCTGAATGGCTCATTAACCCATATAGTGGAGCTCCGATGTGCAATGGAGAAAATATAATATACTACTAAGTAATGTCTATCTTTTTTTAAAGATTTATTTATTTATTTTTAGAGAGAGTGAAAGGGAGGGAGAAAGAGAGGGAGAGAAATATCAATGTGTGGTTGCCTCTTATGTGCCCCCTAATGAGATCCTGGCCCACAACCCAGCCATGTGCCCTGACCGGGAATCAAACCATTGACCCTTTGATTTGCCGGCCAGAGCTCAATCCACTGAGCCACACCAGCCAGGACAGTATTGTCAATGTTATCGATTATCCCAGTATTGCTTGTGCTTTAGTTTAGAACATCCAATAAATTTACAGCAGTCAGCATTCCTAGAGAAAATAATGATAATCAGACCTAATTTTCTCTAGTTATAGGAAATAGTGGAATCCAGGAATTACATAGCCAAGAGCATAGTTAATAATTATTAACATATATTCTATTTGATTTAAAGTGATTATTATAAACCTTAAGACTATATGTGTTAGTGTTGTCCTGCTTTAACTATTGCCAGCTCAATCTATCTTTGTCCTCATTGTACACTTAAACAAACATTAAAGAAAAACAATAGTGTATTAGTAACACTGATTTTGAAAATTTAGAATATCAATTGAATCCCTATTCCACAATTTTCTAGATTTGTAACATTAAGGACCTTATTAAGTTTTTCATAAATTCACTTTCCACCATATATATATATACATATATATATATATATAAATTATCATCCTTAGTAGGTTGTTGTAGCACACAATATCAGTGCCCTATACCAAGGGCCCTTAATCTCTCACCTGATTCAGCTCTGTTTGTGGTGGAGAGTTCCCAGGATTTCTACTAGTGTTTCACCTTTTCTGCTTTTGCTTTTTCTTTTGTAAGGAGACTTGCTTATTAAATGTACTGCATCCATGAAAAACCCAAAGAGTAAAGATAGGGTGGGTATTTGAGTCAAGTTTAGCGGCCGGTACAACTTCACCTCCCCTGCTTTGGAGGCACAAGTCTGTGGCACATTCTACATGATTACCAGTCCCCAGGTGCCCACAGTTCAGCAAAACATCTGTGATTTGTTTCTGCCTCCTTGTCACATCACCTATCCCTTCTGCCCATCTCCATTTATTTACTGCTTCTTTTTCTCAGATAATCTACATGTATCCAACTACTTGTCCCAGTCAGGTTCTGGTAGATTCATACTAGAGAGTTGTTTCTTATCATCATTTTCATTGTCACCTTGTCCTTGTCATGTTCATCAACATGATCACAACCATCATTGTCATTATGATCGTTTGGTGTTTACTTCCATGTTTACCCATTAATATGGGTAGACATTTCAGTGAGTGATATATTTCTTTGGCAGATTCAAATGCAAGTAAGAAAACAAGACAATGTTAAGAGATGTGTAGCATCCTTCTGGTTATTTATGCTACCATTTAGTTGAATAACATCAATCAGAATTTACATAATGTAGATTTTATAATGACTTGGTGAAGTATTATGATACTGGTTTTTCTTTCCCCAATTTAACTTTACTAGAATGCTGAATCATATTAAATGTTTTCTTATAAATGTATTTTTAAATTATAGAATTGGTAGCATAATTTAAAAAACACTAAAACTCATAGTGATCCGACATTTTTATAAAACCAGTCTGATAATTTTATCTACTCATCAAATATTCATAAACATTTGAGCTCAATGAAAATATATACCCAAAGATGACAAAATTATATGCTATAAAGTATTATGTAACCTGAAATATTTATTAACTCCTATCAATCTTCCCCAAGATTATTATATTTTATCTGCTCAGCATACACTGACTTTTATTTTGATCCTTATTGTTTTGAAAACATTATCAGTTCAATTTATATTTAAACTTAATCATATTCAATAGAAGAAATGCTTTCACAGAGCTATACTATATATTTTTAAAATAACCAAGGTTTAAAAATTTCAATTGAATCATATTCTGTGATGCAATATATTAGAATGAGAAAAGAAAGCCACCTCATAGTAGTTGCTTTAAGATAGTTAAGCTTTAACATACAGTAAAAACTATCTATTATATTCAAAAGAACAAAAGTATAACTGATAATTATCATAAAAAATTATGAAAACTTGCATTTGAACTGTATGCTGAAAAATAAGAAGGCAGATCCAAGAGGAGATTTTTGAGTAGAAAATTACAAGGAATATGGTATCATGGATAAAAGATAGGATGGGATAAAACAGAACATCATAATTAAGGCATCATTGAGTTTGGTAGAATATGATGTGAAAAACCTAGAAAGATCAACTGGGTTGTATTATCATCGTATGTGTCATTTCACACATAGATATTTCTAACTTACCCTGCAGTTAATGAAGATGCCATTTGAAGATTATAAGTAGGCATCTCTTCCTTTGTTTAAAATCTCACTTTTGGTTTTATCAACCACTTCTCAAGGAGAAATTTCTTTTGCTCCTTCTCTCATCTAAATTTTCTCCTGAGGTATGACCTTCTTCAGTCCCACAGTGACCATCTGTGTATGAGTGATGGTGAAATTTAAATCTCACCAGAGTATTCTTTCTTGACAGACAGACACATCATGCCTCTTTCTATTTTTCCACAGAAGTCTAAGAAGAATTTCAAAGTAAGGGTGTTTAATACAGATCCATTGACTTTATCCCTAAAATGTCTTATTTCTATTTAAAGAAACTACCACCAACACACACGCACACACACACACACACAGTTTCCTCAAACAAAAAAATGAAAGGAAATGTCTTTATTTGCTTTCTTTCTCCAACAACATATACTACAGACAGGTCATGACTTCATTCACTTCCACAATCATCATGATTTTCTTCTATCACAATTTCACCTTTATCACGCTTGTCCCAGTAACCACCCTGGCTCTTAGTTGAGTGGGAGAATCTTTTAACTGGCCTTTGTGCTTTCCCTCTTGCTTTCCTCTAGTCCATTCTTCACTGCACAGCAAAAGGGATCTTTTAAAAACATGTTCCAATTTTTCTTATACCACCTTTTCTCCTCTTTAGTATTCTCAAGTCACACCATCTCTCTGATGTTCTTTTGCTTTAGTATGCCACCAAATATATGTTTGTAAATACCACTATCTCATAAATAAAGTTTTTGCTAAAGGATTACTTCCTAAATAAGGCCTTAATCCATAAAATTCCCTGCCAATATTTTTACAATCATTCTTTGTTTTACTAATTATCTAACTACTGTTTTATTTTTAACATAATATTTATAATTAAATAATGTTTTGTACTATATGTTTGTTTGTTAATTGTTGGCCATAGACTCCCTATTTAAAAAAACTGGAATTAATCTTATGGCAAAAAAATTAATGTCTGTATTATTTCACTGTTCTTTCTCCAGCACCAAAGAACCACAAAACACTTGTAGAATGAAAAATACTTTTTATAGGAGTAACCCCAACATCAGTACTACCCCAGGCAAATTTGGGGCATGAGCTTCAGAGAAAGAGATAATGGGAGAGTATTAATTTATATTGGCTAAATGTCTATAGAAATAACCTAACTCAGAGAAGGCATTCTATAAATACTTGTGAAAAGAGTGAAAATCTTATGTTATATAAAAAGAGATCCAGAGATAAGACAACTCCCATAGGAACTATACAGCAAAATTCAAGATATTTCCAAGTGTTCTCAGGGAGCAAATGGAGACGGCAGCTGAATGTAGAGAGTCACTGGGTATCACTAAATGGCTAACATCATAAGAGTCAAATGATCCTATAACAAGCAATGAAGAGAATGGCATAAACTATTGCTTCAGGCAAATTTAAGGACCTCATTCAGGAATCCAGGAAGAACTCTAGAGACAGCATAAAAAGCAGCCCTGTGAATTTAGGCCACTATCAGTAAAGAAACAAACTTTCCCATAAACATTTATTCAGGGGTGTCCAACCTTTTGGTGTCTCTGGGCCACATGTTAAATACACAAACACTAATGGAAACCGATGAGCAAAAAAGAAAAAAGGTCTTAAGTAAATTTATAATTTTGTGTTGGGCTGCATTCATAGTCATCCTGGGCCATGGGTTGAACACCCCTGTAAGAGATAAGCATTTGTCATAATGAAAACAAAGTTAAAATATCTAACTACAAGTGGCTATCTGACTTTTGGTAGCAAAATTTCTTATTGGAACAGTGGAATGATGTGATGATGATGATAACAACAATGATGATGATTATAATTATGATAACCTCATTAAGTTGTCAAGGAGAAAGGAGATGCTTTATCCTTTATAAAGTGCCAACAAAATTCTGTGTTCTGTTTTTGTATCTAACAAATATTTAAAATGTTCTACCAATTTTCTCAGAAAAATAATACTGTATGATCTTTCTGTCAACAGTCATCCAGGAGCATATATGGTGGCAATAACTGCTTTGGCTTCAATTAGAAATAAAACCAATCATTAAGCATTAAAACCACTCATTTGACCTTAATTGCTGTACTTACATGATTTCTCATTATGTTTGACTATCTAGAGACATTCATTGATGGAGAAGCACTTTACACTTTATGCTTGTTCATCACCTGCTTTGAAACTAATTTGGATTTATGGGGGGAAATGACAGTTTTTATGACTTAATTCTCTCCTAATGTAGTTCACAAGATCATTAGAAAATGAATTTTCAAAAAACATGTAAAGTTGAGCATTACCATATTTCTAGACTACTCTAAAGAATGGAAAATAAGATTTTGGCTTATTTAATAATGTTGTCATAAACACATTTTACAATTTTCTTACTCCCCAGTTTGAAATTGTACAATTATTGACTGCTTTTCTAATTTAAGAGGATCCTGACTGTTTTATATTTCAGTTGTGTTTTGAAACTCTAGCTTCATGCCCTACATGTTCAGGTTTGTAACAGAAGTTGCCGTAAAATACCATTACAATACAATTAGAAAGCAGAGCATCTATGAATGCTCACTCTTGTTTCTTACTATATGTTTGTTCATTGATTGTTTCAGTTAGAATTAAAAGTTAGTGGATACTTCAGATTTTGCTAAGGAACATCAAGACTTAAATGATCTTAATAGTTATTGTTTAAAGATATTCTAAACCTGTTCTGTGGGATGTGAAATTATGTTGAAAATACTTATAGAGAGGCTATTTATATATGTTAACAGAAAGCTAACTTTTGGGTTGGTAGAAAGTTAGTGAGTCAACTTGAGTCTTGAAATCAGTATCAAGTTTTTTTTGACAATACTGGGAAATTCCACTCCCTAGGAGAAAACAGCTTTTACATCCTCCCCTCAGAGATCAGAATGTCAGGAATAAGGATGACTGTCAAAGGAGGCAGTGATTGTAAAAGAGATGATGGGCATATATGGTAGTTATTTTCTGCAACAAAAATTTGGTTTCTGGAGAGATGATTTCAAATACTTGAGATTTCTTAGAACATTGTTCCATCTCATAGCAACCACAGAAGCTATCTGTTTGATTTCATGTTGTACCTTTACTTTCTTTATTGAGCCATATTAGGTCAGCTCCTTCATGATAATCACCTGCTAACTCAATGACAAAGATTGGTCCATGGAGCCTGAGTAAGGGCAGCAAACTCTCAGAAAAAGAGTAGCATTGGAAAGAGTATAATTCAAGAATTGGACAATGGAAAATGTTTACTGGAGGAGTTTCAAACTCATTTTCACCGGAGGCCACATCAGCTTCGCAGTTGCCTTCAAAGGGCCGAATATAATTTTAGGACTGTATAAATGTAACTCTCATTAACTAGGGCCAAGGAGCTCGGCACTGCTGCCAGGTAGAAACAAGGTGCTGGGCTGAATAAAACAAGGTGGAGGGCCGGATTTGGTTTGCGGGCTTTGTGTTTGCCACCTGTGGGATTTTAGGGGAAGTGAAGTAATACCATTAAGAGGAAAATATGTAGAACTATGGTAGAATAAAAGAAATTTATAGAGTTCCACAGATGCACTGTACTGATTTTATGAACCTTAAAAACTCTATTATTTAATACTTGAACCAGTCATTACATATTAGATAATTCAAAAATTACAGAACTTGATTGAGATTTATTCAACTAGATGTTACCAGAGCTAAATTATTATCTTAGATTTATATGATTCCAATTGCAATTTCTTTCCAATATACAACACTAGCTTAACTATCATTAATAACAGGCATACATGGTCAAGAAGAAAGTCATAAATCTAAAGTAAAGTAACATTAGTCAGCCATGTAGTAATGTAGTGTTATAGAAAAAAATAGAAGCACATTTTTTGGAATCAGGGGGTAGTTAATGATATATTTTGTTCCAGGGAGGACTTAAAAATTACAGATTGCATTTAATCAAGAAATATTTTGAGTGCAAATCTTTGACAGATAGCTATCATTCCCCCACCCCCAAGAAAGTCTCTAAAGAGTTGCTGATAGCAATTTCTCATGAATTTCTCAAGGAACACACTTTCAAAATTTTTGAGATTTTTTTGTAGTTCTTACATTTCATGTTTCAGGAGCAGTAATAAGTGGAATTACTATGCTGATGTCAGAAATCATGAACATATTACATTTAACAAAAAATTTATTTGAAATCACAAACTTTAAATGGAAAATTCTATAAGCTAATGGAATGTTCTGAAATGTTCCATACATATTTGTTTACATCTTTGTTCTCATAAAATCTATGCTATAGTCAAGCAATTTCCTTGAATTGATTTTCATCCAAACTGACTAATGCACACAGTTAACAAATGTAGCAAGTCTGAGCTAAACACATATTAACTCCAATATGATTGAAAATATTGGGGAGAGTGAAATGTTAACAAACAGTTATCAAAAGAACAAGTCTTGACTGAATGGCCTGAGGTTACATTTCGATGATGTATGTAAACTGGGTCATGAAGTTAAAAATTGATAAACTCAGCCATTTTAGAAGTACCTGAAGAGTAACTCATTTTTAGTTGCCAAATAAATGTTATCATCTCTGTCTGGGGTCATGGTCCATGTGAAGTATTTTGAGTCATTCTTTGAGATTAAAAGCTTCACATATAGATCACATTGATTTAAATATTGCCACACAACTATATAAATTTGTTTATAAGTTTGTATATTTATTTTAAGACAAATATCACCATATTCCATAAAAGGACATAGTACTTGCTATATAAGAAAACGACGGGAATGGGAGCGAGATAGTTATAGTCACTAGAGTTACTCAATTAACAAGAATGTTTCATAGGGTTTTTCTTGCAAATTATCAAGAAACCAAACAACATCACTTCAATATGGGAAGCTCATCATAAAAAGTCATTTAAAAGGAAATATAATCAACAACATAAGGAAATGGCATTTAAATGACACTGCTTCATGGAATGTAACAGATTCAAAACACAAGGAATGTCATCACTTTTGGAACGAACTACATAAATAGCAACAGAAGCATGAAAAAAATAAAAAACTTTGAACAATTAAGTGAACATGAAGTTAGGACACCATAATTTGTGGAGTGTCTTGATTGAGCTGTTTGTCGGAAGGAAAGAAAAAGTAAGTTATCCCCAGCACTAATGGTAATAATTTTGGTAGAAAAAGTATTCATGCTCTATAGTCATTATAACCATTGCTTTGAACTCAATATCTGATAGTTGACTAGCCTCTGTTTCATTTAGCATTCTTTCTGAGGTTTCCTTCTTTCCTTTCGTTTGGGGTTTGTTTCTTTGTCTTCTCATTGTTTGTAAGCCTATACTTGTTAACCTCTGCTTCTTGAATTGATCTGTTCTGACTCCCTGGGTTTGTGGTATGAACTTCTATGGTAGGAGACCTGTGAGATTCAGTGGTGCAGTCTCCTTGATCTCCTGAACTGGCTGCTTTTGGGCTGTCATTTATGTTTACTCTTTGGATATGGGTTTTGATTGTTGTTGGGGCTAGTAATTGGAACACAAATAGAACAGAAAGTTAATACAAGAGAAACATGGACAGAGTTCTAACACTTTTTACATTTTCTAATATATAAATATTGTGGGTATATATTCAATTTTTTAGTGCTTCTCAGCCCAAAATAAAAAAAAAAATTGGTCCTGACCAGTGTGACTCAGTTTGTGGGGTGTTGTCCCTCAAAGCAAAAGTTCACTGGTTTGATTCCCTTTCCCATTAGGACACATGCCTGGATTGCAGGTTTGGTCCCCTGTTGGGGTGCATGTGAGAGACTACCAGTCAATCCTTCTCTCTCACTGCAATGTATCTCTCCTTGTCTTTCTTCCTCCCTTCCCGTCTCCCTAATAATAATAAAATGAGATGAAATGAAATGAAATAAAATGAAATGAAATGAAAATAAGTGTAAGCATCATGAGGTTATAATGACCTATATTGAGGGCTAAGTGAGAAGTCTCCTCTTAAAATCCCTTAAGAAACAATCTTGACCATCTTTTATTTGATATCCACAATCATAGATTCTCAACATCACAAAATTAATTAAAGCCTACAAAGTAAAAAAAGTGAATTTTCAAAAGTCTGCTTTTCTTTTCATATCCTTCTGCCCCACTGTTTTTTGATGTATACACAATACTTGAATTACTTCAGGAAAAAATAGCTTATGTATGTATTTATTTATTTATTTATTCACAAAACAATTGTCCTAGTAGACTTCATATTTCCTGACAGATGTCATATATTTATTTTTAATAGAATATAAAAATACAATTTTTTAAAAAGCTAATCAAGCCTATAGAGATTTCCAGCAAATTCATTTGTTATGTAGGGGTAATGTGAGTGGTGGGAGAGGAACAACCATTGTTCTAAAAGTTGTTTAAATAAAATACTTACTTTGTTTAAAGTAGAACAGACAGTGAAAGAAACAAAGACTTTGTCATTCAAAAAATAAACAAGTTTTGAATCCTGCATTTGCCTCTTTTCAGCTATGGGTCCTGGGCAAATTAACAGCCTGAAGTCACTTTCCTTTCTGTGAAATTGGGAGGATAGTTACCTTTTAGTTTTTGCCATCCTGAAGAAATAATAACTTGGTCATCCCTACTTTATAATCTGTGACATGATAATATCACGATGGGGAGCAATTCTGAATATCTCAGCACTGGTTTGGTGGCGGTGTTTCTCAGACTGGCTCATTCAGATTAGTAAGAGAATGACCACCAAAAGCACGGGATCAGTTTCACTTGTCTGAGCATTTACTCGTTGTTCAAATAGCCTCAAAATCACTGCTTCGTGCTTAAGATATCAATGTCTGTGGACAAAGTCATTTGACTTCATTTCTTGTACCACATAATCATTTGCCTTAGGTTTAGTATTTTTTTAAATTTACTTTTAAATGTTGACACAATAGTGTTACCCTATTGCAGAATAATTTACATATGATTTAGTAGAATGAAAATAATTTTTATATTTTCTCTGAAATTTTGTATGTTTCTTACTTATATTGTTGTATAATTGCATTTTTTATTTTGCCATATTTTTCTTGAATATAATGGCTTCTGGTATTTTCCCAAAGATCTGCCTCTTATTTACTTATTAGTGCTCCTAATTATAAGTAAACAATGACTTTTTGTTATTGTTTTTTAACATTTATTTATATGATTACATGTATAGATTACATATAATCCTAAATTGATAAATCAAGAATATGTATATATGAAATGTGCATTTATGCAAGTATTAAAGCTGTTTTAGGGGCTCAAGATTATAAAATAAAATACATATTATATGTACACCTTCAGGAATGAAACTTTGATTCTAAATCTAGAAATAATAAAAATGTAATTAAAATGCACAGAGTGCAATGAAGTAATATGATAAATAATAAAAGCTTGTTTTCTCAACAACTGTGGAAATTGATTAAATAGTAATATAACTGTGAATTAATTTCTCTTCTAATGTGTGAAGCCCCCACACAGCGTACATCCCTTCTCACTGGTCCTTCTTTACCTCTATCGGGTGACAGAAGTTCACACGAGCTGGCAGTCATACTGTTCTCTCAGAACTTTCATGGTGATTTGGTAGATATTTGTCTCCACTGATCTGCCTCTGTGTGGAATGCATGCTATTTCTTTTGATTATTGATATTAATACCAATATATACACATAATTCATTTGGACCATAGACTGTAAAGATGACATCTTAAGCTTTCTCCTTTTTTCACTTGCTCTGGAAGTTGGATACTAATATAATTATTCTTTCTACTTGTATGGTCCATTCATATATCTGACCCTTTGCTTCCTGATACATTAATGTATTTGGAAAATTGCTAGGATTTTGGAAATGTGCTTTCTGTTAATTTAAAGGAAGTTCATTTCCATTTTTATTTATTTTAATATTTCTCATATCCTCTTCAGAAAAATCTTAAGAATTCATAAATTTAGCAGCCATATACAATGTTAGCTGAGGGTCATAAGGGATGTATCCAATGACTACCTACCTGCCATCTTTTTATCCCAAATATCCTACCGTTAGCCAAAATATTCATCCTTAGAGCTTAGTAATTATTTTCAATAAAGTGTAAGTAAATAGATTGGAAGAAATGACTCACTGGCCTATCACATATTTTAAAAGGAGGAAAATGATGATCTTTTCAGGTGAAAGTCTGTATGTATATCAACTTGCATAAGAACTACCAAGCACATGAAATCTAAGCATTTTAAGAGCAAGTAATAATTTGTTATTATATAATTAAACATTTTAGTTAGTTAAAGAAAAAAAAAATAGGGTTTACAATGTTCTAAGCATATCAAAAGAACTCTTCAGACTCTATCTTGTGTCCTTACCTATCTTCTGCACATACTGGTGCACAATAAATGAACATATGTAGGAATAAATTGTCAGTTGTGAGAACCTAATTACTATGTCACCTCAGTAGTGTGAAGTAATTTTCCTTCCGTGATATAATGAGATAAACTTATAATACATGAGAAAATACATTTATGAAAAAAGTTATGAATTTTAAATATTTATTGAAGTGAATAATATGTAATTTTATATTTCAGTAATTACTTTAGCCTTATATCAAAATTATAGATTATAATAAAAATGTGAATGTCTTCCTCATCATTAGAAATTTTGCAAAAATATATAAGAAGAGCATTACCCACAATATACCAAGAAAAATATTCATTATCATTTCCTATTTTTATACAATAGACCCTTATGCTTAAAAATACTAACCTATATTACATATGAATGTTCAGAAGTAATAATAAATGGGTAATTTAAAACAGTGGAATATTTTCATAAGAAAATAGGGGACACACCCTTTGTATCAGGTAAATACCAGCATTAAAACATTACAGGTGATGAAAGAATAATATTGTGTCCATTTAGCAAAACTGGATGTTCCAGGTCTTTTTCACAATATAGTATGTGATGAAATCTTTCTTATTGAATGACTAATTGAATCAGAACATACATTTCCTTTATTCCTTAGACATATATACCAATAGTTTACTCAATATTTCATTTGGAGAAAATTCACCTAGGACGTAATCATTTGCAGAGTCACAGCCTGAGATTTTAGTTTTATGATCAAGTTAACCATGGCCAGTTTTGACTTGAACTATTGTCGTATCCACTTGTAACATGTGGCTATTTCAATTTTAAATAAAGTTAAAGAACTCATGGACATGGAAAACAGTGAGGTGATTGTGGTGGGGAAGGGTGGGTGGAGGTAGAAGAGGGTGTGAGGGGATAAATGGTAATGGGAAAAAAAATTTAGTTCTTCAGTTATACACCTGGAGGGCTCTCTATAGCTACATCTGATTGGCAGATACCATATTCAATGGCCAAACATAAAATAGTTCCCTCATTACAGAAACTTTTACTGATCCATACTTCCATGGAGTGTCGCTATCATTCATCATTCATCTTCTGACTTGTCTAATAATTGTGAAAATCTTCCTCTGTACCACCCTCCCTTTTGCCATTATGGTTGCAAAGATTTTATTCTCCATTTTGTTCAGTAAAAGCTAAAAGATGGCCAATTCCTTCCAATCTTTTACAAAATTACAATCCCAATGTTTAGCAATGGTTTTTTATATTAAAAAATATTTCCCTTGGAATATAATGTAATTTTAGAGGGCTGACTTAGATTTTTTCCCTTGTTACTGCATATCTTTTGACTGTACCTTTATAATGTAATTAAAACGATATATATAATTATATTTCTCTGACATCTTAATATTTTTATGCATATTTGTTTTTACATCAAGCACAGTGTCTTAGGAATGCTAAATAATTCTTGGAAAGAAATGCATGAATTAGAATAGGAAAGTAAATAAGAGAGAAAGAAACAAATAAGAAAGTGTTTTCTAAAGGTGATCTCTTTTGGATTTAGCAATAGTCTGCAAAAGAAAAAAAATACATAGAGAGGAATTTGGAGTCTGCTTACCCATTTTACAAAAGAAGAAAACTGTATCAAAGGTAAGATACTAAATAATTTGTCAGGGTCATGTGTTAGTTTCTTATTGTTGCAACAAATTACCTCAAATTAGTGGCTTAAATAACGAAATATTATCTCATAGCTCTTTTTGAAAAGTATTTTTTAAAGTTTATTTTCAGACAGAGGGGAAAGGAGGGAGAGAAGCATCAACGTGAGAGAGAAACATTAATTGGTTTCCTCTTTTCCATGTCCTAACTGGGGACCAAATCTACAACCCAGGCATGTGCCCTGACTGGGGATTGAACCCATGACCTTTTGCTTTGCAGGTCCATGCCCCAGCAACTGAGCCACACTGGTCAGGGCTTATATTCTTTAGGTGAGAATTCTAATACGTGTCCTAATGGGCTAAAGTCAATATTTTGACAATGCTTTTTTAAGCCTTAGTGAAGAATGCCTTTGACTTTTCTAAGCTTTAGAGGTTGTAGAACTCCATCTTTTTTTTTTCACTTTAAAAATAATGTGTGGTTTCCCTGTAGTTTGCAGTGTACATTTTTAACCAACTTAAGTTTGCTTTCAAATAACAGTCTAACACTTCACAGGTCATGCATGCACTGTGTAACAGAGAGTTCCCAAGTTCTCCCTCCAGTCCCTTATCACATTGGTGTCAGTCACTTATAATCTATAACTGCCAAACACATTTTTTGCTGTTACTTTTGACCAAATTATCACCAAGAAAAATAAAATATTTTTCTCATTTTTGTTCTTTTTCTGCCACTTTATCTTTATGCCAATCTACTATCTCATCAGTAATCTTTCTCTCTGAATTTCTATTAAGATTTTTTGCAAGGTAGTTTTACTAACAAAATATTCCCTGAAATTTTTTTCAGAGAAAATCAGAGAAGTAATGTTTTCATTACTTCATAGGATAATTTCACTGAATACAGAAATATAGATTGGTGTGCATTTTTATTTCAATATTTTAAATATCTTGATTATATGGTTTCTGAAAACAAGCCCAATGTAATTCTTATCCTGGTTCATCAGTATCTGAGGTACGCATTTTTATGCTCTATCTTTTCTCAAGATTTTCTCTTTATGTTTTTTTTTTGCTAAGTTTGAATATGATATACTGTGGTACAGATTGGTTGTTATGTATTCCACTTCGTATTCTCTGAGCTTCCTGAATCTGTGGTTTGTTGCCTCATTAATTTTGGAAAATTATTATCCATTAATAATCCAAATATTTGTTTTAGTCCTTTCTTTCTTTTGCTGGTATTCCCACTACTCATGTGTTACACTGTTTATAACTCTCCCACAGTTTTGAGTAATAACCTTTGATTCTTATCATTCATTTTTCGCTTGCTTTTTAGTTTAGGAAGTTCCTTTTGACATAGCATCTAGATTACTGTGTCTTTTTTCAGCCACCTCCATTCTACTGATGAGCCCAAATGCCATTCTTTATTTCTGTTATGTTCTTGATTTCTAGCATTTTAAAATTATTAGAGTTTTCAACTTTCTTCTTTCTTTACCCATCCATTCTTGCATGTCTTCTATTTTTCCTTGGAGCCCTTGGCATACAAATCATAGTTATTTTAAATTCCCAGTCTGATAATTCCAAAATCTCTGTCATATTTGAGTCTGGGTTCTGATGCTTACTTTTTCTCTTTGAACATTTTGTTTGTTTTTGGCTTTTTAGTATTTCCTATAATATTTTATTGAAAGCAGACATGATATTTTGGTCAAAAGGTACTGAAGTAAATAGTCCTTTAGTGTGAGGATTTACGTTTATGTGGTGAGAGGTTAGGCTGTGTTTATTATTCGTTATTGCTGCATGCAGATGTCAGAGACTCGTATTTACTCTAGTGTCCTTGGTTTTGTCTCCACTTTGTCTTCTTAAATTGAGTGTGAGCCTTGCAGCCCTGTTAGCTGCAATGCATTATTATTCAGGAGCCTGATCTATGTGATGGTGAGATGTGGGGGTGGGTGGAGCATTCTATAATCAATCCCATGATTAGGTCTCAGTCTTTAGTGACCTTGTGTTCTGGGGCTGTGACCTTCACAAGTGCTTCTCAGTGCTTTTTCCCCCAACAGGTGAGATATGAAAGCTAGATGGGGTGGAATTTCTTTTTCTTCAAGTTGATAGTTTCTGGTAAAATAGTTAGTTTTGAGGTTAGTAAGGAAAATAGAATGCTCTGGAGTATGGTTAATTTTACTCTTCTCCTACAACAAGCAGGAAAGGATATTTATCTGATCTTCACCTAATTCCTGGTGGTAAAACCCAGGAATGTGTGCCCTGTACACCTGAAATGATGCTTTAAAATATCAAGGTGATCCATATTAAGCCTTCAGCAGTTTGCCAATAGCAATTAAGTGTTCCTATTGGTCCTCCACTGGCTTTTGTGCTCCTGGCTCATAGCACAAAGCTGTGAGTTTTTGTGTCCAACCCTCTCCCTTGTTTTCAAGGCAGTGGTTTACCCATGACTTAATTTTCATACAGATCTAAAAAAAAGTTCTTGATTTTAAGTTTCCTCAACTTCATCTTTATTTTGAGGGGGAAGTGAGAACTCCAACACTCCATGTGTCAGGCCAGAGACTGAAAGTACAGGATTGTGTTCATCTTTAAGGCTAGCAATGAATGGTGGAGTCTTTCTCTGGGTTTAGCATATGGACATCTTGAGGGAGGCCATTATTCTGTCTTCCAGAGGACATAAACTCACACGTCATAGAAGTAGGAATTTAGCATGGATTTTCTTTTTCCTGGCTTGAGAGATCTTTTTATGCACCTTTTAAAGTCATTAAAACTTATCAACTCACCTATCTATCTTTCCATCCCTCCCTCTCCTCTTCCTCCTCCTCTTCCTTCTTCCCCCTCCTCCTCTTCTTCTTCTTCTCCTTCCCCTTCCTCCTCCTCTTCTTCTTCTTCTTCTTCTTCTTCTTCTTCTTCTTCTTCTTCTTCTTCTTCTTCTTCTTCTTCTTCTTCTTCTTCTTCTTCTTCTTCTTCTTCTTCTTCTTTTTCTTCTTCTTCTTCTCCTTCTTCTTCTTCTTCTTCTTCTTCTTCTTCTTCTTCTTCTTCTTCTTCTTCTTCTTCTTCTTCTTCTTCTTCTTCTTCTTCTCTTTCTCTCTCTCTCTCCCAAACACACTCTCTCAACAACATCAATTTTGCAAATATTTTCTAATTTGGGTAACATTTTGATACGATGTTATTTCTATTGACTACACAACTGCAGTTTCATTTTGGGACTTAGTCTCTCTGCCTAAGATGACCCTTCATGAAAAATGTCCAGAGATTATATCTAAGAATTAACATCAAAATTCATATGGTTCACCCTTATTTGAAGGCTATACTTAATATGTTACAAATTGACTTAACACTTGAAGCCATCTTAATATGGAAAGGTTACAAACCATTATAACAAACATAGAATAAGAAGATACTTGAAATAAACCATAGGTATTAATGGAAATGTATGATGTCTACTTCCAGGATTCCAAGTTTATAAACTCATGTAAGTTCAGATTCTTTGCTCTGTTAAACTCCATTAGATATAGCATCAACATTTCAACTTATATAGTCCAAGATTCAATGTTTGGTTTGAATCAATGACCACCATATGATGCTATTTCCTCTGTAGCCTACATTTAGACATATGCGGGTCAAGGGGGTAAATTGGGAATGAGTTCTACTACTCCTCCTAGCAATCCATCAACAAAAGGTTTTCTTCTTAACATGCAATTTAGCTGATATTTTATAGATATTATTTTCCAATGGAGAAAGAATCTCTCCAAGAGACATGGAAACTTATGGAAAAATAAAATTTTCTTTAAACAGGTATTTGAGGCTGCCACTTGACTATATTGTGATATGGCAGTTCACCCACAGGCAAAGAAGAAGGGTAAAAAGCCAGTTGGATTATCCTGCCCTCACCTTCCAGAGGAATACACATTTACAAGGGAAGAAGTGCAGAAAATATCTGAAATTCAAAAGATCCTCTAGGGCCCCTCCTAGAAATCCTATGTTCTAAAGAAAAAGCTAAAGGAAAACTTGAACATCTCTGTACAGGTATGAATGCTAATTGCTCAGACACTATAGGGATGAAAGTTTGGTTCCCCTAAGCAAGGAACCATGATTTTCTGAGGTGTTTTCTGAGGTTAAAGGGAACATAGAAATTTTACTTATTATGGATATTTATTCTTCACTTTGACATGAACCCATTTGTATAATTACTAAGCAATTATTTTCTATTCCCACTGTCATAGTCCTAGTATCTAACAGAACATATGACAATCATAGTCATTCTTGTATCTCAGTACAGTTGTGTGTTGATAATGACATTTCAGTCAATAATGGAACACATATGAAATATTGGTACCATTAGATTTTAATGGAGCTGAAAATTTCCTATCACCTAGTAATGTTATAGTCATCATAACATTATAGTGCAATGCATTACTCACATATTTGTAGTAATTCAGGGGGGAACAAACTTAATGAGTTTCCAGATGTTTAAAAGTATAGCATATACAATTCAAATAGTAGGCTATACCATCTAGATTTGTACAAGTACACACAAAGACAAATTGCCTAACAACGCATTTCTCAGAATGTATCCATGGATAAAGGATCAGAAACCATATCTTCTCACAAAGATATTCTCACAAAGTTATTTGTCATTTGATCTTTAATAAGTCAAATATCAAGTGGGCTTAATTTAAAAATTAAATATGATGATAATTAAGTTGGTCTTAAATTGCTGAACATTATTAATGGATATTAAATGCTTAACACTATTTTTGTAAAGGATGTCTTTTAGTTATTTGTTCATTAATTCACAAAACAGTTCTGTAAATTAAGTTAAACTTTTGACCAAATACTATCAAATATATTTTTAAACTGATTTAATTCTATCAAATAATCATAACTATACTGGTAACTTATACAACTGGATTAAATTTATCTTGTACACATATAAATTTACTTTCCACCTGTGTGATGGAAAGGCATTCATAATTTGGTATTAATTTTGTAATTGAGGATAATTGTTTTATTAAATTTTCATTTTCAATATTCTGGACTTTTAGGATTTAGGGCTAAGAATGACTTAACGTGCCATCTCTAATATTCAGCTAATGAAGCTCACCCTTCAGTGGTACTCATGGACATAAGACCCTACAGGTTCTTGTTACTGAAATTGTATTAGTTTGTTAAATTGGGCCCTCAATATTGCATAAGTTTTAGGCCTCAGATACTTGTATACCTTTCTAGCTATGAAAGAAGGACTTTTCTTTTCCCTTTGTTGCAATGAATGTATATCATGTGTATGTATAATTGTATGTGTGTGTCCTTATATCTATATATATATAAATCTATATCTTTCTGTCATCTTTACCCATCTATCTTCTCTGCAGAGAAAAATTTAATAGACCTTTTTTGGTTAGTTTGGCTATTCCAAAAGTCAGGAAGCAGGACAAATCATTTTGAAGCTGCAGCATAACCAAAGACTTAGAGGAGGGAGAGGGAACTTTGGGGAGAAAAAGGCACTGTTCATGATGATGGTGGGACAAATCTAACACTGGAGAGGACAATGCCACACATGTGTTCAGAAAACAGAGTGTGAATTGAAAATAACAGGTAAGTCCAGGGAGAAAGCAGAGGCCAAATCACAAAATTTCCTACATGCTGAGGCTGTTGGGTTTTATGGAATTCATCACAGAACTATGTGACTTTTTATATATTTTACCAATGGAGACAAGATGTATAATATTTAAGAAGAAGAATAAGTCTTGTTTTATCTTGAAAAATAATTTTATAATGTGTCATAAACGGTAAGATAGAGGAGAAAAATACTTATATATATAAATGACAAAAGGCAGTCTAATTATAACTTTTGCATACAGAATGATAACTAGTGTTTTGAAGGCTAACACATATTTTACTAAATATTAGATGGTAAGCTATTTAACATGAAAAATATTTGTAAAGGACCACTCTTTTATTACTCTGATATTATTTACAGGACTACTTTAGAGATTTATATTTTATGAAAGGAATTTTAAAAAATGATATAATTATCTCATTCCAGCTTGGAAAACTAATTTCCTTGTAAGAATAACATTGGAAATGTAAATGAACATACACACTTAAATGATGCTCTCAAAGCAAAACAGTTTCCTGCTGTTAAATAAGTGCTTTGACAAAATTCAAGATGCACAGAAGTGTGAAATATTGACCCACAATGATAAGGCCTGTAGTTTTATTAGTAAAAACTACAGTATTGATGGAAGAAATGCTGATAAATGTTTGTAAAATAGAACCACAGTTGTTTTCTCTACGAATATTGACCTGTCTAAATAAGTATGATTGAAAAACAATTCTCATCTTTCTTGCTTTAAGCAAATAATTCTGAATGCTTTGTTTGTATATGTATGCAGTATATTTGCATTAATTTCTTCATAAAAAAGTTCTTTTGAAAAACTTAACACTAATATTTATTTTAATAAATTTTAGTCATTTTAGTCTGTCTAAAAATTGACAATATATTTGTAACTTTCCGAGCTCACCAAACTTTATATAATTTTGTCACTTGTATACTTATTTATGTTACATATATATGTTTTTCTATTCAAATAACCAGTATTTATAGATTATAGAGATACAGCAATGAACTAAACAGAACTACTTTACTTTCTCACGAAATGGTTAATCCACTTTCTTAGCATATCAATTATTCTTCTTTTAATTTTTTTCATGTTTGTCAGAGTTCCCAATATATATTTTAATTAATCAAAATACACTGTCAAATAACACTGTACTGTTTATCATTTAGTGGAAATACCTTATAATAGAGAAGTTCCAGTTCCTCCTTCCCATCCCATGTGATATTGTTGTCATCCTATTAATTTATTCAGAAAGTATAATCTGTCAATATATTGTTACTATTATTATCTTAAATCAAAATTATTTTAGATCACTTAAGAAAAGAAAAATAGATTTTATTTTAATTTTATTTTTCTCAGATGCTCTTCTGTCTTTATATAGATCTCTATTTCTCATCTATATCATTTTACTTCTCTTGAATAAGTTTTTATTTTTAATTCTTTTTAAATTTCTTGCAGGAAAGGTCTGTAAACAATAAATTATCTGAATGTGTTTCTCTAGAAAGTCATTATTCATCCTTCTCTAGAATTATATGTGTTTTTCAGCACTAAATATTTCACTTGGCAATCTTACTTGTGCAGTTTCTGATAAGAAAAGCACTGTAATTTGTGTCCTTGTGGATTTAAATAAGGAATTTTTCTATTTCATTCATGATTTTCCATGGTTTTGGTTTTCTGAAGTTTGAATAGGATGTGCTTTGGCATTTTGTTTACCTGTCTGTTTGTTTGTTTTATTAATTCTGCCAGGCTTTCACTGAGCTTTTGTGGTTTGCAGTGCGAGGAATATTATTAATTTGGGGAAGATTTTGGTCATTGTTGCTATAATCATTTCTTCTTCTCTCCCTTTCTCCTTCTGGAACAACAAGTATACATAACTGGTATTAAAATTGACTTACAGTTCTTGAAGAGTGAAAAGTTGATATGACTTTATAAACCTCTGCTTGACTCACATTTACCTATATACCACTGACCAGAAAAATGTTCACAGCTAAGCCCAGAGTAAAATGGTTGGCATGGTAGTTTTCCCACATAGAAAAGGCTTCCCAATGTTATAGAGAAGATACACACAAGAAATAGTAAAGAATTTGTTTTACCAAGACAAGGAAATAACCAGTGTTCTCTGATACATGATTGGATAAAGATGTGGTCCATATATTCAATGGAACACTACTCGGCCAGAAGACAGGATGAAATACTACCATTTGAGATAACATGGATGGGTGTGAGAATATTGTGGTAAGCGAACTAAGTCAGACAGAAAAAGTTAAGAACCAAATTATTTCACTCATGTGACATAAAAAACTGAAAACAACAAATGAGCAAACCAGACAAAATACACACGTGAGAACTAGTAGATACAGACAACAGTATGGTGGTTATCAGAGGGAAAGGGGGTACAAGGAGTATCAAAGGGTAAAAAAGGCTAAATATATGGTGATGGAAGATGATTTGTCTTTGTGTGGTAAACAGATGATGTAAAATACCATTGAGGTATCATAGAATTGTACACTGGAAAGCTATATAATTTTATCAACCAATGTCTTCCAAATAAATTTATTTTAAAAAATTCATGTCATTATTAAAGTTTTTCACAGACTCCATTCTTCTTGACAGCACCTGCTCTGGGGTCCACTGATACCTCACATAATTTGGACTCATTACTTTCTCAGTGTGCTGTCATGATGAGCTTACGGATGGGTCTCAGTTTGTCCTATATCCTCCTTCTATATCTCTTTTGATTTTCATCATCATTTTTAATAGATTGAATCCATGGTAGTCCTTAAGAATATTAATATGTCTTAATTTTATTTTCATCCTTATTTGATAACTCAGATTCATTTATGGTATTATATTGTAAACATTTCCCTTAGAATTCAAAGTGTTTTCTCATTCTTTTTCTGATTTTCCAGGTCCTGATGAGAAGTATAATGCTATTATTATTCATTTTGCTGTGTAGAAGAACTGGATTTCTTTCTTTAAATCTTTAGGCCATTTTCAGAAACAGAATTTTCAAATATTACCTAAATGCATTAAATGCAGGCTTCCACCAATTCAAAAGAACCTATGCACCCCTATATTCAAAGCAGCTCTATTTACAATAGCCAAGTACTCAGAACATTCTAAGCGCTCATCAGTAAATGAGTGGATCAAAAAACTACGGTACATTTACACAATGGAATACTATGCAGCAGAAAGAAGGAGCTCTTACCCTTTGTGACAGCAAGGGTGGACCTGAAGAGCATTATGCAAAGTGAAATAAGTCAGACAAAGATGAATCCCATATGATTTCACCTATAAATGGAACCTAATCAACAAAACAAACAAGCAAGCAAAATATAACCAGAGATATTGAAATTAAGAACTGGCAGTAACCAGAAGGGAGGGGGAATGGGGATAATTGGTGGAAGTAGGGGATTGGTCGTCAAGGAACAGGTATAAAGGACCCATGAACAAAGGCAATAGTGGGGAAGATTGAATGTGGGAGGTGAGGGATTGGTAGGGCAGGAGAGACTAATGGGGGAAAAATGGGGACTACTATAATTGAACATCAATGAAAAAATAAGATAAAACATAAATGTAGGTTTCTCTTTTATGTCCCTCTTTATCTGTTCTTTCACTTGCTTTAACATTTGCATTTATATTCTTGATATATTTTCAGAACTAATAGTATTATTCTACACTTTTCTTTTTTCAATATTGATTGCACCTTTTCAATTTTTTACTGTATATCAATTTTCCTCAATATTTGTATTTTTTTGGTGACTTATCCTAGGCTGAGAGCAACATTGCAGATGTTTTTTTTTTTTTCCTACTGATGTGTTCTTATAATAGTTTTGTAATTTTAAGAGCTCTATCTGTTGTTCAATTTTTCCAGTTGTTCATTTTTTTCCAAGCATCCTGCTCAGTTTTGTAGGTAAATCATGCATAAATTTTGGGGCACCATAATACATTTTGAATACAATATTATGTTTTACTTTCTGACTTATCTTGTCAAATGTTCTGTTAATTTTTATATTTACACTAAATTATTTATTTTCTTCCACCAGATTATTAGGATCCTTGATTGCCCATGTATCTTTAAAATGATGAAGCCTTGTTTAAATTTTTCTAAGTATATTATTTAATTTTTCTGTTATATTATGTGTATATCTATTTTTTAACAGCTGTAACCTCCAAGTAGGAAAATATTTGGGAAGCCTTTGTTGGATATTGATACAGCCAATTAACACATTATATTATGAGGTTGGTAAAAGGGGCAAAGAAAATTCTGAACAGGGTTTACCCAGGGCTACCATGATCCATGTCTTAATCTTGAGAGAATATGCTCAGGTATTTTTTCTCATTATAAAATGAAGCTGTAAATAAGTGTATGGGGGTAGAGTTGGCACAGTTGAAGCAGCAATAGGCACTCATTCTTGTGATAGTAATCTTGTTAATTATTTTTCTTCCATGTAAATAAGATCTCAGAGGGAAGAGAAAATAAAAGCGTTATTAATGTTGGCTGTATAGAACTGGAAGTCAATGTGATCTTTCAGTTTTCAATGAATTACAGAGCTCATTACTGCTTAAGGGTTTAATTGTTTAGCACAACTGCCATATTGGCATTGCCATCAATTTAACATGGCATTACATTTATTTGCCTCACTCATCAGTGATTTTGAGCTACTGCCTAATTAGATACAAAGAATCTAACAGTAGGGTGTTGGTTTTTCTCCAATTCAATAAGTATTTATAAAATAACTGCTCTGTTTCTATTACAGTATTATATCTGATACAACAGTAATATATACTATTTATTTTTATTCATTTGTTCACTGCACTAGGAAAGGCACTTTGCAAACAGCATTTCAAAAAGATATTTTTGGGGTAGATAATATTATTATTTCTTTTTTCACAAGAGGACTCTAACATTCACCCAACTTGATTCACCCAAAAATGGCAGACCAGCTAAAGAAAGCTGGCTTCTCTTTCATCCAAGACTATGTTGTTAGTCTGTTTCAAAATGTTCAAACTCTGATCTCAAATAGTACCTAGACTAGAGAAAGAAACAGGAAGATAAACAACCAGTCATTTAAAATGAATGATGTTTACTCTTCTGCCTTTCTTAATTTCTGTCCCTTAACTGATGACCTTTTAATTTTTACTGGAATAGAGACTGGTGTTTGGCTCCCAAAAACAGTGAGCACCCATGTTTCTGATTGCAATCAAGTTGCTTAGTTAGGAGAGGCAAAGCAGAGAGCAAGCTGTCATGCAACATTTTCTTAAAGACAGGTCTGTGCATGAAAGTCACCTCAGCAATTATCATTTTTTTAAAAATAGGAAGATATCTGTTCATATTACAATCAAAATTGACCTCTATATTTCATGAAGATTATTTAAATACTCAGAAGTGATATTTAATAAGGTAAATTGAGCATAACCCCTCACCGCATTTCATTAAATATGACTACCTTTCACCGCCTAAGACAAATACCATATGATCTTATTTATAAGTGGAACCTAATCAACAAAACAAACAAGTGAGCAAAATAGAACCAGGGACATGTAAATAAAGAACAAACTGACAGTAACCAGAAGGGAGGGGAGAGAGGGATAACTGGACAAAGAAGGGGAAGGGTGGTCAAGGAACATGTATAAAGAACACATGGACAAAGACAATAGGGTGGGAGCAGATTGAATGTGGGAGGTAGCGGGGTAAGGTGGGGGAGACTGATGGGAGGAAAATGGGGACAACTGTAATTGCACAACAATAAAAAATGACTATCTGTAATCATTTTAGTGCATGATAATGGGGTGGAGGTACTTATTCATACCAGATAATTTTGATGCATTTTGGGAAGTTGAAGAGTTGAAGTGATTGACTGGAATTCAAAGCAGACACTAATGCGGACATAGCCCACAAAATTCACAGATGTTTGTAAAGCCTATAGGAACAGAAAAAGAAAATAACTGAGGTGAGGTGGACAGAGTTTTTGCCTTGTTCCTGTCATCATAAATAAAACCTGCTAATTACACTGTGCTTATTTCTGTCCAGACATAGAAACTTCTATCAAACTCCTGAGCTGGGCAGCGATCTGCTGCAAAATACATCGACACCACTGCTGAAATGTCTACATAGTCCCCTAAGTCACGCGTTTTAAGTTTTCATTTATGATTATGAATGGGCAGCAAAATTATCAGATAACTAAGGGAAATCTGGGCACAAATTAAAAATTAACAACCCAAATGAAACATAAAGAATAATGTTTATAATGTAAGGGCAAATCAAGAAACAGAAAATAAAGTTTTTCTAATTAGTAGTTTCAAGGAGTTTTTAAAAGATGTTGAATAAATAAAAAGTGAATAGTTTTTATAAAAAGAAGAAATGAAACTGTGAATGAGTTCTTAGATATTTAAAATATGATCATTTGAATAAAATACATCATAGAAGTGCTAGAGAAAATACATCAAGGAAATCTCCCAGAACACAGAATAAACAGAGTAATATGAAGAAAACAGTGAGAGACATGAATCAATAATTTCAGAGGTTTAACATTCATCTAAAAGGAACTTCAGAAAGAGAGAACAAAGGAAATGGAAAGGGGAAATTTTTCAACTAAATGATAAAAGCAAATTCCCAGAGGTGAGACATATGACTTGAAATTGCAAGAGCTCACCTAGTGCCTTACAGGATAAATCAGCAAAAGATATACAAAGGAAAATGAAAAACAAACCTGTACCTTGAAGAAGCCTGACAATTCCAGAATGATAAAAAAATATCCTTAATATCTACTTCGAAATACTCAAGAATACGTTTATTGATTTTAGAGAGAAAAGAAGGAGGAGGGGAGAAAGGGAGAGAGACAGAGAGAGAGACACAGCGAGAGAGAGATGGACGTGAGAGGGAAACATCAATGGTTGCCTCCCTTAGGCATGAAATGGGGGATCAAAAATGCAACCTTTAGGTGTATGGGATGACACCCCAACCAACTGAGCCACCCAGCCAGGGCAATCTTAAACTTTTTGTTATTTTATTTTGGTTTTATGTATTTATTTGTTCATTCATCTTTGAGTGACATACATTTGCTATAAAATAGTGAATATAGGAAGGATAGTCACTGTTTTATTGAAGGTTATACTATATTTTAATGGCAGAAAAATGCATGTAAACAAAGTACTACATAGTTGTATCAACCTGCTGGTGCTGCCATAACAAAATACCATACAGCTTAAACACAAAAATGGATTTTCTCACAGTTCTAGAGGTTAGAATTCCAAGATCAAGATGCTGGCAAGGTTACTTTCTGGTGAGGGCTCTCTGTGCTTGCAGATGGCTGCCTTCTCACTGTGTCCACACACACAACCTTTTTGTCTCAAGCATCACCAGTGCCTGTTCCTCTTCTAATAATATAATAACATGAGTCCTATTGGATTAGGGCTCTATCTTTACAAGGTCATTTTATCATAATTATCTACTGGAAGATTCTCTTTCTAAATATAGCCATGTAAGGTGTTAGGGTTTCAACAAATAAATTTGGGAGAAACATATTTTATTTCATAACAATAATATCAAAGTTTAATGGGTTTAACAATAACCAAAGTTTAATAATATCAAAGGTTTGATGAGTCAAAAGAAACATAGAATGGAGTGGGGGGAACATGGTGGCAAATATTTTCTGTACGGTCATAAGTGAAACATTCTATAATCTACAGTTTTTGAGTGAAAGTTTGAATGAAGTGAGAAGAATGAATTTAGGTGTTGGCAGAATGGGAATGGAGTCAGAGGATTTGCAAAAGAGACAGCAAGTGATAGTGATGCTATTGGTACTGTGGCCAGGAGTAACATCAGAAAGGGTTAGCATTTTATTTGAAGTAAAATGAAGGGATCAACAAGGACTGAAAAGTATCATCATCTATGTTGCATTCTTTGAAAGTTTACTTTATTTGCTTGTGGACAATAAAATACAGGAATGGAAAATTGTTTTTAATTCATATGAGAGGACAAGTACATGATGCAAATGTAATTGAAGAAACAGAAGAGAATTTTGAAGAATTTTTGATTAGTAGCTGCAGAGAGATTCAAGACATTTCATCCATAAGAAATTTTTAAAAAACACTCTAAAAAAGAGCAGTGAAGGACTGAAAGAGAATTTTTGGAAGTTAAAAATAAGACTAACTAAAACCTCTGTTGTTTCCCCAAAAAGAGAAAAGACATTAGGCAATGCATACTGACCTTAATGTGATGCAGAAATGATGATTACTTTTCTCATTGGAAAAGAGAAGGAATAGCGAAGCTTCAACCATTAGTTGTTCCAGAATACCTATCAAACCTGCAGGTTAGTAGCAGAAAGTACTTGTGAGACCATGGAATTTTACCTACCTATATTAATTCTCTTTGTTTCATTGTAGATATTTCCTTTGTTCTTACTCTGGTTTGGTTTGGTTTAGACAATCTGGCTGCCACAGGTTCTATGTACAAGATTAAACAAATGAAGACTTTTGTTTATCTTGATTCATCTTGATAAGGTTTTTGTTTAGTTTTTATATTGTTTAATAATAATTCGTGACCTCCAAAAACTTCAAAAGTTTATTATCTTTTTATTTTACATCTTAACAGCCAAATGCAGAAACTTTGTTTCTGACCTAACCCAGATCTGTTTGTGTGAAATAAGAAGGTATGACTACTCTTTTATGGCATCTACTTCTTAACCATTCTTTTTTTAATGACGTATTTTTAAATATTTTATTTATTTATTTTTAGACAGAAGAGAAAAGAGAGAGAAAAAGGGAGAGAAAGATCAAATGTGAAGTTGTGTCTTCCATGTCCCCCCTACTGGTGACCTGTCCTGAAACCCAGGTGTGTGTCCTTACTGGGAATCAAACCAGCAATCCTTTGGTCCACAGGCCAGCACTCAATCCACCGAGATACACCAGCCAGGGCATACTTTGTAATAATTTTTGAGTATTCAATCTACTTATTAAACTACCTCTAATCTTAAGTAGCAACTTGGAAACCCTTCATTTTACAAATCGGGATTTCGGCTATACACAGATAATCACAGCTATATATGAATCCAATAGTACATTTAAAATGTTTTATAACATTAATGTCTCAAAATTTTTAGATTAAGATTCTAAATCATTCTTAACATTAGAGATCGGAATACTGAGATGAGAAATATGTGAAAGGAAAGAATCAAACCATCTTGAGAGTTTCAGATATGTGTATAAAAGATTTTTCCTAAACCTAAGCAATACTAGTCATACAATTTCTATTCTTTATGATAAAGTCCCTTTGCTTTCTCATGTTCTATCATGATGCAATTGATTTTATCACTCCCTCTTATTCCAATAGAGAAAAATTCTATCAGTATAAAATAATTATTCTGATGATAAGGAGATTGAAATAGAGTATGCCCTCCATGAGCTACTCACTGCAGAGAAAAAAAAGCAAGTTATTTTCCCTAGGGATTTTCCCCCAAATAAATGGAAAAGAGATTAAGCTTTATATCTATCTCTGAAGCTTTAAGTGTTAACACATACTCTTCAGCCTGCTGATTACCTCTGTAATTATTATCATTAGTAGTAATAGTTGTAGTAGTGTATTTGATGTTAAAGACAGGTAATACTAACTAACTTCTTAAATTAAATTTCACTCAGATTCTCATAATATATATAATTATACAGAATACTCAAAAATATTTAGATTAATACACTTTACAATTTGTTTACGGACATGAAATATTTTCACCTGACCATCTAGATGCGATCACGTACATTTGACTTGGAGGTTGTATCCTATTATTTGTATCAGAGAAATTTCCTACCATTACATCAGTCTGTTGATATTTCTTCTAGTGTACCATAGTATTACTTTAGGGAAGTTTAAGTGGAAGACCACAGAGGCCCCTCACCATTACAAAAAGAAAAGATTGCTGTTAACCAGTCATAGGATTTGGATGTAGACGATGTAGAGAAGTCTAGCAGATTGTAGAGCTGATATATGATATAAAGTAATGAGATGGAATTCAAAGATTAAGAATATTCAGTCTAACTGTTGAAGAAGTCTAACTGATAAAGAAAGTGCTCCAAAAACCCACACACAGGAGATCGTGATGTGGCATGACTATTTGGATGGAAATCTGCCCCTAAGTTTTCAATTTCACATCTCCCTCTGACCCACCATGGTGAAAGTCCAACCATGTCCACAAAAAGACCAAAACAAAAACCAGGATCCAGACTTTGTGCTTCATATTTGAGCTTAGTGCATTACCGCTCATGCAGTCTGCTGTGGCCTGGTAGCTGCTAAGCACATAGTCTTATGCTCCTGGACAAGAGAGGATGTGCATGAACAAAAGCACAAGTGTAGGTCACCAACCAAGATGGGAGAGGGGAGAGAGAGAAGAGAGAAAGAGGTCCTTTGTTGCCTTGGTGTTATAACCAAGCACTTTTACAAAATGACCAACCAACTTCTCAAGCTTTTGTGGACATTCGATGAGACCATCCACTAGTTAGACTGACTGGCCTCTGTGGTTTAGCTCCTCCTCCAGTGCCATTTTGACTTCTATTGCACATGTGTTGGTCTCTCCCTGCATCCCTCCCTCAGTGGCAACCTGGTACAGGAGGGAGAAGGGAGGGGCATTTATTACCTTGGAGCGCAGAGCCATGCTCCCCTGGAGTGTGAAAAGCAGTAGCTTCCTGGTGAAACCAACAGGCTTATGCTCTGCAGTTTATTAAGCTCAACATCTAATTAGCTTGCTCTTTGTTAACATCAAGCTAACTACCTTTGCTAAAATAATTTTGTCCTGTCAGAGGGACATACTTACTAGATATCTAAGAAAAATCTGAAATAAAATTATCTCAAATAATCAAGCAGAATTGGGGAGAAATATCATATAGTTATATTCAAACTCAAAAATCAGGAAACAGTTGTCATTTACAGGGAAAAGAAAGTCTTTAGTGATTTAACAAGTTGTTGGTTGTGGCAAGATTGTTTTAAAAGCTCATGTTTGTGTATTGGATTGATGTGATTTCAAATCTGCTTATTTCTGACAAAAATAAAGATGATTTTACAAATAAAGTTGTTTTGACCTAAGAGTGAGGTTGGGTCAGGATGTCCTCATCTGCAGTTTTTGATAAACACTCAGCAGCTCAGTGGCTGATGGTGCCTTTGGGGGCTTAACAATAAGAATATGTGTAGAAGCAACTATGATAGGGAACATTTATACCATAAATACTCTGAGTTCGAAGGAATATCTGCGAGTGTTCTGTCTGGGTAAGGCCAGTTTTTGCTGATCTAAATAGCTCTCTGGAGACCTTGGGTTATTAGCTCTTGCCAAAGTAAGGGGACTCTATTTTTGTCAGTAGTTAAAAACTTATAGTTTCTTGTGAAGCATTATCATTTCGTCTGTCAACACTGGCACCATTGTTCCCTAGCAATATGCTCTAGCAATGAAGACTTTTATTTTGTTCTGGCAGCTTTCAATGGCTAAATAGATTCTAGCAAGTACCAATTTGTAGGAAGGTGCAGCTGAAACTAAATTCAAAGTTTATTTTTTTTATCTTCTCTTGCCAAGAACAATAGTGTATTTAATCTCATTGGTTTAGAGTATATTATTTCTTTATTGTCTTATTAAGAGATATAATCCTATATGCTATTGGCTTATGAAACTATAATTCCTGCAGTGAACTAGTGTTAAACAAACTGTTGGCGAGATTATCTCGGTTTCTAAGAATTTGCCCCAAACAAAACAGGTGGGAAATGTTACCTCTTCCTTTTCTCAAAGTATATTCTTACTATCAAAACATATAGTTTATATTATATGCATCAAATACTGCCAATATGCAGGGTCCAGCAGAAGTAGCACCTGCTTGAGCGTGGTTGGTAGGGTAACAATATGGGTGTAATAATGTATAGTTTTAATTTGAATATTTTCCCTAGAAAGTCATATGGTGTGCTTCAGTGTGATATGATTGTGTTATAGAATTACATGTTTATGATTTTGTAAGAAAAATTCTGTAATAAGAAAGAGTACTATTTGTGCTGGACTATCTATTTTACAATGTGGTTTTACCAATATCTGCTTCCACCAAGAGTGTATGAGTTCAGATTTCTCCTTACATTGTTATTATTAAACTTTTTGTCATTCTAGTAGTTGAACACTTATATTGTATTTGAGTTTGAATATGGATTTCCCTGATGCCTAATAATTCTAAGCATCTTTCACTGGCCATTTGGATCTCTTATTTTGGTCTGTTCAATTTTTTGGCTTATTCCTATTTGATTCATCTGTCTCTATATATACATGTGTATATATTTTTCCTCTTTCATCCCCATCAGGCAGAATAAATTATGGGAAAATAATCCCAAATGCAAGTTTCAGCTTCCATAATTTGCCTTAATAAAGCTTTTAGCTCCATAATTATTTTGCTGCTACATTAAAACTTTAATAATTTCAAATGGTTAGAAAATATTGTGGCCTAGTTATTACTGTACCTTCTGTAGGAGGTTTGTTCTTTCTCCAATTTAATAAATCCTCAGTAAGATTGACTTTTAGATAAGATTTTAAGATAAGATTGGTAAGACTTTCTGCTCTGAGGAAACTACAGCACACAAATAAGACTCAAATATATAAAACAAATTTAATTAACTTTTCATGCAGGCAAGGTCATAAAAATGAAAGAAAGAAAAATTACAATGAAAATAAAATTGTTGGTTGATTTTGATGCTGACAATAATGTGTTGTTTTCCTCTTTAGATCTTTGGCTAATGTCCACAGTTTTTGTAATCCCAGACCACATCTTATCGATAGAATCTCTATGATGCTATTCTGGACACAGAAGTGGGAAATACTAAATTGGTTTGCTTTTTCATGTATACATTAAAGAATAAAGATCAGATACAGGTTTGCTGCAGATTCCATCATTACTGGCTTAACTACTCTTGAGTCATCATATTTTAAAACAGTAGTTTAAATTCTGATACCCATTATTTCAGTCTCTACTTAGGCTAAAGCTATATATATTGTGTGGCATGTGTTTGAATGATTCTTTTATTTTTTAATGTACTTACTTAAAATATTTTAAATAAAATTATCAGTAAAATATATAAATCATTGTATTTATCTGTATTTTATAGACCTTAACTCTAAATGAAATTCTCCTCTTGGAATAAAGGGTTTTTTTTCCTTCCATTTCAAGCTAGTCTGGAATATTGAATTGTGTTAAATGATGTGTTAAACTTTCTCGGATGTTCATTATGAACAAACATACTTGCAGATGCAATATTGAGTCATGAAAACTTAAGTTTATTCCTTTGAAGTGTGGGAAACAATTTATTAAACATGAAAAATAACAGTTTCTTCTAAATATCTGTTGTATAAAAACATAAATGTTCTAGACCACAGCTATCCCTTATTTTTCAAAAACATGGATTAAAGCAATTTTCCTGTTAAAATTATATATCTCAATGGACACTTTTGAACTTAATACTAGATTTTGCTATAAACCTGTAGTCAGCATACATCAAATTTATAAGAAGTTGTACAGTTTGAACCTAATTTCCTGTTTATACGACAGTGCATACTATCCAGCTACTGGGATCTTTCACAGAAATGAGGTCGAAAGAACACACACATACATGTATGTGTGATAACATTTCTAGATTTAGAATTGTATTTTTCCTTTATGACTGAAAAACTGGCATTAATATTCTCCAGAATAACTAATATGAAAACCCGTATATTTGAGGAGAGTTTTTTTACATTTCTGATTACCATATGGATTTTGTTCTCAAAATTTAAAAGTATGTGATATTAATGAAAAGTATCAATAAACCACTTGAAAACTTTGTCAGAACCAGTGAAAACTTTATCAGAGCCAATGAAAACTTTGTCATAGCTGCTTTTATTCAAGAAGAGCTATTGAACTCTTGAAATCTTAATGTTGACACATTAATTATGCTTCTGAAGTATATTGCAATAAAAACTAAAACTGAACAATATCAAATGTTGAGAAACCTACCTTAAATGCCTTCTATTTTTCCTAGGTAAATAAAGTTGAAAAACTCCTATGTTTGGTTATTTAATTCCCATAAGCAAGCACAGACTGTCAAAAACTTCGTATTTTCTACAAGGCCATGTGTATATTAAGAACTTGAGAGTTATCATCTAACTCCTCAAAGTACATCTAAATGATTATTTTTAAAATAAAATGTTTGGTAGTCATGGCTGAGTTCACAGAAGACAGTACACTATGTTCCATAAGAGTGAGTGTCTAGGAATCAAGAACTCTTCCATGCTCATCTAAATCATCCAGATTTATAGGTATGAGGTATTGGAGGAAAGGAAAACACCACAACAAAACAACTGCACGTTTCTTTATATTGGCCATGTGACAGGGTTCTTTGTACTAGTGTTAAGACTTAACATTCATGTAATTAAATTGAAATATCCCACTATTTAAAAATTCAATCATTTCCCCTTACACCAGATTCCAAACTTTAGGTATGTTGTATTGCAAAAAAGAACAAAAGGGAAAAATGCAAAAAATGTTCTTTTTAACCTCAAAATAATAAAATAAGACTACTCATTAAAAATACAAAAAATGAAAATAAAAATAAATAAATGAAAATGCAATGCAGTGGAATATGTCATATAGTACATTAGTAAAGTCTGTTGTGCTCACGTATCTTAAAAATCACACAATTGAAACCAAGCTGAGTCCTAGAACCTATTTCACCTACAAACTACATCTGTATACTTAAATAACATGTCCACCTGTTACAGGCTGGACTTGTTGCTTGAGTTTAACAATGACGATCCAGCTCTTCAGCACATTCTTAAATCTCCCTTAGACAGAGTCTTCCCTGAGAATGTCTCCCTTATCACTGTCATAGATTAGTATTTACATATCGAATTGTTGAAATCACCCTATGTATTTTTTTGCCACAGCTATTACATCCATGGACTTTTAATTCAGAATGTCACCAGATTAATTTAAGTAATGTAAGAATAACCAAACCTTTCAGAAGTCAAGAATAAAGAAAAGTCAGGATCTGTTATAACACCACAGACTAGAATGAAAGTGATTCAATACAGATGTGGGTTTTTCCCTGCAAGTCTAAGATGGTATTCTTTCCTCCTAAGGGGTCAGTTTGTACTTTCTCCTTACCCCCTGTCCCATGTCACCTGAAGCAGAGAAAAGACAGGAGGTGATAGCTACTCTGAAAACTGTTTTTACCTTATGGCTTCTCTGCTGTCAGGGGAAATGACTTGAGTAGAAAAAACCTGTAGTTGAAATAATTAGATCACAAACTTGGCACAGTTCTTTTATATTGCAGAAGGACAGCATCTCCTATCTGACCTCTGCTGGAAAACTGTGAATAGAAAAAAAAAATATATATATATATACATACACACACACACGCAATTGTTTTTATAGTAATGTTAATTCAAATGTCAGAATTCTGACTCCAAAGGTGTTCATTTAAATCAATTTCACAAATTCACTTGGTTACCTATTGAAGATCATTGCATTTTTTTTTTCGGGTTGTTGCTGACTACTTTTTATAAATGAGGGTGGAAGAAAGCCTGTGGATGGATAAATTAAAACTATACGTATTTAGCAATAGCGGTGGAAAGAAACATTAAATCAAAACTTGTGTCAAAATTATTATGCAAAAATTATCTGTAACTGTGCACATTTGAAGCAATGGTATCAAATGTAATGAAATGACTTATTTGCATTGCCATGTCGATGATAGGATACACCCTGCTTTGTCATTGCAAGTGACTATTACAACTGTTGAAACAGTTTAGAAGTAAAATGATTACATCCACTGAGTTTTTATTTTTCAGTAATGATCACATTCACTTAAAGTATAGTGTTTAATCAAATGAACAAATATTAATTAGGGATATTTAAACAGGTGACTTAAGCTTAAACAAATTAAAATATGGTCAATGGATTTTGAAAAGTTAATTGGACTTGTTTATACACAAAGATTTTAAATTGTATAGCATGATTTAGATGTAGGGCTTTCTTTCTTAAAGAACTTTTATCCCATTTTTGTTATTTAATATTATTCACTAAGTTTAGCTCAGAAAATAATTTGTTATTATTTTGAAGTTGTCCAAAATATAATTTATTTCAGTGAGATTAATTCATTGACACATTAAAAGACATCAAGTATAAAATGTATAGACATATTTAAATCATAAATCAACAAATTACTAGATTATTTCAGTCTATTTCCTAAGATAAATTATGTTATTGTTATTTGCTGTAAATACAAGTCAGAGTAGGATAAGTAATCTTCTGGCTAAAGTAACCTAGTTCCAAAGAAAATGCTACTGTATATTTAAAAGATAAAGTAATTGAGATATTTGAAATAAAAATAGCTGTACCTAACGTACATATATTTATGTCTCCCAGACTATATCAGAATGTTTTAACCTTTTTTTATTGTTCAAGTACAGTTGTCTCCATTTCCCTGCCCCCACTTTCCCCAGCCCCACCCCCCCCTTTCTCCCCTCCTCAATCCTTCCCCGTTGTCTTTGTTCATGGGTCATTCACAGATGTCCTTTAATGACCCTTCCCCTTCTTTCTTCCATGATCTTCCACTCCCCTCTGGTTACTGTTCTTTATTTCCATGTCTCTGGTTCTATTGTGCTGCTTGTTTGTTGATTAGGTTCCACTTATAGGTGAGATCATGTCTTATATGTGTTGACTTACCTCCTGCTGGAATAAAACTATCAGGTTTCCTTATGATAATAAGCAAGAATATATGAGGGGGACCCCCCAAAAATGGAATTATCTTCTGGAGAGCAGGCCCCTTACAGTACATGTTTCCCCTACTACATGAATGTTCTAAGAACCCATCTGCATCAGTGTACCTGTGGGCATTGTTGTAAAAGACTGCATCCAGCTTCAAAGAATTTTCTTGAAGACCCTTTCAATGCCTTTGTCCATTTCATGATGGACACCTCATGATTTATGAGCGCACCTGCCCCACTGTGTTGTGTTCAGCAGTTTTTGACCAAAAATGGCATGAGCCCCATGCCCCATCTTCCCTATTGTCCCAAACAACTTTTTCTGTTTGTTTGTTTCTCCAGATGAAAGAAGTACTCAAAGGAAAATGTTTTACCAGTATGGAAGTGGTGAAACAAAAAATGGCAGAAGCACGAGAAGGCATTAAAATTGATGAGCCCAAAAACTGTTTTGAGCAGTGGAGAAAAAAATCTTGATAGGCATGTTGCATCAAATGCAGAGTACTTTTGATGGTGAGGAAGTTTAAACATGTAAAAGTAAATGCACAATTATTTATAAATAAATTCCAGGTTGTTTGGGTTCCCCCTTGTAAGTCTTCATGTTTAGACTACTGTACACAACTCACAAATTCTCACAAATCTCTTCTATCGCTGAAATTCATGTCTGCAGTATTATCGGTTTTCTTTTAAATGTAAAAAAATAAAGCAATCTTTAAAATCCTTCGAAACGAATTTTACGAAGCAAGCTACATATAATCAATAACACATTAAAAAGAGGCAGGGGTAGGAAGTAAATAAACAACAACAAAAAATACAAACCACCTGAACATTAACATAAAATGTGTATGAATTTAACCAAAATTAAAAAGAAATATGGTATAGATCAGAAACATGTACAGTGCTTCTAAACTCTCTACCAAAATAAGCAAAGCTCCTTTCCAATATAAAGTCATCATTTGTTTGATAGAAACACATCAATTCTGAATATTGTTCTAGAGACCTCTGGGCAAATTATTCCTATCAACTCTATGTAATTATAGAATTCAAATAGATTTTATGATTTTAATTTTTACATAGAAAACATTATTCATCAATAACATATTTTCCTATTAGTGCTGTCAGAATTAACACATCACTTGATATGCATTTCTTTTAAAAAAAAGAAACTTTGACAAGCAGGCCCACCTCTGTCACGGCCGCACACGAGCTCAATCAGAAGCAGTAAACATCTTCTGCAAACATTTCAATGCAATAAAATCCAAATTGAAGTAAAGAGTTAGGAAGAACTATTTCTTTTATCATATTTCCAGAAATATGATTAGCATTAGTGGTCTTTTTTTTGTTTTTCCATTCTCCTAAGAAAGATAACTGAGCATTTACTGACAGAAAATAAATGGATGAAAAAGCAAACAATCCCAGACTTCCTAAGAAGGTGATGAATAGAAAAGCACGTTGTTGAAAGAAGAACAATGATAACCTGTGTTTTCTCAAGAAAAGATTATAAAGGTTGTCACTGAATCAAAGGCAGTCTTCAGTGCAGTAAACAAGTAAAGCAATAATGGTCAAATAAACATTTGTATTGTAATTTATTATATCGATAGCTACTTATTAAATCACACCAAGGGATAATTTACCTCACAGTCAAATTTAATTAAAACATCTGTTCACACTCTAAGGTAGGCTATGAATGATTATCTTGATTGCATGGCTCCTGTTTCTGTGTATTTTTCTTTGAAAGAAAATCAAAGATATCCATTTGGTATGACAGCATCTTAATTTGTTCAATGAATTGATCCTCAATGTCAACTAATCAAAAGAAGGAAAGGCTATGCATGAACAATAAAACAGAAACAAATGCCTTGGGAATCCAGGAAGATCTATGCTTTAGGGAAAACTAGGAGAGACCACTCATCTTATCAGGATCTCCTACTGCAGGCCAAAAGATTTCATATATATAATATATAATGTTACATATAGTGTGTTACATATGATATGTCATATATATAGTGTATTTATTCTTATGTTTAAACTTCAGTCACCTTCAAAGAACTGTCCATTTGATGCAATACACTTAATAAGATGTTTTTTTCCACTATTCAAAACAGTTTTTCAGCTCATCAATTTTGATGCCTTTTAGTTCTGACACTTTTTGTTTCACCTCTATCATATAGGCAAAATGTTTCCTTTGAGTACTTTTATCATCTGGGTCATCTGGGGAAACAAACAAACAAACACAATCACTCAGGGTAAGATTGGGTAAACAGGGAAGACAAGCAAGTTCCTAAGTCAGCCGTCAATAAAATGAGCAAACACATTGAAACAGTCTTAAAAAAAATTCTCTGAAACCTAACATAGCTTCTCACCACACCCCCAGTTGGTACACTGATACAGATGAATTTCTAGAACATTCACCTAGCAGGGGAAGTCTGTACTACAAGGGGCTCACCCTCCAGAACATAATTTCTTTTAGGCGGGTTCCCCTTCATACTTTATGACACTAATTTTTTCCAACATAAAGCATTAGTAATATTAATACCACTTTAATTTTCAATGTTTCAGATAATTTTATGAAACTATGTCTGCACTTACTACTCTACATTACATAATTCATTTAAAAAATATGATAGTGCCTCATATGAGTTACAATCTTTATGCAATTAAAATTAAATATAATCCTTTTAGAAATATTAAAATAATCAAAATGTGTATGAATAACAGCAAATTTGCTATAGGTTAGAAAAATCACACTGTGAGTATTTACTTTGTTTAGTAGAAAAGATGGAAGTATTGTAGATACATATAAACACATGTTTTTCTTTCATTATCACAATCACATTCCTAAACCTTTAGTTCCCAACTTTAACATTTGCAGGGGATTTTCAATCAGGAAAGTTATTTCAGAATGCTGTCATGATCAATACTTGGAGGTGGTTTGAAAGAGACAGGATGGGACATAAGGGAAAAATATGCTGTGAGGGGATTGCATCAGAAGTCTAAGTTCAATCTAAAGGAGCAACAGAGCTAGGGTGGCACTTAAATACTCTTTTACCCTGGGGTAAAGAGCGAGGGACTTACACCACATCTCCACATCATCCAGTTATTGGATGCCAGTTGGCCTGGGGGTCTTACCTTAGACCATGCAGCCCACTAGGTGGGGGAGAGTCCAAGGTTTTGATTTGGCTGAGAAATGTCAGCGCCATTACTTCCAACAGCTGAGGGAAGGAGGGTCTAAGTTATTTGGAATTGGGGAAACTAAGTGAAACTGCACTGATTTTATTTAAATGCATTGCACAGCAAATGACCGAATAATAACTCACTAAAATCTCACAAGTCTTTTTTGAGCTTCTTGTTCATATCAAATTTGGCTTGAGCTTTTGACTATTTTTTATTTATTTCTTTTTATTACTTAATGTTATTTTTACTTTTATTTTTTTAACTTTTTTATTGTTGTTCAATTACAGTTGTCCTTATTTTCTCTCCCATTACTCTCCCCTGTCCAGCCCACCCAACTCATAGTAACAGTTCCACTGCTATGCACTTGTTAGCAATTCAGACAGAGTGTCAAATGTCACTCTGGTAGACAAATGTCATAGACTTGCAATTTTATCTTTTTGGAATAATTGAACTTCATACCATTATCTTCTCTACTATAAGGGAAACTGAGGAAGTGATTAGTAAGGTAAACACCCATAGCCAACACAAATAAATTAGACTTCTTCTTATAATGCAGATGTGGAGAAAGGATATTGGCTAGGCCATTAGGATAATTTCATTATTTCTATTAACACTTTAGGCCCTGGCTGGTGTAGCTTAGTGGATTAAGCGCGGGCCTGTGAACCAAGAAATCACAGTTCGATTCCCAGTCGGGGCACATGCCTGGGTTGCAGGCCAGTTCCCAGTAGGGAATGCACAGGAAGCAACCATACATTGATATTTCTCTCCCTCTCTCCTTCCCTTTCCCTCTAAAGATAAATAAATAAAATCTTTAAAAAAAAAAAAACACTTTAGATATTTATTCTCTAAAAAACAATGTTATTTCAGAGAGTTAAATTTGAAAAAATGACAGTAATTTTGATTTTCCCAGGGAATATTAAGTGCATATATCACAAAGATATTTATTTTTCACATGATATATTTTACAATATATTTATATACATATATTTAATATGTATATTTTACAATGTATATATTTAATAAAATTACATGACTTTCCTATTCATTTATCTGCTACTCCCACTAGATTTTTTCTAAAGTTGAATATCTTCAGTGTCTTTGATTTTGTTACAGCATGCTATTTTTATAAATAGGGCCAAATAATTAAGAGGATCAGGATATTTCCAAAGGACCTGGTTCTCTTTTATCAAAATAGAGAGGGCTCATACAATTCTTCAAATGATTAGGCATTTAAAGTTGTTTCTCAGCCAAGATGCAAACAAACGGTGATAATTCATGGCCATTCAGCTTTTCGTGTCATGTTTTACAGAACACACTTAGAGAAAGGAATTGGGAACCTCTGTCCAGCCTGAAGATATGCACTTTCATGATGAAATACATTTTTCTGCAAACACTGGCAATTTTACTTCCTCCTTTCCAATTTGGGTGCTTTTTATTTCTTTTTCTTGCCTGATTTCTGTGGCTAGGACTTGCAATACTATTTTTAATAGAAGTGGTGAAAGCAGACATCCTTGTCTTGTTCCTGATCTTAGTGGGAACGATTTTAGTTTTGGCACACTGAGTACAATGTTGGCTGTAGTTTTCTTGTATATAGTCTTTATTATGTTTAGGTATGGCCCCTTTACTCCCACTTTGCTGAGTGTTTTTATCATAAATGGATGCTGTACTTTATCAAATGTTTTTTCTGCATCTATTGATATGATCATGTGATTTTGTCTTTACTTTTGTTTATGTGATGCACTATGTTTATTGATTTGAGAATATTGTAGCATCCTTACATCCTGGGGATGAATCCCACTTGATAATGGTATGTGATCTTTTTAATGTATTGCTGGATGCTCTCTGCCAATATTTTGTTAAAGATTTTAGAGTCTATGTTCATCAGCAATATCGATCTATCGTTTTCTTTCTTTGTTGTGTCTTTATTTGGTTTTGGAATTAAGATGATGCTGGCTTCATAAAAAGAGTTTGGGAGTCTTCTCTCTTCTTGAACTTTTTGGAATACTCTGAGGATTGCGGTAAGCTCTTCCTTCAATGTTTGTAAAATTCTCCTGTGAAACTGTCCAGCCCGGCGCTTTTGTGTGCAGAAATTTTTTTCTTACTGCTTCAATTTCACCAGCTGTTATCAGTCTGATCAGGTGTTGTGCTTCTTCATTCAGTTTGGAAGATTATATTTTTCTAGGAATTTGCTCATTTCACCCAGGTTTTCAAGTTTCTTGGCATGTGGTTGTTCATAGTAATTTCTTAAAATTCAGAAATAAACCTGTGTCCTATGGTCAATTAATGTTTGACAAAGAGGGCAGAAGCAAAAAATGGAGTAAAATTAGCCTCTACAACAAATAATGTTGGGAGATCTGGACTGGTACATGCAAAAAGTGAAACTTGAATGGCACCTTATACCATACACAAAAATAAACTCAAGTTGGATAAAAGACTTAAATATAAGTCAAGACACCATGAATTCCTAGAGGAGAACATAGGAAGGAAAGTCTCAGTAATTCCACACAACAATATTTTCACTGATACATCCCCTAGAGCAAGGGACATAAAGGAAAGAATAAACAAATGGGACTTCAACAAAATAAAAAGGCTTCTACATGGCTAAAGAAAGCATCAACAAAATGAAAAGGTAACCAACTATATGGGGAAATATATTTGACAATGATACCTCAGACAAAGGTTTGATCTCCAAAATATATAAAGAACTCACACGACCCCCCTCCAGGATGACAAACAATTCATTTAAAAAATGAAAAAAGGATCTGAACAGACACTTCTCCAACAGAGGGCCTCCTACAAAGGACCCAGATACATATGAAAGGATGCTCAGCATAACTAGCTATCAGAGAGATGCAAACTAAAACTTAAATGAAATACCACTTCACACCAGTCAGAATGGCCATTATAATCAAATCTACAAACAAGTGCTGGCGAGGTTGTAGAGAAAAGGGAACTCTAGCGCACTTTTGGTGAGAATGCAGACTAGTGCAGCCACTGTGGAAAACAGTATGGAATTTCCTCAAAAACTAAAAATGGAGCTGCATTTTACCTGGCAATTCCACTGCTGGGATTATACTGTAAGAATCCTGAAACAGCTATTTAAAAGAACTTATGCACCCCAATATTCATAACAGCACTATTTACAATAACCAAGTGTTGGAAACAGCCTAAGTGTCCATCAGTAAATGACTGGATCAAAAATCTGTGGTACATTTACATCATGGAATACTATACAGCAGAAAGAAGGAGCTCCCTGTTGACAACAGCATGGATGGACTGGAGAGCATAATGCTAAATGAAATAAGCCAGGCGATGTTAGGCAAATACCATATGATTTCACCTATAAGTGTAACCTAATCAATAAAACAAAGAAGCGATCAACAAAAACAGAGGCATGAAAATAAAGAACAATCTGACAGTAACAGAGGGGAGTGGGGAGGGGACAATAGGGGAAAGAAGGAGAAGGATTGTCAAGGAATATGTATAAAAGACACCTGGGCAAAGCCAAAGGGGAGTAGAATTGAGGGCGGGAGGTGGGGGTCGCTGGGGTGGGGGGAGAGTGGTGTGGGGAAAATGGAGACAACTGCACTTGAACAACAATTAAAAAATAGAAAAGATCAAAACATTAAACAAAGAAATAGTTTTTCTTTAGTAAATTTGTAGTTAGTGGTATATCTTTAATATATATCTTACTTTAGGACTCACACTTTCTATTTTCTTAAGTATTACTGATCTAGTACACACACCTAATTTAACTTGTTTCTTATATTTGTATCAATTTACACAAAGAGTAATTTCATTGGTAAATTTGAGGAATTAATTGAGCATAAAATCTATTAAGAGTTAAGGGCTTTTTTGTACTTCATGTATAATTTCTTCAAGTTGTAATAATATCATTGTTGTAGATGTACTAATACTTTGTAAATGCCATAATGAATTACAGCAACACACTATTTTGGAATTCTTTAATGTTGCTTTAACACCTGATATTACCTTAATGAATATGCCCTTCCGATTTAAATTAAAAACCTGTATTAATTAAAGTGATTTTGAAGGTTTTATTATAAAATAAAAGTTTCAGTAGTAAAGACTGGCTTTTAGCCTTTTTTCTTGCCTCTTTGCAAATATAGCTTTGTTAAATTTTAAATGAGTAATATTTTTTCTGATTAAAAAGATATAAATGGAAAAAAAAATATAAATGGGACATCATTGAGAAACACGGCCCTAGTATTTCCAACTCTGACTAATATTCAAGTTCTTTTCTCAGAAGAAATATTTTTCATGGTACTCTTATTTTCCTTATTTTATTTTTTTGAGATAAGAATAGAAAATAAAACTACAGAAGACTTTCATATTTATATGATCCAATGAAATTTTTAATCTATCAGAATACAAAAAAGGTGAATATGTGAATCAAAATTTCAGACTTTCATAGATGCATTATCTATAATTATATAAAACTTTGGTAGAAAATTTACATAATTTTGAAAATTGCCAATTAATTTTCTGAAAAAGGGTGGTTTTTACTTAGAGTTTTCAATAAAATTGCCCATAGCATATTATTGGGGATATTATCACAGTCTATTGACAACTGCTGTCCTACTTAATTGAATTGCACCCCAAAAGTGAGTGGTTATAACTGATGAGCTCCAAAAATATGTTAATTACCTGCTGATAGCCTACCCTCAGTGATGCTGTAATAAAAAATAATATTACTCATAATTTTGCAGTTCAAAGATATTTAATAAGTTTCTTGATCAACATACTAATTCTTTGAAGAGACTGATTCTTTCAAAAGCCTGATCCTGCATATTCGACTACACATTCAAAATTCTGGATTAAATTCTTATTCCATGAACACCAATTCATTTTTGTCCCTTAGATTACATTAAGTGAATGACTTGAAAGTCATTCAAGAGACATGATGCATTAGTGAGGATTTTTTTGTGTGTGTGAATGCCAGAAAATTGGCTCTAAATTCAAGAATATTTATGGATTTTTTATAAAGAAAGAATGTATGGATGGTAACCCAAGAGAAAATCCTCTCAAATTAGTACATATACATTGATTTAGTTTTATAATAAAATTTGAATCTTTGACCTTTCTTTGTATGTGATTAGATGGCTTCAAACACATATTACATAGAACCATACACCTTGGGATTTTATTAATATTTATGTAGAATCTGAATAAAAAATCTATCTTGGTCAAACAGATAGAATAAGCTTCCTAATGCATTGAATAAACATTCTTTATTTAATCAAGGAACACAGGAGAATGCATGCATTAACGGAAGGCTATGAGTTCTCTTTCAATGTTTGCACTATGGCAGTTATCAAATCAAGATTTCGATCGCTGTTTTCTAGTGTAACCCTTCTCATGTGATAAAGCTTTTTTCATTATTTCCAAATAAATATTTTTTGTTAAGATACCTGAATGCCCAAAGGCATTTAAAAAATTTTGTCACCATAGCAACAAAATATTTCTGTGGTTGTGGTATTTTAATCTTGGTATGTTTGTTTATAAAGACTAGAATCTTAGAATTTTACATCATACTAAATGCTTGGAATCTGACCTCAATTTTTTTTTTTGCATTTATAGCTAGCTAGCTAGCTACATGATAGATAGACAGATATTCTGTTCAAAAAGATGTTAATTGAATGATATGCTGTGTGTTTTGATATCAGCATGTAAAGATAAGCTTAAATGCTTTAAAAGCCTTGTTCAATCTTGCTTGTTGATCTTTGTTGATTACATAGTAAAGTGCCTGACACATCATAAACAGTGATTACATGTTAGATTGAGTAATAGTATTTTAGATTACTCTCTCCCCTCAGAGTCATTACATATATCAGGAGAATATAATGTAAAAATAAGTAAGGTGTATATAAACAAAAATGGTTTCAAAAATCATGTCACACATCTATGCTTAACATATGAATTTATACAGATTGTTTTCATTAATCTGTGCTTTGGCCATTATAGTCAAAATGATGGTAAATTTTGTTTCACTTAACACAAAATGTCTTTCTTAAAGGAAAGTCACAGAGTTCTTCAAAAGCTATTTGAATTTGTTTTAACATCTTACTTATTCTCTCACTAATAATTGAATTGAGTAAAACTTTGACAGGTATTCAATATTATCATTATATTAGGGTCATTTTACCAGGTCATGTATTTCTACACCTTAGATATAAGGCTGGAAACCCTGAAAGGAAAGTATATGAAATTGATTGGTAGGAGGTAAACTACTTTTGCACAGTAACATGAAATTTATGAAATGTAGAAAAGGCAGACCCAAAATGTGTGAAAAACTCAACATTAATGACATTTCTATAAACAACCAATGTCTGGTATTTAAGGGAAAATATAGGGAGGAAAGACTGGATGATTATGAGCTAAAAAGACACATGTTCAAATTGCATTCAATAAAATTTTGACCAAGGCATTTAGTTCATAATAGAGAGTCAGAGGTAAGAGATTGAACATACCTCTGGTAATGACTGTAATCATTTGCAGTTAACAAATTTACCCAGATATATAAGTTTAAATTTTGTACATTTTGACAAGTTGCTCATTACTTTGAATCACATCTCTCTCAATGTCACCTTTACCTAAAACATATCATATTTCTGAATTTTTAGCATGATTACACTTGATCATCATAATTTTTTAAAAATCAGAAGCTGAAATACTCATTAATAAAATAGTAAAGTGTGTATTGAATAACTAGCTAATTTCATAGCCTAAGAAAAGTAGACAGAAAATAGAAACTCCTTTGTTTTTGCTCCCTTCACATGTTTACTCCCTGTTGCATGACCGGTGCAACAGAGGAGTCCTTAATTCCCCTTCTAATCTGAGATCCTAGAAAACACATCCTGAAAAAACAAACCCATTCATCACAAGACTTTGATTTATTTTGTCTTGCAAAGATAAAAATCAATTTTAGCCCTGGCTGGTATAGCTCAGTAGATTGAGTACAGGCTGTGCAAGCCAAAGGGTCACCAGTTCGATTCCCAGTCAAGGCACATGCCTGGGTTGCAGGCCAGATCCCCAGTAGGGGCCATGTGAGAGGCAACCACACATTGATGCTTCTTTCCCTCTCTCTCTCCCACTCTTCCCCTCTCTCTAAAAATAAATAAATAAGCTCTTTTACAAAATCAGTTTTACATTTGGTATTAGCCAATAGAGCCTTGACCTGTGCTTATTTGCAAGATGTCAAGTTTCATTTTTAATTTACCTTAAAAAGCAAAGAGACTCAGGGAAAACATACTTTTACTTTTGACTCACTAGACGCAGAATGTAAGTTTTGACTAATTAACTACAGGACAAGAAAATCGAAGTTATTTATCAATGTATCTCTGTTTCAAAATTCAAAGAATCAGGGCCTATGGGAATTTTACAAATATTGTTATAAAGGTGAATTTGGCCTGGGTTTATTTTATGGACAGATCTCCAACTTATATATGTGATGTAGGATGAGAGCAAGTAACATCTTTTTATTAATTAGGCAACTAAGGTATCACTTGGTAAATATTTCTAGTTTGCTTGAGATACACAAGAAATTCTAAATTTCCACCACTATGGGGAAAAAGTATTATATTTCTAGCTTTTCTACCTTCTCTCAACAAGGAACCTCAAACCTTGTGATTTAAGATAAAATTATCTCACTTATTCACAAGTAAAAGGCATGTAACTCAGTATTTTATATTAAATGATTGTCAAAATTATTTAACATTAAATAGTTTCTATTAATGACATTGGGTGTGTGTATATAAAATATAAAACTCAAGTGTTGACTTTTTAAAATATGTGTGATAATTTATGTGCCAACTTGACTGGTTATGGGGTATGCAGATTAAACATTATTTCTGGGGGTGACTGTGAAGGTGTTTCCAAATGAGGTTGCATTTGAATCATGGATTCAGTAAAGCAGATTGTTCTCCTCAATGTAGGTGAACATCACTCGATCCATTGAGGGCCTGAATAGAACAAAAATCAGAGGAAGATGGAATTCACTTCTTTCATCCTTCTTGTTTGAACTGAGACATCAAATCTTGTCTTATCTTCTGCCCTCTGGTGTTTAAACATCTCGCTTTCTTAGTTCTCAGGCCTTCAGACTCAAAGTGACTTGTTCCGCAGACTACCCCGGGTTGCAGTTTGCAGATAGCCCATCATGGGACTCCTCAGCTTCCCTAATCATGAGCCCCTTTCCGGTAATCAATCTATACATCTAGCGAACCCCAACTTATACTGTGTCTTTATGACTGAAACTAAACTCTATGTAAATATTTTCAATATTTTTTTGATAATGAACGTATAAGTACAGCATACTTATTTCTTTAACAAGATTTTCTACTCTATTCTAAACCACTCTATATTCTTTAAAAAGTGCATTTTTAAGCTAATAAATAATAAGCTGATGAAAATTTTATTAGGCAATATTGGGAGCATAAATCTACATCATTATGCTATAGTTAAGGATAGAAAAAAGTTATAAGTTGTTTCCAGGACTTGCAAATAGAGACTTGTTTATAAGAAATAATGCATACAGACAGGTAAAATATAAACATATCTCACACATTCAACACTTCTAATACCACCACTGTACAGAGAAAATTTACATATCAGAAGACAAAATTATATGCTGATATCTCATTCATTTAAATACACATTCTTGTTTTCTTCTTTTGAAGGTTTGAGGTTGGGCAAGGGAGAAATACGCTGACTAGCAGTCATTTCTGACTAGCAAATTATTGCTCATCCTCCTGTTCTAGCGAAACAACTTTTCACTTAAAACTGTACATTTCTAGCAGCTTGGCTCTTAAAAATTGGAATATGAAAGTTATTTTTCTATTAGAAATCTTTGCTTGGCAAATACTTTGGCCAGCTTTCAGAGTTCCTCAGATTCCTTCAGCTTTGCCTCTCCTCCGAATGCAGATCCTTGCTCTGCCCTAGTTTCCATGGCACCCTCATAGGGAACCTAAGTCCTTGAGGCACTTCTGGGCTCAGGTGACAAGATATAGAACAAGGCATGGGATGTGGCCTTCTGGTGACTGCCAAATGGGCTAGCAAATGTAATCCCAGAACAGTAGAATGTTAACTCCTTCATGGGACACTAATGTCACATTGGGGAAAGAAAAAACAGGCAAATGAACATTGTTTTTCCTCCCTCTGTAGGACTATTTTGAGCCATGCTTTTTCCATATAGCCTGTCTTGCTCTGGTACCTAAGCTAATAAGTGTGCCAACCAATTGTCTGTGTCTCTATAAAACTCAACCACAAGGAATAGGACATCACCTTGTCTTACCATTCCAGTCCAGCCTGTCTTCTGTCTTTCCATTCTCCCTTCGGTATTGATAGTATTCATCGTTAACTTAGCATTATTGATGATTTTTAATCTGTGTCCGTTTTATGGGGAACCTGGGATAAAATAGCATATAGTCCCTGGATCTGAGAGAACATAAAAGCTTGATCCCTTAATATACTTCTTCTCCCAACACCTTGTCTCTAGCTCCACCTATATGATCTGTGGGATTAAAGCACCTGGAGTAAGACAAGGAAAGCTATGTCTCTCTTCACAAAAATTGTGTTCCATGATTCTGCCATTTTTCAGCAGTGGGCTTTAGTAACACAATTAAGAGACCTATTTTTATTCACCAAGCATTTATTGAGCACCTGTGTGCATGTCATGCGAAGTGCTAGATACTGAGGCACAAAACTGAATGAGATATGATAACAGCACTCAGAAGCCATGCCTCAACCATACAGTTATAATTTTTTTTAATATAAGAACAACCAATATCAATAATTGTTACCTGAATTTCATTTTATCCTTAATCAAAATCAGGTCCAGATTTTAATAACTGAGAGTGTCCTATGAATATATACTTTGTAACATTACTTTCAATCTGCTCAAACACATATAAAGTAGGTGCGAGTTTTTTATGCTTAGAAATTGAGGGACTTAGGACTCGGAGAAGTTGTTAGTTCTCACAGGTCACCCATTTTGCTGACCACAAACTCAACCTGGTTCTATAGCAACTCTCTCTCTCTCTCTCTCTTTTTTGATCCTACCATGATATGCCCACTCAGAATTTCTGCTGTACTGTCAGGGTCAGAGCACTGGCATCCCTGTTTCAGCTATGAAGGGAACAGAAGTCACTGTTCATAAGTGAGTAAAGCAATGCAGTGCTTAAGGCCACAGTTCTTGTTTGGAATTGGACTTGTGTAATATCAAATTCTTGTTATGTATTCTTGGACAAATTCCTATCTTCATAAATTTAGTTGATTGAAGTCTAAATTATAACACTATGAGATTCTTTTATTTACTTATTTTGTAATATTTTTATTCCCTCCTATGTCCCAGTACTTTTTCGATACCAGGAGTGCAGAAAATAACAAGTGTATAAAGTCCCAGACCTCATGAAGCCCGTATCATAAGAGCTAAATTGATGATGGTAATAAACTAGTAAAATGTAATATAATTGCAAGTGATATTAAGAATATAAAATACAGAAAAGCATAATAAAGGATACAAAATGAGGACCTGGAGATGTCTTAGCCCAGGCAATCAGAGACTTAAGGAAGAGGACTGTAAGATCTTTAGTGCTTAAAGACATTTTGGGTAGAGAGAACACTAAATGCCAAGGTCTCAGGGCATGACTCTGCCGGGCACAGAGGTCTTCAGGGATGGATGAGGCTAAAAAAGAAGAGGGAAAGTTGCTGGTACTTAAGAGGTGCCAGACAATCATTTGAGACACTGAAAGCATTTTTGTTTGTTTGTTTGTTTGTTTGTTTTTAATAAATGAGAGAGAAGCCACTGGAAATCTTTGAATAAGGGGAAGCAAACTAAGACTAGTACTATATGATATCACTTACATGTAGAATAGAAAAAAAGCCAAATTCAAAAAACTGAGAGTAGAATCCAGGTAGTTACCAGGAACTTGTAGGTGGGGTAATTGGAAAGAAGTCATTTAAGGGTACAAACTTGCAACCAGCAGATTAATGAATCCTGGAAATCTAATCTACAGCATAGTCATAATCGCCAATGACACTGTATTATAAACATCAAATGTGCCAAAACACTAGATCTTAAAAGTTCCCACTGCAAACAAATATATAAGCGTGTGACATCAGCTAAAGCTATGGTGGTAACCATGTTGCAATGTATCAGTGTGTTAAATCAACACATTGTGAATCTTTAACTTATGCAACATTATATGACAATTATAGGTCTATTAAAAATATTCTAATATACAACTAAAAAATTGGTCTGGCTCCTGCACAAAGAAGAGATTGGAGCCAGGAGGAGTTGGTGAGGAGAAACTGATCAAGATAGTTTACAGTTGTAGAGGTGGGAATTGTTCTGGATATTGTCGAGAGTAAGGGACAAATAGCACTTGAGACATTGACGATGCTGAAATGTGCTCATTGCCACACTCTCACAGCTCTGGCTCAGGGGTCTAAAGTGACTTCTTGGGTGCTTCACCTGTGTCTGTCCATTTTTATCATTAGTTCTGTTTCTCTCTTTTCCACTCAGTTTTCCTGTCTCTATCATTTGCACTCTGTTCTATGCACTCTTCTGTTCCGGGTTTTTATATTTTTATCTTTTTGTCAGTCCATTGGTATACACTACTGATTGCTCCAAACAATCCCATCATGTTTTTCAAAGAAAACAAAGTCTTCCACTGCTGCAAAAAATAGTTTATTTTATTTCCATAAGTTTATAATTCTACAAATAGGATAGAAACGAATTATTTTTTACATTTCTCTTTTTTCACTTTAAAGGAGTACTCATCATTGCTCTTCGAGCCACTGAAGAGGTTAAGGAAATGATATTCAGCACTTTTCATTATCAATTTTGTGGGTCGAAATCAATTTCATTTGCAAGGGTCTAAATATTGCTTTCTTATACATTTTTTTATTTTTTAATTAAAATTTTAAAAATATACACGTTAAAAATAATTACTGTACTTAACATACTCAATAGAACATGCTACTCATTTCTCTTTTACATTTATTTCCTAATTCAATATAATCAGTAATGGTACTCAGGGATGAGAAATTCTTGTAGTTTTTACCCTCCAGGAGTTTGGAGCTTTGTGATGAAACCTATAAAAAAAGAAAGAAAAGAAGCCATGGCAACAGTTAAATGCAATACATACACACAATACAAGAAAATCCAAACCTACGTAAAGAGCACATACATCTGCAATAGCTTCAGGGAAAATCCTTCAGATGCCCAACCCTGAGCTACTTCAAAAGGAAGTGTTCAGGAACTGACACTGTCTTCTTGAAAGGCTATTAAGAGGAAAGAAGGAATTGTCAAAGATGAAAATGAACAGTAAATGGTCAGTAATGATAAGCTTTTTTAGGCTGTACTATATTTTGAAATGTTATTTTGTGTGTGAATTTTGCAAATATGTTGGTAGATTTGAATACGATACCCTTTGAGCAGTTGTGAGCAAGAGACTCAGCAAGGCTCCAAGACTAGAGATGCCATGGTAAATTCCAAGGGTCTGGTCCACCTTCAAAGGACTTAAGAACGTGAGGTCTATTTCTGGCTGAGATAATCACACCTTGGTCTGGACCTGAAGCTGAGACATCTCCTCCAAGTTCTGTTGAAGTAACAAAGCACAAAAAGGTTAGTAGTGATTTCTGTGGTTTTGCTGGATAAGACAGTGACATGGTTGTGACAAGAAGACATGGGTACTTGCTTACAGTGAACAGGGATCCTTGTAGGAGAGAATCATTTCTGAAATGCAATGCTAAAGACTTGAAAATGAATTGGAGGATGAAGAAACTTCAAAGCTATTTAGGAATGGAAAAAAACACAAGTTATTTGATGTCAAAAAATGAACAGTAAGATTCAAAGATAGTTTTCAAAATTTTCATAGTATGACTAAGTGCAGTGTCATCAGTCAGGAAGAAAAACAGGTTCCAGGAGCCCCACTGGTACTTTCTTTTCCCAGTCATGGAATCCGAAGTGCCTGTCTCTCATACCATTCAAGAACTGCTTCTATTACACATTAACACAATAGAAGATGACTAGCCCATAAAAAAGAAGGAAATCTTACCCTTTGAGACAGCATGGATAGACCTGGAGAACAGTAAGCTAATCTAAGTGAAGAGAAAGGCAAGTAACTTAGGATTTCACTTATATGTGGGGTCTAATGAACAAAATGAACTAATGAGCAAAATAGAGACAGACTCATAGATTGAGAACAGACTGGAAGTTGTGGTGGGTTGAAGGTTTCTGTGCAAAATATAAAAAGGTAAAGGAATTAAGCAAAAAAGAAAAATAGAAACAACTTAGAAACATAGACAACAGTATGGTGATTACCAGAGAGAAAAGGGGTGGGGTAAGGTAGAAGAGGATAAATGGGGGATAAATGGTGATGGAGGTAGACTTGACTTGAGGTCGTGCACACACAATGCAATGTGCAGATGATGTATTGTAGATTGTGTGTCTGAAACCTATGTAATTTTGTTAACCAGTGCCACCTTAATCAATAATAAATAAAGACATACATAAACACATAATTATTAGTCCAAAGGGGAAAAAGAAAATAATGTATGATACTTGCCTGTTAAATGATATATATTTTTCTTCTTTTGTATATGTCTGATGGGAGTGGTGGTAACCATTTGTAATGGTATCTAGACACCAGTAAATACATTTATAAGTAGGTGTACAGTTTTGTCTTTAAATGTTAATATTTGCAGTGTTCCAGAAGTTAAAGCTTTTTCTTCTATAAAAATATTTAAAACAATGTTTCTCCCTTGCCTTCTCTATGAAGATTTCACTTCTTTGGAAATCACTTCTTTGATTTGCAAGGTCCCCCTTTTGTATGCTCTCATAGTATCCAGTAATTTTCCTTTCACAGTACTTCCAACTTTTAGTGCAATTATATTTTTAGTATCTGTATTTCCTACTAAACTGGTATTCTATCAGAGAGATGCTTGCATCTCTGTTATTTATGATCTTATGACTTTGTCAGTACTTAGTAGACACTTCAAAATATTCTGTGAATGACCACATGAAGTTGTTCAGTAGATTTCTTATAGTCACATTACAATCATCACAAGTACCTTAGTCCACTTGTACAGTGGCCCTCAGTTAAGTACTGGAGAGCTGTTCAGACCAGCCTCTGATCTCTAACACACTTTTGTGAGAACCACCCTTATGTCAAGCATGGTAAACAGTTGAACAATCTGTAACAAGCCCCTATCACAGAGCCCTGACATAAGATAAGAATCCAATGGATATGTATTGAATGAAGGGACAAAACACCTGTTTGTAGTATATTGGGTCTCTTAGATTTTCTTAGTCCCTTCTGACAAACCAGTGCTCCTGAACCTGACTGACTCACAAAATACACCAGCTCAGTTCCTGCTGGAGTTTCAACTATTTTCCCATAGGTTCAAAAGTCAGATGATCTGCTAAGGATGGAGACTCATATTTTCTAGCTATAAATATATAGCTTTTTTATGTTTATGCATAATGTTAAAGTCAAATTGAAGACTGCAGAACCCTAAAGATCCAGGCATATAATCTAGAGTTTATAGCTTTTTAATGTGAATTTGAATGCACATACTTTCATTTTAATAATTATCTAAAATTAACATAGGGTTTTCTGGAATAAGAAAGAGCACTGGCAAAGACTTGCCAATGTGTGATTGCATTTGGCTTTAACAATCACTTTGTCGTCAGTAGTATGTTAATTGTAGAAAGCTACTTGGGAAATGAAAGAGGAAGTTGGCAGATTTCATATCACTTAATGACAAGTAAAGGTGAATAAAGGAGGAAGTCTTCAATCAGGATCTGAAAAAAAAGAAAGTAAATTATTTCTGCTAAACAAGGAGGAGCAGGGCTTATAAACTAGTCTTTTTGAACAAAGCAAAACTCTGATCCCATAAGGAGTTTTTAGAAATGTTAAGTTCAAAAAGAGGTAGGTAGGTAGATAGTATTTCAGAAGCACATTTGGGGTTGATTGACCTTAATACAAGAAGGGTGTTACTGGAGAGAGACTGATGCTGATGGGCTGATGTTTACAAGTATATGTTTAGCAGTAATTAGCTAGATTTCAGAGGTGCATACTGTAAACTGTCACTGATTAATTGGGATGGGTTTATTACCAGGTGTGGTTGTTAGTTGTTACAGTAATGAACTATCAGTCATTCCCATTCTTGAAATAAAATACAGACTTTTTTTTTCTCAACATCCCCTTGTTTTTCTTGCTAGCACCAGAGATAGATTTTTATCGCTATTGTTGACTCTCATTTAAGTTGATGTCTTACTTGAGGGCATCTGGTTTCCAGTTTGAGTGCTGGCAAGAATAATTTCATCCTATTATTTTTATTTTGTTACTTATTGACTCTTTTGCCAGGGAGGAGTCCAAAGTTTTTTTGTGATTTAGAAATACAATTTTATGGGTAAACTATCTACAATTTATGAAGAAAGGTTAAACATTTTTATTAAACCTCAGTGCCTTCATATTATAATATTAACCCTCAAGGTAAGCTTTTATGGCACTGCACAGAAAATGTGAATGACTATGAGACACATCACAATGACTCTTGAGTATTATAAGGAGAAACTGAGAAGTGCTTGGGAGCAATGATTCAAAATTCCCCACTCTTCACAGAGAGGCTGGAGAGCCTCACCAAGACTATCTTAGATAACCAGGTCGGTTGTCTTCCACTCCAGCTTACATATGCATATTTTAGCTTAACTATGAATTGAACATTCTACTCATTGGTGGTATTAATCCAGATAGCACATGACGTTTACCAAGTTTTTTATTATACATAGTTATTTAAGCAAAGGGATTTAATCAGTTCTGGGTCCATGGTGAATTTGACACTCTATTTACTGTGAGGCAAAGTATTAGACTAATTTTTGAAGAAGGCCTGAGTTTTCTTAGTCTTCTGTGTGATGTTATTATTTGTGGAATTCTGTTCCACCATTTTATATGCATATTTCCAATAACTACCTGAACCTTCCGTCTATTTGTGAGGAGATACAGTCTACTGAGGAAGTTAGAGATTCATGTTCTTACAAAATGTATTCATTTCATGGAACAATTTTGTCATGACCTGGAATTGGGATCAATGAGACTGTGTTGCACAAAACAAACAAACAAAACAAACAAACAACCAAAAACACCCTCAGCAACTGCAAGAAGTAAACAGAGCCCTTACCACATTTATTTTGGGCGCCGTTCTTAGAAAACGCACTGTTACCATCAAGCACACTGGGAGCCTGTCTTCCAGGAAAAGCCCATTGTGCTTCACTGATGTGCTTGCTACAAAGAGCAACATTTTATTTCCCATAATAAGTTTGCAAAGAGCTTCCCCTATTTTTTACCTTTTATGAGTTTTATGTATGCAACTTTTAAATTCAGGTGTTATCCTCCACTTCGAATTAATTTTGGGGTACGGTGTGAGGTGAGAATACATGCTTAGTTTTATAAATATATCAATTTTTTCTAGCACTTTATGTTGAAATGGCCTTTCTTTCATCTCTTATTCTTTTGGTACCTCTGCCAAAAGTCAATGGACTCTCTAGAGGTGAGTCTATTTCTGCACTCTATTTTCTTTCATTGATCTGTGTATCTATTATTTACCCAATAATACACAGGCTGTATTTTTGCATTCTCATAAACACTGAAGTTAAGTTCTAGCAGTCCTTCAAATTTATTCATGCTTTTTGAAATTATTTTAGCCATATTACTTAATTTTCAGGAAAACAAAAGTGGAAGATGCTAGGGATTTCGATTGGAATTTTGTTTAATTTATCAGCAGTTTGTGAATTGACATCTTAACAAAAGTGAAACTTCCAATTCAACAACATGGTATATCACTCCATTTATTTAAATCTTTCAATTTTGTTCATCATAGTTATGTAGTTTTTTCCCTTTGAAGAGATCTCACATTTTCTCATTATATTTAATTCTATTTTTTATATTTTGATATTTTAAATGAAATTTTAAAATCTTTTTTTCAATTTTTACAACTGTATGAATATGCAATTGATTTTTATACATTAACTTTTCATTTCTTGACCTGCCCTCCCTCCTTCCTTTCTCTCTTTCTTTCTTTCCTCCCTTCTATCCTTCCTTCCCATTCTTTCTTTCCTTATATGGTGACTGTACTGTGAGCCATGCACTGTGATTCTAGTAGAGCATGAAAGACATGTTCTAGTCCAAAAGCCAAAAGGACAGTCAAATGAGGCTTTAAACTGAGTAGTTGGAGGGACAGTTTTATACTGTATGTATACAATAATAGATGGTTTCAAATTACACTAAGAATAAGGTTGACTTCGGTTAACAAATAATCTCAGGTAAGAAAATCCGCAGTCTTTCCCCTTTTCTTTATTTAAAAGATGGCATTTTAAACAGCATTTAAAAATTTTTGAACTATATGCCTTTTACACAAAGTAGTAAATACCTGCAAATAATAGAAAGTATGAGAAAATAATAGAGGATGCCAATTTGGGACATTTTTACTTTTTTTTCTATGAGTGCCTTCATGCATTGTGAAAATATGGTGTGAGCATTTTCTTTAAAAGTTCCAAACTACAATCAAAAGTAATTTACATAAAAGACAGCAGGTAAGAACTTTGTGCAACATATTTTTTTCCTTCGTACAGGAAGAGAAAGAGGGAAGGAAAGCAAAGAAACTCATCAAAGAGTTTATGAGGTCGTATCTGAAACGAAGTCACACATTAAAAAACAGCCCTTGGCTTTTGATGGGAAATCACTTAAAGTTATCCAGGTTCCATGGAATGCATTTAAGGCAATATAGCAGATGGGGTTTTGAGTAACATCTTGTGTTAATTTATTTTTGAAGTACACATTGAGTTTTTATGATATAATTGAATTATAGAGTCAGAGGGAATATTACTTTTTATTTTATAGCTACCTTATAAAAATATCAGAATATTTGTGAAATTATTTTTTCATATGTAAGCTATACACTTAAATGGACATTAGGCAAATACTTTTTTTAAATTGCTCTTTTTAGTTTAATTCTGAGAAGAAGACAGAAGGATAGTGTATTATAAAGCGATTCTTGTGATATTGCTAAGCCTATAAGCCTGTGTGGCATTGAGCAAGGTCTTAGTTGATGTTATGATAGGATTTGAATTTCCTAATGTATTTATTTATGAAATATGTAAGCAACTTGAATTTTTCATTAAAAAGTAGAAGTAAGCCTTTAATCTGTTCTCCAGCTTCTGCTATGCAGAGACAGGGCGGGGGGCTTTATTTTAAGTTAAAAATTAAGTATTTGTAGCAAATTTATTAGTAAAATTAAGAGACAGTGTATAGGGTTCACTTAAAATTTCAAGGTTGTCCACTTTCACTTTCATTTTTAATAAGGAAAAACTGGAGTAATAATACAAATAAGGTGACCTAAAAGTGGTGATCACTTTACTTATGACTAGTAGTTTTTAAAAATACCCTTATAATTTGAGAAAGTCAAGTAATACTGACCAAGTATATCGTGAGAAAGGCCTTTCTCCAAATTCAAATTCCCACTATTGTTGAACTTAGAAAAACATAAAATGATATGTGTTCTTAGAATAAATTATATTAAAATTCTGTAATCCATTTGAGGAGTCTTGGAAGGCAAAAGAGAAACTGTGAAAGTAAAGACACACATTGCTCTTTTCTGCTGGTTTTATTTTACTATCTCTTAAGACAAGACGTTGTAACAGAAATCCTGAGTGTTCACCGTTTTTTGTTTATTTATTTGTCTGGAATGCCATTTTCTACTGAGTTCCAAGGAAAAGAGCTTCTTCCTGGTGTGCAGAAGTTATCGTGAGGCATCCAGCACACAGAGGCATCTATCATAAACTGCTTGGTGGGGCGAGGACAACAGGTAACTCGTCAGCATCCACGTTCCTTTCCTTCCGCTGCTGCAGCCTGGCAGCTTCTCTACACTTTTTATTGCGCAGGTGCTTTCTTTTGGCAGACTGTTCAGATAATAGAGCAATCCAATCCAAACATCCGTGAGACAACCTTACGAAACATGTGCCACTTTGGAAACATTTGCACTTACCATATGGTGTGGGCATCTTAGGCTGTCAAATGGTGATCATTCAAGTTTCATTCTTTGAAAAGTGTGCAGGATTTATTATGGTGAAAATCCATACATATTTAGATAATTTATAAGGTAGTTGCACAGTTAAATCAAAGAGAAGTTCAAGTTTAAATTTCATGATAGTAAAGAAATGCATTATCAAATTCACTCATACTTCTGGTCTAGTTAAACAATTTCTGAAATTATGATAAAGTTATTCTAACATTTAAAAATTTTATATCATGTAAGTTTATTCCAAGTGATGGTGCAGTAGGACCCAATGACAAAAAACATATACATATATTGGTTTAAAATAATAGTGCTTCACTTTTTGTTAAGTATCTCTTCATGGTGAGTCCGTTGGCTTTATGTCAACTTTGCTCTAGGATACAGACAAAAGATTGGCACTCTCTTCTATCAGATGTTCACCTGATAATAACTTAAAATTAAATAACAATAAGTATGATATTGGTTAGTACTCACTGGCTTTTTAAATATATATATGTATGTTTGTATATTAAATATGCTCAGATAAACATACATGGCAAACTATATCTATATCAGTATGTATGTATACATACATACTGCACATACACCTACAGTTATAAGTAGATTTGTTGTCTATTCACTGCACAGAAAACTAAAGAGATTGGAGCTGAATTACTGCAGAAATCATAGAGTATTGCTCATATTACTTATTTTGTAGGATAGGAGGTAGATATCTCTACCTTCTAATCAATGGACTTGACAGGTAGGTTCTGTCAAAAGTAAAGATTTAACATTTTGTTAACCTTGTGAAAAATTTTTAGAAAAAGATACATTTCTAGTATTTTTATTCTTGAAATAATAAGAAATGAATAAAAAATAAATCCTCCAAGTTTACTTTTTTAACATTTTTATTGTTCAAGTACAGTTGTCTTAATTTTTCCCCCACCACTCCCCACTACCCTGCCATCCCCACTTCCCACCCTCAATCCTACCCCCCTTTGGTTTTGTCCATGTGTCCTTTATAGATGTTCCTGAAAACCTTTCTCCCTTGTCCCCTCATTATCCGCTCCTACCTCCCCTCTGGTTACTTCAATTTGTTCTTTATTTCAATGACTGGTTATATTTTGCTTGCTTGTTTGTTTTGTTGATTAAGTTCCACTTATAGGTGAGATCATATGGTATTTGTCTTTTACTGCCTGGCTTATTTCACTTAGCATAATGCTCTCCAGATCCATCCATGCTATTGCAAAGGGTAGGACCTTCTTCTTTCTTTCTGTTGTGTAATATTCTATCATGTAAGTGTACCATAGTGTTTTTATCCACTCATTTACTGATGGACATTTAGGGTGTTTCTAGCACTTGGCTATTGTAAATTGTGCTGCTATGAGCATTGGAGTGCATGGGTTCTTTTGAATTGGTGTTTCAGGGTTCTTAGGATATAGCCCCAGCAGTGGAATTACCCAGCCTAATGGCAGTTCCATTTTTAGTTTTTGAGGAAATTCCATACTGTTTTCCACAGCGGATTCACCAGTCTGCATTCACACCAACAGTATACTAGGGTTCTAGTTTCTCCACAACATCGCCAGCACATGTTATTTGTTAATTTGGTTATGAGGGACACTCTGACCAATGTGAAGTGGTATCTCATTGTGATTTTAATTTGCATCTCTCTGATGGCTAGTGATGCTGAGCATCCTTTCATGTGATTCTGAGCCCTCTGTATGTCCTCCTTGGAGAAGTGTCTGTTCAGGTCCCTTGCTCATTTTTTAATTGGGTTGTCTGTATTCTTGAAATGGAGTTGTGTGAGTTCTTTACATATTTTGGAGATCAAACCCTTGTCTGAGGTATCATTTGCAAACATATTTTCCAAATTATTCTTAAAGCAGTGTTAGATTGGAGTTTTCTGATTTTACCCGGGGATTCATTTCCAAAATTTGATACTGAGAATATGTATATGTAAGTATGAACTGGGTAACATATGTCACCCAGCATTTTTCACCCATTATTATCTGGTTTTACAAAGTAATTGATGCTGGAGCTTCTCTCTCTCTCCATCTTTCTGTCTCTCTCTCTCTGTACACATATATATAGGGACTGGCAGAAGTAATCCCTGCCTGTGTGTGGTTGGTACGGTAATAATATGGGTGTAACAATATATAGATTTAATTTGAACATTTCACTTAAAACATCATATCATGCGCTTGAGTGTGATATTTTAATGTTACAGAATTACATGCTTATGACTTTGTATAAAAGTTTTTGTAAACTTTTAAAAAGGGGTGATATTTGTGCCAGTCCTGTGACACACATACACACACACACAAGGCTGGCACAAATACATATACATATGTACGTACATATACATATGTACGTACATATGTATACATACACACATACATAAAATTTATTTTGATTAGGTAATAAGATCATCTATAAAATTACTCTTTTTCATGTAGTAAGTTGGTATAGTTAGGAAATAAGATGAACAGATATACAGATTATTTTTCATTAAAGTATTTTAGATAATTGCTTATTTTTACTCCTGTTTGGAGAAATAGAGAGAGGGAGAGGGGAGGAAGAATTAGAATGTGGAGAAAGGGAAGGAAAGAAGCCTGAGTGTTTCTCTCTGGATATTAGCTCAAAGTGCTGTCATGCCCGCCAATACTATGACAAGCCTGAGCTCGTGGACAGGTAGAACAAGAATGAATTTTCTCACAAAACTTAGGGGTGGTGGTAGTCCCTGTGGCTGCTTTGTGTACTTCCAAGGCCCTGGGATGGGCCTTGTTATATACTATCATGGTCATAATTTTCTTTAATAAAATTTGTGAATGTGACACCTAGCGTTTCCCTGTGTGTGCAAGAGTGATGAGTGTTTTCCCATGAAATAATTTATAAAACACATGCTGTATATGAATTGAGAATATCATCCTTCTACTTCTATTTATATGTTTATTTTTCTTGATATTTTAATTCTTATAATCATTTTAAAACTATATTTGTCATTTATCAAAACAACTAATCACAAATATTGCACTGTGCAATATTTCTGAAAAATAATATAACTCATAAATGAAGTCACATAAAGACAAAATTTGCTTACCAGAATATAATCATTTCATTAGATAATTTTGTGGTAAATTAATTAGCAGATACAATGAATAAAATGCAGTCCAGCCTAGGTTGGTGTGACTCAGTGGATTGAGTGCTGGACTGCAAACCAAAGGGTTGCTGGTTCAATTCCCAGTCAAGGCACATGCCTGGTGGGCCAGGTTCCAGTTGGGGGTATGTGAAAGGCAACCATACATTGATGTTTTTCTCCTTCTCTTTGTTGCTCCCTTTCCCTCTCTAAAAATAAATACATATATTTTTTAAATGCAGTTTAAATCCCAGAAAGTTATTTTTTCCTGGGATACTACTGTACAGTTTCTTTGTATTGAAGAGGTAGCTTGATTGTATGTTGCATTTGTCAATTCTTTATTTTTCTGTTTCATAACATTTTGGGGATTGATGGGCTATTTCAGAATTAGATACCAGCTTCACTTAATCCTTTATTTCATTTGATAAAATCTCTTACTATAAGTTATTATTTTCTTGGAACAATTACAGAACTCATCTTATGATAGGAGACATTTAATTAACTAACCAATGTGAAGAATATTGTAAACTCTAAAGTGAGGGGTAAGTACAAAAGATTATCATTCATACTTTAGTAAATGTGTCTCCAGATCTTGACCAAGTGCGATCAGGCATGTATAATTCTCCTTTGTTCTCAAAATCTAATTCAGAGCTATTCCTCTGGTGTTTAACAGGACCCACAAACTAATCCTTGTGATTCATTCAGTGTGTGGCCTGTTTTCAAACTTATGATGACCAGCATGTCAGCATGTGGCATATATTATGGCCAGACTGTAAGTGATACCCTGGTGGACAGAATAGGACTTGAGAATACGTTCTGAGGTTTTTCTCTTGTCTCATGGGGCAAGGTCTCTGCAGCACCTTTTACATAGTGGAAGTGCCATCTCATAACTAGGGCAGGATGGGCCAACTCTGCAAGTTCTGACCTTTAATGAATGCCTGAAAAATCAACATCCACAAGGGTATTCCTCCAGATATTCTTATCCCATTTTTCAGGGCATGAGGTTTTCCCAACTGGAACAGTGACCTTAGTGTAACTGATCTGTCTTGGCTAAGTATTTCCACATCTCTGGAGCTCTGTGCCATTAAATATTCATTTTTGCCTCTTTTCAGCTGTTCCTACTTTTCCACCAGAGGAGATGAGGGCCTCTTTGTAAGCTAACAGAGGTCTTCTGGCTCTCGAACTTAACCATTAGCAGATTCTTAACTATTTTTATTCTCTCATTATCTATTTTCCAGATGCCAAAACAACTTTTCAGTACCTGGTTAACCTCTGCCTTTTCAAGCATCATTTCCTTATTTTAAATACCTAGATTATTGCACCTGAAATGTTCTTCTCCATGTGGACATGTACCTTGGTCGTCAGTAGTGAAATCTTTAACCTTTGGGTCCCAACTTTTAGGAGGGATTATCTTTGCCTAACTACCATTTAATAGCGTTTTCGTGACCTGCCGAATGGGAAGTAAGGCAGTCCTAACCTCTCTTCTTACTCCTTGTATTTGCAGACTATTCTTAGTACACCTGGGTTAGTTTAAGGAGTCTGTTGGCAGAACTAGAGGTGTAGGAGATTGACTGAGGGTAAGAACTCCGGGAGGAAAAGGGGAGGTGTCTGGATAGGCGACAGGGCCGTCAGGCCAGGATGTAGGTCTGCCCTTTGTGAAGAAGAAGAAGGAGGATAGGCAGAGTCTCACACTTCAATGGATTCCAAAAGATTTGGCCAGGCTAATGAGTTGTCCTTGAGCCAATGCCCCCAATCAGCTGAGTCCTGCAACTTGCAAGAATGGGTGTCAGCTATTCTCTGCCTTTGGCTGAAAGCATCTTATGGAAGGCGTGGCCTAGGTATGAATGTAACGGTGGATTCAGAGCGCAGCAGCTGGTGCCATGCCAAGTATGCTTTACAGCTGGAGAGCTGAGTGACACATTGTCATGGCCTGTCTTCTAACAGCCATATAAAGTACTGAATGTCAGGACAGGGCTGTCCAGTAGAAAGAAAGGCAAAAAATAATCTGTTGGCTCCTGTCTCTTTTTCTTTCTCTAAGATTTAGATTGGATATGTGTGGGTGCCCAGCATGTTTCTGGGTGTTGCATATCTTAGCAGCAATAGAGCACCGCTACTGTAGTGCAAGTTCAAGGTGAGGGGTTATTGCTTTATGTGGGTGTGAAATTGGTCACCACAGAGGAGACTGGGCAGGGCACATTCAAAGTCATTTGCCCTGAAAGCTGGGTCAGGTGAATCTGAGCATCTGAAGTGATTGAGTAGATCATTCTGTCGCAGAGTTCCCAGAAAATGGAACACTGCATTGTGCAAAATAGTTAAATCTATTTACTAGAATTTAATGTTTTATTTTCTCCCATCCTAGGAACTCAAAACATAACTATTAGCACATATCTTAATCAAAGTAAGTACATCCTTTAGTGGAGCTAAGTTGAGATTATTTATATCACCAGGTTTATTTTTAATAAGCAAGTTCAGATATTTAAAAGGTTATATATTCATTGGAATATATTTTTAATTTGGATTTTAAAAATAACCCCCTAAGGTTTACTTTGAAAATTTATAATCCTTCCAATTTAGTTGTGAATGAGGAGTGACATACATCACATTTTTTCCTATATAGGAGGTAGTAGAAATAGAACAGCGTATTTAGTCTGAAAATAAGCAACCTGGTTTGTCTGAATATATTTATAGCTGGTATATTATCTTTTGTTCTTTATGCTCATACGATTAGGGGTCAGTGCATTTTGAAGGAGAAAAAGTAGAACTACCCTGGGAAGTAAAACTATTAAGAGCAATGGACTTTCCCACCATGAAACTGCACAAAAGACATACATATCAAGACCTATCAAATGTGCCTTGAACTTCTGCATAGGGGGTAGAAGGCTAACAGAGAAACGACACAGGCAGTTCAGAGCATAGCCTGAGACCAAGGTCAAGCTATCAAGTATGAAAGGGTTGAGCTTACACTAGTTCCAACCAATTCCACACCGCAGGTGAGATGAGATCTAAGAGATGAAAGCACTTAAGACAAAAGATTAGAAAAGGAGAGAGGAAGAGCAAGCATATTACATCTCACTAAATAACATTTGCTTCATATGATTTAAAAATATCCTCATGTACATTTTCACACATTTATATTTATACTATAGATGCCTATCTTTCTGTTAATTCTGTGCCTTGCTCCCACTTATAAGGCCTTTATATCTGAATCTCATGTCATCAGTCGGTGGTGTTAGTATTCCTTCATGCTGTAGCAAATCAGAGGGCTGCTCGTCAAACTCCTCAGTTCTTTCAGGTTTTAGCCCTGGTTCATTATTGTTCTCCCAAGACTGCTCCTGTCTCAGTTCTGCTTTTTATGAGCAATTTTTTGGTTTTATTCTCCAAAGGAATCAGCTTTCCGCACCTAGACGTTTAGATTCCTTACATTTTTCTCCTCCATGCCCTTTTCTATGCTACCTCAGCTTTTTTTCTGTATAATAGTCTTGAACCCTCGAAACTGATGTTCCTCCCATAATCTGCTTCAAGCATCACACTCTCAATGTAATGTTCATTCCTGACCCCTCATCTTTCTCATTTACTCCCTCTTCACTGACTTTAAAAAATCATTGCACCTCATAAGCACCTACAATGCATTTTACCCACTGTTGTCCAATAACCCCTTCATGCCCTCACTTCCTTCCTTATTAGCGTAACTTTTATAATCCCTTCGGTACACATTCTCTCTTGCCCTCTCTCACTTTTTGAAAGTTTATTTTTTAACAAAAAACATATCTAAATTCAATTATTTATCTAATCCAAGACTGTGTTCCTAAAGCTGAAAATATGGAAGGAAAATATCATTCTTATTCGTAATTTAAAATTGCATTGTAAACATTATGACCATCACTTTCACATGGAACGCATGGCTAGCAATGCATTCTAATGCTGGCTAGCAATTTCATTTCCCTCACTTCTAGAAAACATCAGGCTTTTCTTTGCTCCTCATATTTCCAATAAGACCTGTGGAGTCTCAACCAATGATCTAGTTTTCTGTAAGACCAGAAAGAAAGAAGCATCTAGAGAAGAGCTTCTGGGCATTTCTGCCATTTGGGCCCATCTATCAACACATGCACTGTTTTTATTTATCTATTTTTATTTTTTGTCTTCCTGCTATGATGTATTAAATATTTTTTCTTCTGCCCTAGACCAAATCCCTCCTCCCTCCCCCATTTGAAAATCAACTTCATTCTCACTTCTTTCTTGCATTATCACCTTTTCTTCTCCATTGGCTCATTTCTCATTTTCCAAAGCATATTGACATGATATTATTTCTCTCATTAAAAATGAAGCCTCTATTAACTCCACTTCTCTTTCTAACAATCTGTCTTCTCTCTGATATGGAAAAAATCCTCCACAAAATCCTCAATATACATTCTCTCCAAATCCCCCCATCCCACTCTCATTTCCTCTTTGATCAGTCTGTGGTTTCTACCACATTATAAGACTGTACAATTCCAATTGATACCTTCAATATTTTTCTGACTTGACAGCTTAGCAGCCCTTTGTCTTAGTTTTTCACTCTTTCCTCTTTAAAATAATCTCTCCAGTGTTCAGGTTTTTATTGTATTTTCTCCCTCATGCTATCTCAGTCTCCTAGCTGGTTCTTCCTCATATCTAATGCCTCATAATGGAGGAATCTCAGCTTCAATTTGGGGATATTTTTCTTTATAATTTCTCCTTTGGTGGTCCTGTATAATCTCATGGCATTAAATACATTTTCTTTGATGAAATTGACAAATTTACTTGTCTGTTATACTTTTGATTAACTCTCTTGTTAAGGAGAGGGGGTTGGAGAGAGCAACCCGGCTTACACTTTCAATACCTTATCCATCAGTCTGGTTGTTCTGGTCAGTATGGGAGCTGCCCCTTTCTCTTTGTCTTCTCCCATTTTGAATTTCTTATCCATGAGGAAATTCAGATGGCTCCATTTTCAAAGTGTATCCAGAATCTGCCCATGTCTCATTGCCTCTATCATAAGTTCTCTGGGCAATCTACTAACAGATCTTTGAATAAATATAAGGGTATCCTTTTACCGCATCCATCCTTTTCCAGAGATTTCACTGATATTTGTCAAGGAACAATCAAAGACTATGCAATTAATCCACATCAAGACTGAAATATTTTAGCTTTCCATGCCAGAGAGTGTGTCACTTTGGATTGAAATGTTTTAGGCTATTTGAGTGTGTAATCCGAGGGAAAAGGGAAGGAGAAAAATCCTCTGATTAACATAGGTTTCTGAAAGTCTTATTTTAGTTGATTATACCGTACTGAAAACTACCTAGGAATTGGTCATTATTACATAATGCTAACATTTATGTGGGTAGCAACCAGGGCACATTTCCCAAGAATTTTTAGGACTATTTAAAATTTAAGCAACTTCATTTCATGCAAGACACTATGCACATGTACAAAGTATAAACAAAGATTTCCTTTATCATATTCAATGTCTTTTTTAGTTTCTCATAAAATTTCAACTTTTGATTTTAGTCCTTCATTAATACACTTAAATATAATGATCTCCTATTCCACCCATGATGGCATAAAGGGTAAGATTTCTTCTTTTTTATGGCTAAGTAGCATTATGCTGTGAAATAAGCCAGTCAGAAAAAGACACATGCCATGTGATTTCACTCCTATGGGGAACCTAATGAACAAAATGAACTAATAAGCAACACAGAGATAGTACCAAAGACAGAGACCAGGCTGACAGCTATGGGGGAGAGAGTTAAGGGGATAAGTTGGGGAAGATGGAGGGATTGAGAAAAAAAGAAAAAAATAGAAAAAACTCATGGACATGGACAACAGTGTGGGGATTGCTACAGGGAAGGAGGGTGGAAGCAGGTGCAGAAGGGGCTGGGGGAAGAAAAGGTGATGAAAGGAGACTTGACTTGGGGTGTTGAACACACAATACAGTGTACAGATGATGTATTGTGGCATTGTGTACCTGAAAGCTGTATAATTTTGTCAACCTGTGTCACCCCAATGAATTCAATGAAAATGAAGACAAAAATCTTAAATATTGAGAAATACATCACCACATATTGGAAATGATCTAGCACTCAAAAAACGTCATCTGCAGTTTGAATTTTAAATTATAGAAAATTATATGGTTTTGAAAAAAACATTGGTTATAAAATTCAATTGGTTTGATGCTAAGAAATTGCTCTCAGCTGCTTAGTGCAGGATTAGATAAGAAGCAAGGAAAATGACTACTTTTTCAGTCCCCTTATAAACTGCTTATCTGATCTATCTCATTAACTCTTCTTAGAACTAACTGTTAAATTCTGATGTCTGCTTAGCACTGTGGTGGTGTGGCTGCGGTGGTTTGATTGATATTATTTCTGAGGACTAAAGCATTTAAAAATGTATTATTCCAAATTACTTTTCTGTAAATATCCACCTAAATTGAATATCTGTGCTGCCACTTTCTGAGCTGAGTTTCCACGCAATTAAGGCTGCTGCAGCTACCATTGCTGCTGAAGATGACACCAAAATAACACTTGCTCTAAATGTCTGCTTCCACAGGAAGGGATCCAATGTTAGGTTTCAGGGCTTTGTTTTCAGAAGAGCCGTGGGAGGTCTCAGTAGTAGCAGTGATGGTAATGGGTGTGAATCTATTAGGGTCAGTAGCTTGAACGAAAGGAGTGCCTCCGCGATCTAAAAGTGTTCTTGTTAGGAGAGTATATTTTAGAGATATGAGTACTGTTCTAACAAATTTTCTGGGAAAACAGCAATCTCTGTATCTTTCATATTTTTTTTTCTTTTGTGGAGCCACTTTATTGTATGACTGCCAAAATCTCAGCTAGAAATTCCTAACGTGCTAAATGAGCTAATCTCTGAGATTTCTTCCAGCTCTAAAAAATACAACTCTGCAGCAACTAGTACTGAAAATGTACTCATGATGATAGCTTGTTCCCTAAAATAAAAATAGAATAAAACAGATGAAGGTCCAGGTGCCACACGAAAAGCAAAATGACTAACTGTATCAACATGAGGTACACCAAGTCCTCGTTGCTCAACTGGAAGGCACATTTTATGGTGCAATTTGCTGTCCTTGTGCATAGATATACACATGTCCTGTGTGGGAAAAAAATAATTCTCTGCCAGAAAATTAAAAGCATGTTGGTCAAGAAAGTTATGAATTCTAGTAACTTTGATTATTTTGCTACATTGTCTCAAGTATTTGTCAATAATTTCATCTATATTAATTGAAGATTGTCCAAACTTATAGGTACTTGATATTGAGAGATGTGAGGTTGGTGGAAGTGAACCAAAGCATTTTGTTTTCTGTTGATACAATTAAAAATTTGATGTGTCCTAATGGTTGTATGTTCCATTAATAAAATATATAATTCAAGAACTAACAACAAACATAGATATTTATAGAAAATTGATGAGGTAAGAATTTTAAAAGCATCTTAGAACATGTTGATTATATAAATCTTTGACTAAACTTTCCACACACTGAGAGAAAAAAATCAATTTAATGAAGAAGTAAATTAAGAAGTTGGATTTGCAATGCAAACATGACAAGATGTGCAAGTAAATATTTAAAAGATGTACCTAAATGTTTTGAAGTTTGTTTTTAATTATAAAAGGAAATATGAAATCAAACTGTTGGCAGTAGCTCTGTACACCTATATGAAATGGCATTAACACAAATAGAAATGATATTGTAGCAGAACTGACATCTTATGTGACTCTTATGTAACTTGTTTTATGGGGCAGATGGATGCTAAAGCTCACTTTCCCCATTGGTTAAAGTTTCTTTTTTTGCACATAATTGCACATTTTAGTCATTTAGATGTATCTCAGATATCTGACTATACAAATTTAACTACCCTCTAGAGCAGACTTTCTACCAGAGGTGATAGGAAACTGTAGGCAGGGACAGGATAGAGACTACCTGAATTCTGAGTGCTGAAAGGCGGAGAGCATTCCAAAAGATGATTGAAAGGTGAAGATCATGAGTAGGATGTGCCTTCACCAAACACACTTTAGTTTGAAGACCTGTAAGTCTCATGTTTACAGTGTTACTCTTGTTTAGAAACACACAGATATTAGTATAGGTTTTTCCATAGTAGAATTGGAAGCATCATAAAAGATCACTGAATTAAGAATGTGTCTTCCCTTTCAAATCTGGCAGGACCACAGGTGTGTAGACTAATACATGCAGCCGGATGCCTAATAGTAAACCCAAGGTCAATAGAGAGGTCACACATAGATAAGTGTCCTCTGCTCCTACTGTAATTGTCTGTATATTCACCTTATACACGAGGGCTTCTCTCTTCTAGCCCAAGTAAGCAGCTGTGATGGCTCCACATTCAGAAGAGGGGTTTGGGTGTTTAAAGAATTTTAAAACTATAAAGAACAGCCTCACCAACTACTTAAATTAAGCATTGTATTTATTTCTGTCATATAAATAACAGATACTTAAGTGCTTTGACACAAAAAGGAAAAGGTCAGGATAAACAACAGATAAATTTACCTAGAGAAAACAAATTACAGGCAAAAGTAAATATTACAGGGAAATTGAAACTTCTCATTATTATATTCAGGCTTATTTGAAACCGTATATATACTGTCTGTTATTACAAAGGAGCCACTAAGATGGATATCTTGAAAGTGTGTGTATTTGTTGAAACACTTACCAGTGAGTAAAGTCAACTCCAGATGACTCTGTAAACCAACTTTGTAATATAGAAGACACTACATGGGAGTTTCATAGAATATAGAGCAGACCTGAAAGGTTATGGAAACCATGAGAGAAAATTTAAGGCCCTCATAAAATCAATCCAGCAGGGGTTTCATAAATCAAAATAGAATTCTTGAATAAAGGAATAGACAACATTGTAAGTCAAAAATTATCAAAGCATTAGTAGACTAAGTCAGGATTATAAAGAGTATTAAGAGCATTAAAGAGAAAAAGATAGGGCAAAAGAACAAGTCTTACATTGGTTTAGACCAGTGATTTTCAACCTTTGTGATCTCCAGACACACATAAACTAACTACTAAAAGTTGCAGCATACCAAAAATATCTTTATTGCCAATCTAACAAAAATGGTATAATTGTAATTTATTCACACCCAATGGGTATTATTGTGTTGGCTGTGGTCATTTTTCTTTTTTACAATCTAAGGGAAAAGAGCTCAGTGCCCCTTGAGTAAATAGTCAGGCATTGCATGCTTTAAAAATTCTTGTGTCACACCATCTGAAAATCGCTGGTTTAGACTTCTTCTTTTTTGTATTCTCAAAGTTTATTTATTTTTTAATTACTTTATTATTGTTCAATTACAGTTGTCTGCATTTTTCCCCACCACTCCCTTGCACCCCAGCCAAACCCACTTCCCTCCCTTGCTTCCACCCTCTCCCTTGGTTTTATCCATGTGTCCTTTATAGTAGTTCCTGAAAACCCTTCTCCCCATTGTCCCCTCACCCCTCTCCCTGGTTATTGTTAGATTGTTCTTAATTTTAATGTCTCTGGTTATATTTTGTTTGCTTTTTTCTTTTGTTGATTATGTTCCAGTTAAAAGTGAGATCATATGGTATTTGTCTTTCACTGCCTGGCTTATTTCACTTAGCATAATGCTCTCTAGTTCCATCCATGCTGAATAGTAGCGACTTCTATCTGCAAAACTACATTATAGGGACATGATGCAAGAGGAAAACATAGGTTTGAACACTTAATTAATATTTATCCAATTTAACAATCACTGAAGATAATGTGGAAATTTTTAGAAAAGTACCACTGGAATTTTGACAAGGATTGCATTGAAATCTACAGATGGCTTAGGGTACTATGAACATTTTAACAGTATAATTAATTCTTTTGATCCATGAATGTGGGATATCTTTCTATTTATCTATGTCAACTTCAATTTCTTTCGTCAGTGTCTTGTAGTTTTCAGTGTACAGCTTTTTAACCTCCTTGGTTAAATTTATATTTTATTGTTTTGCTGCTACTGTAAATAAGATTTATTTTCTCTATCTTTCAGATAGGTCTTTGATCATGTATGAAAACACTACAGATTTTTGTAGACTTACTTTGTATACTGAAACTTCACTGCATTTATTTATTATTTCTAACTCTTTTCTGACAGAGCCTTTAGGATTTTCTACATATTAAAAGCATGGCATATGCAAAAAGATCATTTTATTTTTTTCTTTCTGATTTGGGTGGCATTATTTCTTTCTCTTGCAAGGATTTCCAGTTCTGCATTGAATAAGACTGGTGATGGAGGGCACCCTTGTATTGTTCTGGTCTTAGAGGACAATCTTTCAACCTTTATTCATTGAGGATGATGTTAGCTCTAGGCTCCTCATATATGGCCTTTATTTATTCTATAGGTATATTCTTCCTGGGCCTACCTTGCTGAGAATATATATCATGAAAGGATGTTTAATTCTATCAAATACACCTATTTTCTATACCTATTGAGATGATCATATGCATATTATTATCATTATCCTTCACAGCATTAACGTGATGTATCACACTTATTCATTTGCACATGGTGAAGCTTCCTTGCACCCAAGGATAAACCATGCTTGATCATGATGTATGATCTTTTTAATGTTTTGTTGAGTTTTGTCTGCAAGTATTTTGTAGGGAATTTTTGTAAGGCTAATATACAGCATTCTTATGAACAAATTTTGCTTCTTACATATATGTTTAATATGTGTATATATGTGCATAGTTCAATATGTATTTGAAGAGTGCAATTTTCATTATATTGAGTGCATTGGCTAAAAAACTAAAAATATATCATGAAAAAATTGCTGAAAGTTTTGTTTTTTTGCAGAATGGTATTGCTGACTTCAAATAAGAAATCTAACTATGTGGCTGAAAAAATGAAATATGCACATGCCTAATTATGTTATTGAAATGACTAATTATTTTTATTAAGCAGATCTATAAATTGAAGGGAAAAGATAGAAGTTACAAAAAGAAGGTGAATAGGTGTTGAGACAGTAGCTTTATTTTGCTTTGTTTTCTTTAGATGAGAATAATGATATGCCAAAGGAAAAGTTCAAGAAGAGAGGAATCAGTGATGAGGGGAGCCAGAGAGAATTTCTAAGTAGCAAGAAGGGATGAGATCAAATATACATTTAGATTTGAATCTACCTAGATACGTTGATAAAACTACCCCATAGACAATTAACTTTGTTTAATTACCATGTTAACTTGTATTTCAGTAGGCTGTTTTTTTTTAATGTAAGTATGATTGATTCGCTTAAAGTAATCAGAGATATGGTAAAATGTATAGACACAAATGCAGGAATCCTAGTTAATAATATTCACCTAGTTTCATATGGTGAATAAAACTTGTGAAAGATATCATCTGGTTGTTTCAACTTTTTTAATGCAATGAAGAGCAAGATCAAAGCTGAATATGAGGACAGTGGAGAAGTTTTGAGAACAGAGGATAATGTATGAGATACTGGTCTAAGAGAGTGGAAGTGCAAGTGGACTTGGACACTTTATTACCATTGTTGACCAGAGTACAGACCATCTTGAGATGAGTGGTAAAGGAAAGAAGTTTGGTACAATGGAAAGGTCATGTATAGAGCAGGCTTGTCTATGAAGGGCTGGCTCTTAGTAGACAGAGCTCGTTTTAGTCAGGGCTGAGATTTCAATGAGAATGTACAGTGAAGCAAAATAAGGGCAAAAAGTTAAAGAAAGGGGAAGATTATATTTGTTCACCATGGAAGTTAAGCTCTAATGAAGAGACTTAAGGATACAAAGAGGGTGAAGCAGAGTAAAGATGTCATAGGATCAGTGGATTGTTATTTCCTCTGATGTCAGTCAAAGAATAAACAGAAATAAGTGAGCTGAATCATGAAAATTAGAGAGTCTTGTCAGTCTTTGCCGGAGTTTATACTTTATTTTGGAGGTGTATTTTTTCCATTTGACCAAAGGGGAAAGAAATATAATTTTTAAATAGCAACACATAGAATGGATTTTCAAATTTAAAAAAATTACATTGTGAAACAGGTAGTAAGAGAATATAGATATAAGGAAGATAGAAATATAGATAGATTTAAATAAACTAGGACTAAATAAAATAAATCTATACATAATACAATTTTGTTCAGTCTTCACGTTTCGGAGAGCAAAAACAACCATATGATTTGATTCTGCCCAGCCTTTCTGCCTGAGGTCTGTGAAAGACCACACATCTGACAGATGATGAGGCAGTAGCCAATTTGATTATGAAGCTCCAGGAATAGGACTGACAGAGCAATTATATTTTCATTTTCACTAAGTCTCTAAAATGTCCTCTCAAGTAAATATTCTAACTGTGAAAGCAACAGACAGAGTAATCCATAAAAGAAAAGACTTCGTAGGAGAAAGTAACAGAATTCAGACAATGAAAGTGATTCAACTAGAATGCATTTAAGCTCCACATTATTGATGACTTTTGGCAATGAAAGTTAAAGTGTAACTGTGCAGTCATTTTACACTCTCAGTTTCGGATGTAAGGCAAAAGTGGATTTGTGTCAGTTTACAAGGAGATTGTGATAAAATACTTTGGATAATTCAGCAAATTTTTAAAAATAACTTCCAAGTCAACGTCTGAGTTTCTATCTTGTAAGAAAATCTACATAATAAAACATGACATAAGTTGAATTTTATCAATAGAGTTAAGATTTTAAGTTATACACATAACATAAGAGCTCTTTATTCCTTAGGGATGTAGATTACTGTTGATTGACATCACTGTTGTTATTGTTTGGGGATAACCACTGTAATAAATTATTTTACTATGAAGATAAATATTTTTCTCTTGAAATAATATATGATGAGAAAATGCTATTTCAAATTATTATCCTGAGCCTTGGGAAAAATTAAGTCTTGCATTACAATAGTATAAAGATGCAACCAACATATTATCGACTAAACTTAAATTCTTCCATAAAGACAAAATATGGAACAGATTCTTGGAAGATGCACATTAACTGTCAAGAACATTAAAGTAAGAACCTGTGTAGAAAAGAACCAGAGAAGTGGTAAGAAAAATTTTAAAAGGCATTTTTCTAGCTCTGTTATTTATGTACAATGAATAATTGCCAAATAATCATAACTTCTAAGCATAATCCTTAATATAAATACTTGTGTTTAAGAAATGTGTTTTTGCTCTATTTTGACAAATTGAGTGGAGTATGAGTGGGAATTTTGGCTTCTAACACTTCCCTTATACCCTTAGGCATGGCATTATAATTTAGTAAGCCTAGATTTGGATTAAAATTGGGTTTTATCTCATATTACCTATGCATATAAAACAAGTGCTTGCTCACACTTTTACACCTCTTCTTTCTTCCTAGTACATGGTAAGCTCAAATTACCAGTTCCCTTGCTCTTTAGCTGGGCCATGTGAGAATGAACTAGGAAAAGAGAGCATGTCACTTCTAGGATAAACAATTTAATTGCTGATGGAAACTCTTATCCACCTCTTCCTCTGTTGCCAGGATGGTGGATGAAGCCTAAGGATAAATAAACAAATGCCTGAGAGAAAAGAATTGTCAAAGGGTAAACCCCAGATCTACAGTAGATCTTACATAAATAAAAATTAAATTTTCTATGTTAAACTAATGAGAAATTTGTGATTCCACAGCCTTTCATCCATGTGTGCATGGGAGGGGGCAGTTAGTGACTTATGTTTTACTTTGGTTTACAAACCAGTATTGTTTACTTTGGTTTACAAACCAATATTTGGCTTTTATTATGAGTGGGACAAAGGCAAAGTGTCTCATGGAAAAACAAGTCCCAAAAAATTTTAAGTAGGTCTAAAATAGTCAAGAAAAGTGAGACCCAGGATTATCACTAATTTAACATCATTCATAGATAAAAGTAAAATAACTGTAAAGTTTAGGAAAGAGAGCACCTCTTATTAAAAATGATGACAAACTGTTTGGACTGATTGTTTGTCTTCCCCAATTAGTATATTGAAACACTAACCCCTCAGTACAATGGCATTTGGAGATGGGCCCTTTAGGAAGTAATTAGGTGTAGGTGGGGTTCTGAGAAAGGGGTTTACGAGATTAGTGCCCTCATACGTGCGGACGAGGAGGGAGTGGGGAGAGAGCTATCTCACTTTCCATGCACACATGGATGGAAGGCAGTGGGATCACACAGTGTGCAGGTGGTGTCTACAAGTCGGGAATCCATTTGGAAAACCGGTTAGCAGTTGTTTTTTTTAAAGTTAAACATAACTGCTATAATACCTAGCTATTTCACATTTTGGTATTCACCTAAGACAAATAAAGGCATATATTCATAGAAAGATATGAATATGGGCGCATATGTCAAAGCAACCTCATTTGTAAAAACCCAAATAGGAAACAACCCTGGTATCTGTCAACAGTGGATAGATAAAAATGTAATGGAATTATATTCAGCATAATAGGGTGACAAATGCAACAAAATAGATGAAACTCAAAATTATTAGGCCAACAGGTGTCAGATAAAAAATAATGAAAAGTTCATTATTTCATTTATACATAATTTTAGAAAAAATAAATTATAATCACAAGTCACATAATGGGATGTCAGGGGGTTGGGACAAAGGGATGATTACACTAGAAAGAGATACATGGAATGCTTTGCAGTAAAAAGGTAATCTACATATTATTCATGTTGCTGCTTTTCAAGCTCATATTTTGATAACATTCACTTAATGACACACTTTAAATATTTGTGGCTTGTGTATTTCTCAATACTGTTGACTAACAAAATAAAATACTTTGGAGATAAAATTAAAACTGTAAATCCAAAGTTTTATTTCTCCACTACTCAGGTAACTTAATGAACAACTTAAATAAATAAATCATGTGCCAAACTCAAGAATTTGGGAAAACAGCAAAGTAAGTTTATGGGAAACAAAATTAATAAATATAAATATATATTAATGATTAGAATAGACAAATACTAACATTGATAAATACATGCAGTAGCTGGGACTTCAGTAGCTGATGCAAGACACTTCAGTTTCTACCCATACACCATGTGTGCCCTTCTAGCTGCTGCCCCAATGCTGAGCCCAGAGGGAGTGAATCTACATAAGTCCTAAGTCTCTTGTGGGCCGTTTAAGAGGAGATTTCTGAGAATCCCATAATTCCTTCCACAACCCCAACCCCCACTGTTTTTTATGGCTAGAAGTTATGCAGACTTATCTTCCTCGAACCCTGGGCTGGGTGATCTGGTGTGGGGCTGGGATCCCTCACCCCAAGGTACCCCTCCTGATTTCTGTCCACCACACATGGTACCACCCATTCATGCCTCCACCTCTCCTACCCGCCTGGATGAATGTGGCTTCTTGAATTCCTTGGTTGTTGGGCTTCCATACAGTTCAAGATTCTGATGATTCTGGGTGATAATTGTTTTGTAGATTAGTTGTAATTTTTGCTGTCATTGTATGAGGAGGCAAGTTATTTTTACCTACACCTCTATCTTGACCAGAAGTTCCTAGGACAATTTTTTTTTCAATTCTGTTCAAATCAGTTTGAAAATTGACTTTAAATTCTCAGAAAAAAAATATAAATTAGCAGTAGAAAATAATGTGTAAACAAACCAATCATCATGGTAGAATTTGAGAAAACTGTCCAACTCCTAACCAAGATAAAACAAGACTGATTTTTCACAAGCAGTTCTATCAAACCTTCCTTCATACAAATATTCCTAGTGTTATTTATTTCCTAACTGAGAAATGAAGAGAAATTTTCTCTCTCTTTTCCACCAACCTCTGTTTTTGAGAAGTTAACATACCCTCTCATCTATATGTTCTTGGTCCTCTTCAAATGCTTACTGACTTTAGTATTGGGCTAGGTAAATTATGGTAACCGTCCATGTGCATGTAGGATTGTTTCAGATGGCTTCACGTATCTCTATTGGAAGATTGTAACCTCTGTCAAAACAGGGTTGAATGCGTAGAAATGGTTTCCCTTAGGGAATGTAGCCTGGCAGTTGGCAAATCAAGCTTGGACATCCCGAACGTGTTAAAATAAGAAAAAATTTTCTCTGGCAGGAACAAAACAAGGGATTGTCACTACTGAATGAGGAAGTGACCTATTTTTCTTTTCTACTTCTCTGGACAGGACTGACCCCATGTCAGGTACTTATAATTCATGTAACTTCTTTTCCTCCTAATTAAATGATATAATCAATCCATTTTTCTTACAGGTGTGTCTGAACCACTCATTGTTTAAATTTAAATATAAATATCATATATCAGTTGATTTTTATTCTACATAAAATATTTTAGTAATTGTTCTCTATAATTTTTAGGGTTTTATTTACCAAAAGAAACCATATTTATTTCAAACTTACCTACCTGAAAGAAATAATTTGATCTCTGTTGAAGATCAGGAAATAAAAGATGAGTTGAATCCTAGTAAACAATGAATGATACAATATTTTTCCAGTCTTTTTGCTGTGGTAAAATATACACTAGATAAATCTTGCCATCATTATCATCCACCTCTAAAACTTTACTAGATATTTTCCAAAATAAATACATATAAAACTTTATTGAACTACTTAAACTTTTTTAAGATAGAGAGATAAGAAAAATAATTTAAAAAATTTAAAAATAGCCACTCAATATTTAAACTTCAATACTTTCAACAATCAACCACAGTTAGTTCTTTGTTTGAATAACAAAATCAACATGTTACAATTTAGGTGTCATATATGAATAGTAATTTTAGAAAAAATATAAAATCAAAATTTCAAACAAAATATATAAAATGAATCATTTTTACTACAGATGGTTTCTACTTCAGAGCAAATTGCTTCCAGGACATACATAAATTATTTAAATAAAAATCAGTATATGTGATTTCAAAGGTTTCTGAATCTTTGGTTGTTATTGATGGTATAAGAATCACAAATTGCCAGTTTTACAGACTTAAATTGGAATATATATATAAAAGTATATATAAAAAGTCTATATAAGTATATATACATAAATATATATACACATATATACATATTATGATAACTTGGTAACTTTTACTTTCCGATATGAAATTCAATGTTTTAAAAATAAACATTATTGATTTTTCATTTGACTTTCTTCTACAGTATAACTTTTATATTTTAACTTGAAAAATACCACACATGTATTTGAATATCACTTTAGAAACTTTAATATATTTTACTTCTCTGTAAATAAGTATATTTTTGCGTAACTAAATCTTATTTTTCATAACCATAATTATAAAGAGTATTTTCTCATTTTTCAGTATTTTTACACATATTTATATTTTAAATGGAAATGTTGCCTAAAACCACTAAGAAAATAGACACACCAGGGTCTCTAACCATTGACAATAATTGAGAGCATGTAATACCATTTCCCCCAAATGGTTTGCTTCATTACAAATTCCCCCATCAACCTGTCTCAAAAACTGATTGAACATTTAGGAAAATGATTTAAAAGTAAGTCTCCAAAATGTGAAGTGCCCCAGCACACATGTGCCTACACCTTTTCCCTCCATGTTGTTCATGAGGCATTCAGTCAGAGACGCAGCAACCCTTCCAGGTGCAGGATTTCTGGCTTCAGGTAAGCCAGGGTGGAGTGCAGGTAATTAGTGACAGGCACAACCATTGGAAGACCTGAAGTAGTGAATGCCAAGGAGACTCTGAGGAAATACAGTTATGTACGAGGTGCAAGTGAACAGTTCTCAAAGATTTCTGCTGCCTGACACGTTGAAAATGGGTGTTATTTTCTGAGGACAGAAGGGAACTTCTGGTGAAGCTTCAAGTTGGCTGCCGACAACATCCGTGAGCCTGTTTGCAGCTTCCACTGCTGAATAATTGCTTAGGACTCTCTTCCAACTTCCAAGTCTTGCATGAGTACCTTTCATTATGAGACTCAAAGCTGGAACCCTGTGAGTTAGGCATTCAGGGAAATTTAGATCCAAGCTTCTCTACTAACACAGAAACAAAAGCAAAAAACACGGAGTTGCTAAAGGCTATTCTGAGAGAAATACAAAGCACCCTCCCGAGAAAAGTAGGAGAGGAACGTTTGTAAAAGTTAAGATATAAAAAGCTTTTTCTGAGCCTTCCAAAGCAATGAAAGTCAACCTTAGATTATCTCCAGCTTACTTGAACTGCTCTTTTAATTGATAGCTGAGAAAATGCCTAACAATGCTGGAAAGTCAATTCTATTTCCAATGTAATTGGTGTTTCATAAGTTCAGAGCAAAACCCATTGTTGAACACACAATGACTTCAGACTAGTAGGTGGTAGAGATGGGGAAGTAACAGAGAAGTTACAAAACAGCCACCAAATGCAATTTGCCACCAAATGAGTCAGATTTCAAATATTCATATAATGAAGCTGATTTTGCTAAATATAACTTAATTTTATTATGTTCAGTTCAAAAGTGAAGCTGTCTGATTTGTACCCAGGTTTTGCAATCACAGACACAGCATCAATTTGTATGGAAGGCAGACATATTCAAGATTAGATAATTAGGGAAAGTCAAAAGATTACATTGATTATCTTTTCATCAGATAGCACAGTATCTCAAATCCTTTCTACTGTTTCTAACTAGCAATGTTGAGTAAATTATTCTTATTCTTGCACGGGTATATAATTATTAGTGGGCTACACAAAGTAGAGACAGTCATGTAGAAGCAGGATCCACTAGCATCTATAGTGCAACTGTGATATTCCAGGTGCTGGTGACTTTGCTATGCACATCCATTTGATTCTACTGGTATCAGGGACAGTACATAGAACACTGAAATGATATGTGTGCATGTGTGTGCATGTTTATGTTTGACTTACCAACAGTCTCCTAAGACCTCTCTCTATTTCTCTATTATGACTCCTGAGTCTAGAACAAATTAAATTTCTTATTTACTTTCAAAAATCTGAGATTGTAGGTATTTTCATTTTACATTCAAGTATAAATTTTATACACCAAATTGGCTATTTCAGGTAGCCATATTACACTAAAAAAAGTTATATTTTTATATCAGAATTTCTATGATTCCAAAATTTTTGGATTTGTTCAATTTTCATCTGAATCACCAGGCATTTTAAAGGTTAACAATATCCCATTATTCTCATTATTACCTTAATACTTGAGAGCCACTAGGCTTCATGTACTTTTCAGTCTATATCAGCTCATTACTACTAGGACTATTACCTTAGATTAGTTGACTAGAAATAGATCCTAGGATGGGGGGGCCCATGTGCAGAGTTTTATGGGGAAGAACTCTGAGTATCCCTGTGAAGAAGTGAGGAAGACATGAATTTAGGACAGCAGAGCAAGAAGTTCACTTGTGAAGGCTATGGGGAGATCTGGTGCTGAGTTAGCATTTCCAAGAAATCTCAAATTGAGCCATTTATATCCCTGCATTAACTAAGCATAGCAGGAGACTTCCCACATGTGTAGAAAAATGTTAACACAGCAGGCTTGAGCACCATTCTATGAAGGATCTGCTTACAATGTTGTCCTTTGGCTGACATCCAGGAACCCAGATTTCAACCCGGATTTCAAAGAGGGTACAACCAATCTCATTCCTTTTGCCTAAACTGTTTATGCAAACAGCATGATTTATGCTAATTATCTATTTCATTTCGGTCAGTTGGGCATTTTTGGTGCACGTCAAGCAAAGGGTATGCACATGATCGATCAGTCGTTCCCTAGAAAAACCTTGGACACTTAGTTTTTAATGAGCTTCCCTGGGTGACAACATTTTACACATGTTGTCTCAACTCATTGCTCGGGGAAATAAACACTTTCTGTGTGACCACTGAGAGAGGATTCTTAGAAGTTTGCATGTGGTTTCCTCCAGACTTTGCATTACATATTTTTCCCTTTTGCTGATTTTGCTTTGTATTCATTTGTTGTTATGAATCATAGCTGTGAATCTGACTACCTGGTGAGTCCTGTGGGTCTTCTTAGTGAGTCGTCAGACTTGGGGGTTGTCCTGCAGACCAGAGCACACCACACAAGACAGCTGGCACTTGAACTCAGCAACACCTTGTGGCCAAGGACAATTCCCTGAGAAGGGGCAGCTTTGAACTATGTGCAGCTCTTTCTAGGTTTATGGAACCTGAGTTTGTCCGTCTCCGAGAGGGGATCAGATGAAAAACTGCTAATCCTATAACGTGAATATCTGTGTCACTCAGATCCACATGCTTTTTTTCTATCAATTGTGCCTCATCTGGGAAGAAGTTCTTCAGAATTCTAGTCAGTCTTGTTTCCTGGAGCACTAACAAAAGGCGAGTTAGTGGGATGGAACTACTGCCTCTACTTCTGCAATATAACTAATATTAATCACATTTCCTTTCCTTTCCTAAGGTCCCTCAATCTTTGCTAGCACCTTTGCTTGCATAGGGAGTATGTCTGGTGGAGATCACACATAATTCCTCTTTAAGGGTCCCAGATCAACGGTAACATGATTTCTCAAACAATATCTCCTCAAATATCAACTTATCTTTAAAATAGGGTGTGGGATCACCAAGAGATTCACTGTGCACCAAATGACCCACAAACTATTCCTTTTTGTTCTCATTATGTAATATCAATGTTACCTCCTCTTTATGATCAAGGCAAATTACCCATATCAGTGAGGTAACTTCTAAAATTTGTCTGCTGGTCTCTTGGAATGAGGATCTAAAGTGACAGAACAGCAACTATAACTTAAAACTCTATAGAACCCCTCCTGTATATCCAGGTTGGAGCATTAGCTTTCTGGGGACCAAGACTTCTCATCTTACAGAGCCCAAATGTAAGGGTTGGAAAATACAAATAATTCAGCTGCATGATTAAGAGTTATAGTAAGTGAAGCCTCTATTACTTCTATCCCTGGGTTTCTAAACCTCTTTATTGCATATGTACAGAGACATATACTATTTGTTGACTAGAGTATATACCACACCTGGAGGATGGTGCCCCATACCACCAGGATATGAACTTCTATCTCATGCCTCCAACTGTGTCCTTTAGAGGCTGTTCCTCTACTCCATCAGGCTGGCAATTTCTGAGTGGGTCAACATGGTAGAAATAGTGGATATCTTGTTTATGGCCAGTTGTCACTGCTCTTTTAATAAAGTAGATCATTATTCTTAGGCAAAGTTATATGAGAACTTATGCCAATGGATGAAAGACTTACAAAATTCTTATGGTAGCCCTGGCTGGTGTGCCTCAGTGAATTGGGTGCCAGCCTACAAACTGAGAAGTTGCAGGTTTAATTCCAAGTCAGGGTGCATGCCTGGATTGCAGACCAATGTTTCTTTCCCTTTCTTTCTTCCTCTCTTCCCTTCTCTCTAAAAATAAATAAACAAAATCTTTTTTAAAAAAAGAATTCTTATGGCTATGCTGGCTATGGTCTTGCAGGCAACAAGGAAAAACATGGGCTGGAAATAGATGTCAGTCCCATTGAAGGCAAATTTGTGTTCCTTCCAGAGCATAAGAAGAAGTGAAATATAATTAACTTGCCACCAAAGGACTAGTTGTTTACTTTGTAGGATGGTTTTATATTGGAGTCTCAGTGTTGGTCTCCATTTGCGACAGGTCAAATTAAGTGGCAGTAGCTAAACTGCAGAGCCTAGGCATAGCAACCATCTCTGCCAGCACAGTTCCATCCATGTGCTCACTGTTTTGGCATTGGGGTGGCTAATGACAGCAGTGACTAAAGCCAGTGGACGGAGTCATTCCAGCTACTTGGCTGTTTACTTGTGAGTTCTCCCTCATAGTGTCAAATATGACATAAAGATCTTTATATCACATGTGCGCCCCAGTGGATTCATATCCATGCCTTTTTCTCAGAGATTGTCAATGATCTTCCAGTTTTTCTCTTTCCAAGTCTGTGTTCAGTAATATAGGCCATCTACCACTGCCCATGAGTCCAAATGGATTCTTTCCTTAGGTGGCATTTCTTTCTGCACAAAGTGCATCACCTGAAGTTCTCCCCTAACAGGGGAACTTTCTCTTACTGGTTTCCTGAAGGCCTCCCTTAGGTGGAGCCATAGTATGACATCAGCCTACTTTGGGGTTATATGGGTATATTGTGACCCTCATGACCACTGATCCCAAATATACAATCTTTATATTACCATGGATTGCTATTGGATTGGCCCATCATATGATTTGATGGATCAGACATAATCCACCTTTAGCTTCGTGGTCACTTGGTTGCCCATGATTAGAAGCCCCATCTCAGCAGCACATCATGAACTACTTTCTTGATTTGTTTAGTAGTTTTAAATATGTACTGTTTCTCAATGTACAGGGTCCAGGAGAAGCAACTCCTGTTTGAGTGTGGTTGGTAGGGTAATAATATGGGTGTCATAATTTATCATTTTAATTTGAAAATTTCACATAAAATGTCATATGGTGTGCTTGAGAGTGATATTATTATACTACAGTATAATATATTACAATATAATATATTATTATATTATAATCATACATGCTTATGATTATGTAATTAAATAGGGGCGTTATTTGTGCTGGACCCTGTATAGTTTCCTGCTTCAGTTTACATGGCTTTGCTCTAATACTCTAAGGAACTATATTGTAATTCTCTTATTGAGGATGGTTGCAAACTCCATATTAAATTCAAAAACATTTCAAGTGCCACAGGGTCAGCTGAACCAGATGACCCAAGGTGCAGAGCATGGACTTTGACAACTGCAAAGTACTTTCCTTCCCTGGACCACATACAAAACCATAGCTTCCTGTGTCATCCCATAGTCCCAAGTGTGACAAATGGCTTTCCCTGAACCTGAATCTGTCTACCAAGTGTCATACTTCCTTCTTACTTGTGGAAGGAAATTCCATTTATATCTCAGTTCACTTGACCCTAAAAAACTTCACTAATGTGACAGGCCCCTGAATCTTTGTAATATTTATCTCTTGTGTATTTGACTTTGGGTGTCTCGAGCTTATACAGCACCCTCAATAAATCATCCCATTAGATCTCTCTTGGCTCCTGTAGATATAAGTTGTTTTTTTTTTAATCATGCTACCTCTTTGCATGTAACCTTCACCCCCTTTCTCTAGGCCCTGCATCTCCCCAGGATATCGGTCTGATTATTAGAGAGGAAACTGGTGTAGATCCTGAAGATGAATTGCGTTTTGCAAAGTACTCATCGCTCTTCAAATTTCTTCAGGGTCTTCCAGAAAGTAGCAAATATCACTTAATAAGGGCAAAATAGTCACATTTAGGGTTCAGAGGGTATAAAACAATAATTCTCAACCAGGGTAAACTTGCCTGCCCCAGGGGAGAACACTGAGGAATGTCTGGAGACGTTTTAAACTGCCATGGCCCCGGGAGGAGGTCTTGGTGGTATCTAGTGGGTAGAGACCAGGGATGTTGCTTAATATTATGCAGTGCATAGGAGAGGTCCCAAAGTAGGTATTTCTTGATTCTGGTATTGAAAGTGTCAACAGTGCCAAAGTTGATAAACTTTGGTTTAAAGAAATATGAGAGTTTAACTGTTTTCCTGCATCTACCCAGTTCCTTCTCCAGTCTGAGGGTCCCATTCCTTCCTTAATAGATCCCTGAGATTGATATAGGAATCCTACCAGGCTAAAAGTTCATTCTTCTTTAAATACATGATTCTCTTTTGATTGAGTCATGTGCCAATTTTTCTACTCTATCTACCCAACAGTGAGTTGTAAGTATCTAGGAGACTTATGTGGGAGTTTTCTTGTGTCAGGTGCCTAGAAGTGGGATTGGGTGGAGAAAGAGCCTCATCTGCTATGTCCATCAAATTGATTGGCACATGGGACCAGGGACTTGGCCTTAGTGAGGGAACTTTCCTGAAATGTAGACACAGAATCTAGAATACATAAAAATTAAATATATATGAATGAGTACATACATATGTCTATTAAGAGTCCTAAAGCATTACATGGAAATAAAAATACACAAATGATAACCATGCTCATAACTATTTTTTGGGTCTAAGAGGAAAAGGAGATGTGGATTCACGGGTGGTTACTGAGACTTTTCTCTGTGTCAAACAGTAAAAAAGGCAGTGGAAAGGTGAAGAACTGATCATAATCTATATACAAACTATTTAAAAGAGCAAACCTTCTCATTTTTGAGAGAATAAAAATATATTTTTAAAAAGAAAATATTAGTGTGTTCCAGGTGGTACCAGGAATTATACATTTCTATTATTTTGGAAAACTATGTTCTCCACCCATTTTGTTGAACTTGAAAAAAAATCTGTCATATATCTTTCTCAAGCAGGTTGATGACGGATCAGGGAAACAAGATACAAGAAAAATTTAAATTTTCAATTCGAAGTGATGAAGTGTAATTGTGGCTGCTCAGCTATGTTATATGTTTATCATTTGTTCATTTATGTGACCTTTTATTTCTCTAGAAAATACTTTATATCTGCGTTAGAAAATGCATAGCTTGTGTGATAAAGGCTACATTCAAACTAATGGTGTATATTTGATAGTGATAGCTCTTGTTTGTAATTAATATAGTATATATCCTATAATCATGCTGGTGTAACTACAGTAGTTTTTGTGTGTGTTTATTTATATTGATCTTCATCAGCTCTCCAAATTTATTATGGAAGGCATATATGAAAAAATAACACTATAATCGTCTTCCATAATTGTGTTTTTTCCTACTACGTTTGAGAAAATATTGCCATTTTCTCATACTTAACTTTTTGATGGTTCCTGCTGCCTCCCTATTTTGAAATTTGATTTTTAATACATATTACACTCCCTACATGCTAGTACACTTGTAAAACAGCAAAATTGATTCAATTTCAAATGTAGACTTACATACATTGAGTATATATTATAAAATTATCTTGATGTTTTGAAATATGATATATGTGAAAATCATAAAGCCACTTGTGTACATTTAGTATTTTATAATTTTGGATCAGTGGATCTGAGCTCACAGTGACTGCCCAGAGGGCATTCACACACACACTTGCCAAAGAACATTTGGCAGTATCTGGAGACATTCTAAATTGTTGCAACTCCGGGTGATGCAACAAAGCACAGAGCATACCCCAGAGCTAAGAAGCATCCGGTCCAAAATAGCAACAGTACTAAAGTTAGAAAAACTTGTTTTAGATATCATCATATTGTTAAAATAATGAAAATTTAAATGAAAATGCCAACTTTAATAGGATTAGTAAATGAACCTTGATATGAGTTCTGCCAATAATAAAATAATTTTTTGAAGTTTTTGTTTCTTTTAACCAATTGTTTTCACAGTATGCTGAGTTCATTTTGATAATGAAATTAAGAAACAAAATTTTTGTATCAAATTCCAATATACAGAATGTTTGAAAATATATACTATTATGTTATGTTATTCAGATTTTCAATTAATTAAAAAATACAGTAGAATAAATATTGCATTGTATCATTTAACTTTTTATTTCTACCATTTTAAATTAAACTTTTATTTTCTAGTATGTTTTTCTATTGTAGAAGTAGTACTGAAATGCATTATTAATGCATAGCCTGTGTGATAAATGCTACATTCAAACTAATTTATGTATAGTCATGCAAACTAAGTATTAAAATTAAAAACAAAATAAAAAATAAATCATCCCATTAGGCTAGTAAGCATAATAAGGTGTGCAGAAGTTTATTGAATATTACCTAGGGCTCATAAGTAAGCTAAAATATTGATAAGGTTGTAAAACACATGAAAATAAGGACTTTAACTTCATTTAAATATGAAAAGAAAAATAGCACTGTGTTGTTAAAATTGCTTTCCTTTTAACCTCCAGGATGTTTACATTTCAATTTGACCAGTTCTTTGTGTTTTTAATAGGTTCTTCTCTAGACTTTCTTTTGAACTAATTCCTTCTTTGTTCTCTCCCTTAAAACAAAGGTTATATGTATAAATCTTATTAATATATCTATATTCTGCCCTGGCTGGTGTGGCTCAGTGTTTTGAGTTTTGGCCTGAGAAACAAGAGGTTTTTGGTTTGGTTCCCAGTCAGCACACCCCAGTCATGCCGGGGTTGCGGGCCAGGTTCCCAGTAGAGGGGCATGCAAGAGGCAACCACGCACTGATGATTCTCTCCCTCTCTTTCTCCCTCCTGTCCCCTCTCTCTAAAAATACATAAATAAAATCTTTTTAAAAACATATCTGCATTCCATCTGACTCTGTAACAGATTAAGTTCCTCTTGCACATTATTGTCACTTTTTCTTACTAGATATCAATAAAATATTTTTTATTTATAACAAAGAAAAATATAATGCACAAACATCAAACATATTCCCAATTATTTTTATGAAGCAGAACATTTAAAATGACAAAATCAGCTCTAGAAAAGCATAATTTTTTCTAGATAGAGCTAAATGTCCATAAATTTCCAATAATATATTCTGTCATATAAACACTTTTAACATATTCTGGTTTTTATATTTTCACATTCAGGCCTCTGGGGGAAAATAAAATAACTTAAAAAATATACAGAACTGCCCTGTTCATTGATTCTGTAAAGGTGCCCACACTGCCAAAGTAGCTATTTTAACTGTGTTACAATGCAGAGTTATGTGAGCAGAAGTTTTAAGATCCGTGTTGATCAATAATCACTGATCTCAATTATAATCATAAGGTTAAAGAAATAGCAGTGGGCTGAATGAATTGGAATCCAAATTCCTAAGTTTTACTCAGGAAAAATAATTTTAAAAAGTGTTGTACTATCAATTAAGAAGTTGTAAGTCAGTATTTTATTATTTCTACCCAAAATAACTCTATTTAAAAACTACTGAATCTTAAAATTGGGACAAAATCATAATTAACTGCACATATAATACATGAAAAAATAATCTTAGTCAATGTGAAACAGGTGTGGAATGAGGTTCGGAATGGAATGTAGGCTGAGAAGCCCCTGGGAATATTAAAAAAGAAAAGACACCATTGCCTTGGTTTAAGAGATGGAAAAACCCAGCACAGCCATTAAGAGTTATTTTGTGTGTGTGTGTGTGTGTGTGTGTGTGTGTGTGTGTATATATATATATATAAAACAACTTGGCTAGCTTCATAGTCATGTTAAATAGCTTGCCTGTTGAGCTCCCTGGGCAAGGGAGATGGGCAGGACTTTAACCCATGATGTAGCTTGCTATGCCTATGCAAGGAACCAGCAATGGCAGCCAAAGAAAGTCAGAAGATACTGGAGGACTGGCAGGTGTAGCCCTTTATGGGAGAAGTCAGAAATAAAGTTATGGAGGAAGCTCCCGGCTGGGATTTAAACTCAAGTAGCGTGATCATTCTTTCTCTTGGCCATGCAGCTTGGGAAGGAGAAAGGCATTTGGCCATGCAGGGAGTAGTACTGAGAAGGGAGAAGTAAGCAAGCAACCATGTGGTTTATAGTGAGGGAGGAGGCCATGCAACCCAGACTAATAAGAAAGGAGATGCTGCTGCTGTGATCCTACCTGCTCTCGCTGACTCTGGAGCTGCAAAGGACTTCCTTGCAAGATCCTGACCTGCTGCACCTGGATGTTACCTGGACTTTTAAGACCTATGCATTTCCTGAGTTTCACCATTATCCAGAGTAATGCAGCACATGTTTTTCTGGACTATTATACAGAGGCTGATGGCAACTATTCCAGATCTTGCACACATAAGGACATGGGGAACTTTTGAGGATGCTTTTGGCTAGTAGCCCAGTAGAGAGGATGGGAAGTGCTGGGTCTCCTGGAAAAGGAGGGTTCTGAGATGAGGTGCTCTGCACACCCCCAAGATTGGAACGTTGTGAGTAAATATCTGCTCCTTCCAGCATTGAGTGTTGGGTTATTCACCCAGGCACCATGTGCACAAGCCTGGTTTGCTCAGTAACAAATGTATGAGTTAAAACATAAGGTCAGTGTTTACTAAAAGAAGAGCGATGTTGGCCTGCACGGGGAATTCATGGCTATTTTATGTCTCTACCCTTTAAATATTTCTTCTCTTTACCTACTCTTCACATGGATCAGAATCAATGCAAAGCATAACATATTGTAAAACAACAGATGGAATAAGGAGTGAAGGTGGAGAGAGCTTGTGCAAAGAAAGAAACTTTGAGTCTGGCTCTGTGGACACATGTCTTGTTACAGAGGTCAAGAAAAGTCAAGTTTGTTTTATTTTCTAATTCCAGGAAATCTTGGGGTTGATAGTCAAAACATGCTCTACACTAGCCAGCAAGAGAAAATTACTGTACTTAGTATTAAGAACTTGCTTTTTCCTAAATGGAAAATACTGTGGATAGTTAGGGACTTGGCATGGAACTAGATAAGCAAGAGGGCAGATGAATTAAATGATACTGTTTTGCTCTCCCTCCAGACTCACTTTTAGCCTGAGAAAAAGGATTTTTTAGCCCAGTTGATCAGTGTATTGGATTTGGGGGAAAAGCCCCACTTTTCACCTGAACTTAAGCCACTATCAGTTGTGTATCCTATTATTGTTGTACTTACATTTTCCTTAGAGACTTTTGAGGTCTCTTAACTAGATAGGAAACCAGTTCAAAAGCAAATTTGAAGAGAGTTAACATTGTATATAACAACCTATCTTACAATTTCTTCCTTTTCCCAATAGTTACTGAATGAAGAAATTACTACAATGCATCTTTATCAAATACCTATATTTAAGATAGTATGAAATATATATTTGATGAAATAGCTAATAAAAATCTTGTAAAAAACAGAATAAATTATGGATTTAATGCTAATATATAAATGTACAGTTATGTAGCTCTGTAGTTATTTGGATGATCAAATCCAAAACTGCTGATAGATTGATGTTGATCTGCAAGAAAATCTTTAAACATGTGTTAACAGAGCCTTTTCTGTTCCTCATTTATACTATTTCTTAGAACATAGATGGTATGATGAGTGGATTTGAGGCTAAAACTAATCTAGAATATATTAGTAGTAAGTATATTAGATGACACAATCAGGATGGGAAAATATTGATGAGTTAGATGAACCAAAGCATCTAACCAGAGCAAAGTAAGCTCTCCAGGTAAGGAGTTCAGTTATTTGACTAGAAACCCCTCTTCATTTACAATATGACCTATTTGAGTTACCCTCATAGAAAAGATGCTAATCCATCTTCATCAGTTAGTTCTTTCAGAAAACAGATGTGGAGACTAGGTAAGAAGTAAAAATATTTTAGGGAGAAGCATCTGTGAAAGGAAAAAAAAAGTAAGTAGGAATGCAGATCTGATGAAGGCTCTAACAGCTAAACCCAAGAACTCTAGAGCAAAGACTGTCCATCAGAGGATTCCCATACTTGGTGGCAATGGCAAGACCCTTTTTTAGCACAGTCTTATTTAGTCATTGCCTGAGCCGTCTTGAGAAGTCTGACCTCAATTCAGATGTTGAGGAATTAATACCCATGGGCTGTCAGTTAACAACAGTTGTAACATATCCTTTCCTGAAGAAGGCTCTACATGCTACATAGTTCAATATTAGTCATATAATTCCACCTCTCCACTCATGTTCAGTCAGCAACTCCTCCAGCATTCCAGTGGTTGTCTTTACCTAGGTGTACATTTACAGGGAAGTTAGTAAGACAACTGGCAGCTCTTGTTCCTGTAGTTGGCTTGGGAAAGCAACTCATTGTATCCCTCCTCTAATATGCATTCTAAATTCAACTTACCCCCAGCTATCACCTCTGCTGATGTTTTGAATAACATGGGGCTGTACCAAAAATCTTCTTTTTAAGGGCCAGATCCATTAATGATTATAGGCTTCTCAAGCAGGGGTTACTACTCTTGTCCATTCGTAATCACAAAGGGCATAGGTAGCACTAATGGGCAGCCAAGTTCAGATGCATCATCTGAATTTTGCATATTCCTCACTGCCCTGATGCTCTAATAGTAGTCCTCTCTTTTCTGGCTAGACAGGGTCAGTTCTTCCTGAAAATAGGGTGACTTTTTCTCTTACCTACTGGCCTCCTAGAAAAAGGGCATTTCTTTGGGACTTTTATCCCAGCAGAGCCCAGGGATCTAGAAATGGGAAATATCCATCAACAATTAGAATGCCTTCACCCCATGGTTCCTGGATTCATATATTTTTTTTCTATTGAGAATGCAGTTAATAGAGACATCTCTGATTCAGTAAAAATGGAACCCTTTCTGCAGGGTATTTTCTCAAAACTAGCATTTTCAGATGCACCTTTAGCATGCCATTTCAAATTTATTATTCCAGCCATTTCTAAATGGTGCCATATGCAATGTGAGTCTATGTTAACTTCATTATGAATGGGGTCCCCTTCTTATACACAGTTTCATGGGATTTCATACCTATAGGCACGTACTCCATAAGCTCCCGAATTACAGTCTGAGTCAGACTCAGAATAAACCCATGCTTAAATTACTTATCCATTCCTATTAGAACAAATCAATAGCCATTCAGGACATTAAGAGCCAGTTGATCTTGAGATCATACTACACACACTGTGTTGCTCTGCTTTGTACAATTAGAGGTTGCAAACCTAGATCAACCTTGCAAAGAAGGAGTGCCTGCCTATTCTTCATCTGCTGAAATGCACACATTAACTTGTGTGCTCATTCTGCCTGTATGAAATGGCTGCTAACAAGGTCTGGTTAACACTGACTGGTTGAATCATCAGTATGCATTTGGATGTGCAGTACTTCTGTGGGAGTCATTTTCTGCTGCAAATTAATATGTTATACAAAGATCTTCACCCTTGGTCCCTATTCCCACTTATCCATCCATATGTCTCTACCCTGGGCTTCCTGTCACTGATTTTCCAATCTCCTTTGGTCTTCTGAGAAGCTATCCAGCTCATTAATCACTCCTCTCAACCTCAGCCACTTCTCCTTCAAATAATGTGGTTAACCAGGTCCACCACCCAAAGCTTCTCCCATTGAAATTATTTTTGTCTTTCTCTGTATTTTAAGGCTACCTATAAATTAGCCTACAATTCAGCCACTGTTTCATACTTACTCAAACCAACATATTGAGCTAACTAAATTTATCTGGGGAATCAATCTAATTTTGGCACATCAACATAAATCTATGAATATTCTATTAAGATCCTTCCCTAAGACCTCCCCTAAACTCCCAGCCTTTAAAACCCTCAAGATGAAGGACTCAGCATGCATGCTGTCCCTCTCAGGAGCGCACCACACCTTTTCCATCCCACTCCACTCTCCTGCCCAGGTGCATTATCTTTGTTTCTCTCCTAAGCTCCAAGGGCTTCTCATTTGTTTCTGTAACTGGTTTCTGGACCCTACACAACCCAGGTGGCACACTTCTACCCTAATACCTCTGTAACTTTCTAAATAAACTTGGTATCAGAATTAAAAAAAAGATACTAAACATAAAATATTACAATACAACCCTTAAGAGCAGAATGCTAGTCATACAAAACATCACCTGTTCCAAGAAAAAAATGCCATAAAATATTAACTATGCTTGTCTTTAAAAGAGAAAAGGTAGGATCTGGAATATTAAAATAACTATTTTAACATATCTGATTGTATAAACATTCGCAGCTTGCAAATGTCTAAATATCTTTTCAGTGGATAGACAGAGGCATCTAGATGCCTCCCTCAACAATATTTTGGCTCCTAAGGCAGAGTGCCCTCTGAAACCAGACACCTTCCACATTCAACCCTCCCACATTGGTGGCACCATCATTGATAAGTTACCTAACTAGTCTACTCTTCTGTTTTATCATTAGTGAAATGGAGATTAAAATACTAATACTCAATGCAAATTTATCTTGTTGGACTATGTGTTTTAGGGGTTCCAAACAGTGTCGATTAACAATACAATAGGATTACTATTTTGGCAAAATTTTCAGGACAAAAACAGGGAGTTCTTAGGTCAAAGTTTGACCTGCTTCTTAGATTTGTAACTTAAAAGAAATGAGCTAATATCTATGAATCTTTGTTTAATAGCTTCAAATGGGGAATAATTATGGGGAGTTTGCAGGGTTTGGGGAAATGTTGAATAAGTGAATACACATGAGTTTTCTAGTAAAATGCTACAGTAAGCCTCTGTGATAATGCTGATGATAAGTTTTATTTGAGAAATTTATAAAGAGAAATAACTTTTAAAGTAAGCACACCACATGGAATCTTTTCAGCAAACTGTAACTTAAGTCATTGTCGTCACTAGCATTGTTGTTACTATAATCATTGCCATCAACTTCGATATTATCAACAGTGTTATCTTCACTTAATTTGACAATTTCAACCAAACTTAGCCAATGCACTTATACAAGGAATTTTCTGAAATACACAAATTAATAACTTTTCCTGAGGAAAAAAATAATAATCTTTATTCCCAGTTGATCCTCTGAATAAATTTTATTTCAAAAAGAATACTTACATTTGAAAAAAAATATATTCCAGTCTTAGATTACAGTTTCATTTGCATGTCCTTAATTTTCTAACTTTAATGATTCCCATTGGGTCAAACAGATAAGAGAGATAAAATATAGTCAATTATCTAGAAGCTGGGCATACATGTACTTAAATGATATAATTATTATTTAAGAATAGTTCATTATTATATTTTGCTTTGGAAATTAGTACTTTCAATTTTTTCAAATTAAGTTGATTATATGAAAGATATCCTTACTAGAATAAGGTCAAGCAATTTATACTATTTTGTGGTGTGCTTACTCCATAGTGTATTCACCACTTCTGGATTCATCTTGGGCATCTAAAAAATTGGGGGAAAATGTGACTATCTTTACAACAAGACAAGATATTGTTCAGGCAGCAAATTAATGACTTTCCAAGAACTCCTATGAGAACAGAGGTCAAAGGACAAATGAACCTTTGCTTATCTTAGGCAGAAACTGACAGACATTGTAAAAGCCTGTGGGGGCATTAAATTAGAAAATTGACCAATTGTTCCAATTGTTGGAGGTTGAATGTGAATTTGAATGAGAGTGTGTAGCACCTGGGGGCTGCAGTAGTGGAGCATCCTGCCTATTTACAGGCTTTTTTCTTTAGAAAACACCAGACTTTCACAGAGACAATCCAGAGTGATCAGAGAAAGCTCTCTCCCTGCAAAGCTGGTTGGAGAGAAGAGCAGCCACTGGAAATCCATCTTGATCACTGCCGTATTGTAGGAAGGTGCAGCCAGGAGGCCCCCAAAAGAAGGATTTATATTGGGGTCCAGAACTCAAGGTGTCCAGGAAATATTAGAAAGATATATAGGATGTTCTCACCGCCCCCCACAGGTGTGAGTTGGGGGAAGGGACGCATGGAGCAGGGCTATTGAGCTGTTTTGCATAGCAACAGCTTTGCAGCTAACCTCTGGAATGGTCATTTAACATATCTATAACCTTTAACTGGTTTCATAGATATGTTAAATAGCTGTGGCCACACTTAGAGCCAGGGAGAACGAAGTGACTTCCACCCAAGATGTAGCTGGAAGGCAACTCCCCCTGGTTACAGTGCCTGCATGAGAGCTTGAAGAAGATTGGCTCCATGACATGGGGCCACACCTGCCTGGACTCACAATGGCAGCCCTGTAAAGCTGGAAAGATACAGGAGTTCTGGAAAGTGTAGCCGATTGTGGGAGGAGTCAGAAATGGGGCTGCAGAGGAAGATTGGTGCAGGGATTTAAACCCAGACTGACTGCCATTGAGGGGAGGACCACAGCCAGGGGAGAGAGAAGTACCGGCTGCAGCCATGTAAGGAGAACCACGCGCCTTTGGCCAGAGTGGGGACCACCCCCGCCATGCAGCCATGAGAAGAATCCCCATGCGGCTTTCGCAAAGAATCACCGTGCGGCTTTAGCAGAGAACCACCACGCGGCTTTAGCTGGAGTTCCCAGAGACACAGCTGATGGTGCTGGGAACTGAGGGAGGCCTACCAGCCAAGACAGATTGCTGGGAAGAACCAGGGGCTGCCTGAGCCACGGACTTCTATTTCTTTTCCTGAGATACGGTACCCCAGACTGGGCAAAGGGGGAAAGGAAGGACTGTGTGGGTTTGTGGGCGTTTTAAGGGACTTTGGGATTTTGATGAAGACATTAAGTCATTACTCTTAGTCTGTATAACTTGAATAAATAATTCCTTGCCTTTTCACCAATCTCTAACATGGAAAGCTATAATTCTCTGGCAAAGGGAAAGTTGAACCTAGTGCAAGGGGACCCCAGAAGAAGGGGGGGATCAATTCAGTAGCATTGTGGGACCCTCTTCCCTGGCGGCCAATTAGGGAAAATCATGGGAGACCACATGTGTGGTAGCTTTAAAGTAATAAAAGTGTAGTACATCTACACTTGTACATGTGCAGTAAAAGCCCACAAAAACTAGCCAGGAAGGATCCACCCTATAAGAATAAAGTCCCTCCAGCCCATGAGGTCAATCTCTGCTTGGAGTTGGCCTGCTCCCATGTTCTCTGCTATAAACTCTGGGTGTTCGGTTCAATTCTTTGTCCCAATAATCAAGAACCTGGTTACCTGGGCTAGCCAACCTGTGACAGTATGAAACAAAGGTTCAATCTGCAAGGGACAGTCAGGGGACACCGACTGTGAGTGGGTGCTTGCTGCAGTTAGGGAAGGGAAAGCAGAGCATGAGATGGTGTGACATGTAGCTTAATTTTAATCCGTATGCTTAGTATATATCCACTTTCAATTACATTTGTTATCAGTGAGTTTACAGGTGAATATACAATAAAATTTTGACTACATATGTGTATATGTGCTTTGCATATCATTTATGTTGATTTTCACTTAGCTTAATACTTAATATGGATACTGTTCTATAACATTCAATAGTATTCAAATACTTCTATATAAGTAGATACATGTATTAGGCTATATCTTCCAGGATATTTAAGGTTTTTATCTTTTTGTAATTTTAGTTTTTTTCAGTTTTTACCCTTATAAATAAAACTTTACTAAAAACAGTAAGTTAAAGACAATATGTGCTTATTAAACATTATTGATCCACTTAATTCTCATAACTGGAATCATCACATTTAGACTTCTTTCTAGACTTTTGTGCTGTATCTTCCAAATTGCTTTACAGAAAACTTACACCAAAATGTATTGAATTTAGCAGTGAATTAGAACTCCCATTTCTCTGCAACCTGGTCAATAAATTATACTTTCTCTATATTTTAACACCCCCTTCCCCACTACACAAAACAAACAAAAGTGATATTTGGGGACAACACATAATCTTGAAGTCCTATTTTTAATTAGTTTGTGAATTATCAGTCTTTAATAAATGTTTGATGTTACTGAACGTACATTTGAAAAACTAAAAATAGTATATTTTTGCATCTGTTAGGCTATATTTACTCTAATCCTTTTTTTTTACAATACTTGTGATTGATATTGCATTTGTCTTCTGTGAAAAATGCCTTTTCTAGATTTTGCCTCTTCTGTTAATTTTTTTTAAATGGCATACAATATTTCCAACAGCAAGATTCAACTCTGAACAGACTATAAAATGTGAACCACAGAGTCGATAGTTAGAGTATATATTAAAGTATTTACTCAGCTTTGTTTTTCCAGTCTTGTCTGCTGTCCAAACCTGGAAAGTGACTTCAAACTAAGCCACTCCAAAGAATTTGTGTTTGGCAATCATTTTGCTGCAGAGTGGATATTAAGTCTTTCTATCAGAAGGTGGATAGTGCAACTATCCCAATAATGCAGACCTATTTACTGATAAGATTATTTCATTTCAGAAATATTTCTCCTTCCACTTTAAATTCTAGGATGGGAGGCACCAGGTATATTTGGGGTGAAATTGCTACTCAAGTCTTCAAAGCATACATAGGAGATACAGTCCTCTACTTCCCCATATGCTATTGCTTCCTACTCGACTTCCTGTCAGGGTGTGGCGACTACTATTTGAAGCAAGACATGTGTTTTACATTCCCAGGAAAGAATTCTGAAAAGTAATCTGTAATCTTTAATATTTTAGACCACATACTGATGTTGTGGTATTAAGGATCAGTGCTCCCAATGAGTGTTATTTGTAATCACAGTGGTTTTTACACACTGGCCTGTCTTGGACTTCCTATGGCACATAGGTTTGGACTGGAAAGTCTATGGGAAATTAAGTACATAATATCTCCCCTGATTTCATCCTTAATCATTTGGTAAAGAACAGTTGTAATTTATATTCAACAGTGCCTTTTACCTAATACAGAACAAAAACAGTTTTAGGAACATTTAAATTACTAGACAAATAGATTATAAGATATTGAAATGAGAAAGTGAGTGGTTGTGAGGTTACACAGTATGCCTGTAATTCAGGATAATGGGATCTAACTGTTTTCTTTGAAAACTCATCATCCCTTTTGAAATTTCTTTTCTTGACTGTTGGTTATTTTTACTTTCACAATTTCTTCTTCCTTTTTTAATTAGTTAATATGGCATTTTCCTTCAATTATTTCACTCCTTACGTTTGTTTCCTTAAAACTGTGAGGTAATGTATAAGAATGAAAATTTATGAGTTCTAATTTCTGAGCAAGCAAGATAAGAGATTAATATTTTTTACTCTATTTTCTACCATTTGCCTATTATACACAGGAGAATGAAAATACCATAGAAAATGGGAATTAAAAACTGTTATTACCCACAGAAAATCTATGTAGGTGATTACACTCTGTCTTCACAGGGGAGCGAACATAAAAGGGAATAATCACCATTATCTCCAGGCAATCAAGAAGAATTCTTTGGCACTTTGATTTTCTTAGATAAGTAGTTCTATCAGAAGAGCATATACCGGTAGCTATTTGGTCAGAGTGACTTCACTTAAGCTGGGCAAATTTATTGAATTCTTTTGCAGTGTACATATGTAGATAGGGATAATATAAATGTATATTTTAATTGATGAGATAGAAATTAATATACTTTATATAAAATAAGTACTTTTGTCTATTCAGTAAACAATGAAATGAAAATAAGCTTGCCATTGCCACAATGTTCAAGCTAATGATAACTAGTGTGGAGAGCAGGACCAATGAAATGGCATCGGTCCGGTCAAGATAGCATAAAGTATATAAAACAATGTGGAGTCACTCATGTCGACCAAGATGGTTGCCAGGCAGCCATGACACTTTGGTTCAGGCATATCTAAGTCAAGTCAGACATGTAAGGCAAGGAGAGACACACAAGATCTCTGCACACATGACCAGAAGAGCTGTGTCTGCAGAACAGGACCGTCGGCAGACAGCCTCCTGGGGAAATTCCCCACTCAGTATCAGGAGTCTCAAGATACTTATCAAGATACTCGAGGGTAGAATACATGACCCTCGAGTATAACTGAGGCAGCCTCCAGACTATTGCTGAGCCAGCTGAGCTCCACACACCAAGATGGTGCTCCATGCCACGTTGACCTCGCTCGGCGTTGGCTGCTGGAAGCTCTGCCGTGCTGGACTGAGGACTTCATCTGCCATGCTGCCCACCCAGCTCCAGAGATTCTGCCTTACAGTACACTGATGAGTCCTGTGCTCGCCGTACTATTTCCTGGACCCGTGGACTGAGACTCTGGGACTCGGGTTGATTAAACCCCAATTCTCTTGTGTGAGGTTATAACTGATTGTTTCTGAGTGACTATGGTTGTTATTATGTTAGCATTATTGTTATTAGGTTAGTATGAATTTGGATGGATCCCACATTAATAAAAGCCAACTAAATAGCATAGTCACCTGTGTTGGCTCTTTGTATTTCTAAGTGCCTGCATTACCTGTAGGACTGGTTGATGATCATATATAGGTGGCTTAGCGTTCTTGGTTCTTAAGGCTCTGATCAGATGACCCAAGCAGGAATTAAAGGTTGGTCTATAGGAAAGAATATATCGTGAAACATAGATTTGCGATGACTAGATACAAGCGGTGTCAAAAAGCAACAGTTTTTCTATCTCAACAGACACCATCGAGTTATTTTCTCTTTATTAACAATCAGGATTCAATACTTCAGTTCTTAGAAATCAAGGTTCTGTCTTACACTCCTCCGTCCAGTACTTTAGGTGCTTTTGCCAGGCTACATTGTCTAACCTTTGAAATGAACTCTTCAGTTTTAACCACCTCTTGCTTAGGCATTTGACAATGGCCCCCTTGCATCTCATATTTCTGAGCCCCCCTCACAAAACATATAAGAAAATCATATTTGGAGGCATCTGTGAAGCTTGAATGTATCATTTTACTCCTGAGGATGAACTTCTCTTAGTCCCTGAAATGGAATCCGCTTTTTTTTTATTGGTTCCATAGAAATTTTTCAGCCTCTGTGGACACATTCAGTGACAGGTTTAAATTCCTCACTGCTGCTTTAAAGGTATTAGTAAAGTCACACTTCATTGCCTTCTAGGATGTCAGATGCATTTGTGCTTTATTTTTCTGTATTATTATTTTCTTAACAAACTATATTCTATATTGGAATAGCTGATTAAATGCAAAGTCTTAGGCTCATTTGTTTAATAAAATATGTGGTCCAAACCAAAGCTAGTGGTTGATTTAACTACATGTAAAATATAAACAATGTTATACACGCATTAAGTTTGTATGTGCATAATTGTATAGAGTTAAAGCCTCAGCTGTCAGCATTCTTCCAAATCTCCTTGGTTAAAGAAAAGTCATATCTGTACTTCTCAATTCCTTAACCTTTTTTACACATAGAGGGATGTAAAGCACAGGATATATAGTCAGCATCGCTTCTCAGCCTTTTGGCTTAGATCAAGTGGAAATATAGTCAACAATATTGTAATAAATAAAATGCCAGGCAGGTACTGGAAATATCAGGAGGAACACTTCGTAAAGTATATGGTTTTCTACCCTACTATGCTGTACACCTGAAATTAGTACAAAGATATATAGAAATTACACTTTTTCAAAGTGTAATTGAAAAAATAATTTTAAAATGATCATATCAGACCCTCTCTGGGAAGCCTTCATCCAGTGGCAGATTATGAAGGACAATAAAGGCCTGATTCTCTTGTCTCTGCTTGGGACATCTAAGCAGGGCCACTGAGCTGCAGAGCTCCCTGTCGGCTCAGCTAGGTCTCCATCGATGTTGAATCTCCTGCACACTTCACCTGACCAGTCCTTCTTCCTTTCTTTCTTTTCCATGGGTTTCAAGCTTAAAAGCCTGCCCTAATAAACATTCTGTATGCTAATAAAAGTCTCAGAGTCAGCTTCCAGGGAACATAACCTCTAATAATCATAGACAGAGAGATAAATATAAACATCTGGATACTTAGGTAGCAATTATACAGTAACCAGGTTGAATTAAATCAAGATCTTTAAATCAGAATCTTCACCAAACATATGGTTTCCTTATATATATGGTCTTATATATGGTCATATATATATATGTGTGTGTGTGTTTATATATATAAATACATATATAACTGACTTATATTATGGAAATTTTAATTTGTATCCTGGTTCTACAACACTTAATGAATTGTGTAGACTGGAGGAAGCTATATACCTATGCAAGTCTCAAAATGCTAACTTTGAATGATTATAATAATAAGTTCTAATATTATTGGACTTAAAAGTCAGTGTGAAGAGTCAGTCACGTTAATCACTAAATATCCTTCCTGAAGCACTCATCATTTATTTGCTATTTTATTTTCTAAAATTACATGAGAGTGCATTTTAACACAGAATCAGACTACAGTAATAATCATAGAGGTAGATAAGTCATAACATGGTGTGATATTTTTAATAGGCTTTTTCCTTCAGAGGAATATATGAATATGAACACATGTAGAGCTACAGTTCAAATAAATCCTTTACCTGGATTACAGTTTAATTATGCTCTTGAAGAAGACTTGACTTGTAATAAGCTTCCTAAAAGAGAATAAAACAATTCTTATGACTTCAAGTTGGGTCATATACACAGACATCGAGCTTCAGGAACTTGGCTCCTGGAATAACTTTCTTCCCTTTGCCTTATTCAAAACTGAGGGGGAATAAACTAAGTGAATGTGGGAGAATAATTAGATATAATGTCAGCAGATTCTTTGTGTTGCTTCAGAAAATAAAAGATAGGAATTTGGGGTGGGGATCAGAGTATGTAGTAAAATTTTAGGTCAGTCGGGTTACCATATGCTTCATTTCGATCAGAAATATATTTCCTTTGATTTTTGATAGATGGAAAATTTTGCATATCACTGGAAAAGGGCATTGTGCCATTTTACACTTTAAAATACATCTGGGTAACCTAAGGCAAGCTATTATAAATCATGAAGCAAGTCAGGTTTATTGAATATCAGATTTCCATTAAATCACATTCATACACAAAGAGACAGTTCAAATTGTAATTGAAGTTGTCAGTTTTCATTCATCTTCTAGAGGGTTATTCCAGCTGCACATTACTCATTTTTTTGTAGTTTGAGTCAATTTATCTGAGTCTGCTTGCTGTAAGAATATGAAAAAGGACAAGCTGAAGTTTCTTGCTATTGTTGTTAATTCTAACACACCAGTAATTTTCTCATCACAAAAATGATACTTTTACTTCATTCAAAAAATAAGGAAAATATAATTCCATTTTGTGTTTCACTTATAATCTGTATAAAGAAACAGTCAATAAAAGTGATGTACCATAATGATTTAAAATGTAGAAAATGCCAGCTCCACAGGAACTGTCTGAAAAATAAATTATTTTTAAACTGAGAAATTTTTAGTATGGCACAATGGGAATTATTAAAGTGATTGAATGATTCCTAATGGATACCAGTCAATTTTTATTCTGACAAATACAGGCTTCCTGTGAAGTAAATATAACAAATTTGAAGTTGCTAAGAAAAAAGTTGTGAGGGTTTTTAAAAATAGATCTTAAAAAAGCAATTGAAGAAAAAATTTCTTGTTTTTACCAATTTCTAATTTATATCACTATCATAAACCTCATAAAAGTTGCACTTAATATTGTCATTAAAAGACATGCTATTTTGTACCATTCTAATTACATGTAATTTGTACATGCAAAATGAGCTTTTTAAATGTTACCTCAATTAGTCCCATCAAAAAGTAATATGAATAGAATAATTGAATTATAAACTTATTGTGGAAGTCAAAGACACTCAGTTCTTGTGTAGTACAGACATAAAAGTATCCAAGTATTTTACTTGTTTTCCTTTTATTTTTGTCTTTTGAATAATTTTCATTTTGTATTAACACATATTTCACATGAATGCTGACTTTAGTGTTTAACATTTTAAAAGCCACAGAATCTTGGAGGCCATTCAAACCATGCATATTTCTGTCTAGTTTATGGAACTGAAGGTCCCACAGTGTAAACACTAACATGTTCTGTCTGTCTCAGTCAGTATTCTCGATGCCCTGATATACGTGCATTCCTGGTCTTCTATCTACTTATTTATCTGTTATGTACATCTTTCACTCATTTATTTATTCATTTGTATGGGTTTATTTGTTCATTCTCCAAGTATTAAGTCTTCATTTTGCACCAGGTGCTATGCTAAACCCTGGGATATCATTTGATTGTTTATAAATTATTTTTTGTCCTTGTGGTTTACCTCCAGCTGTGGAGATAAACATGAACCAAATAATCACAGAAATGCAAATTCATGCTCTACAGTGAATATAAAGATCCAACTACTGTGACATAAAATCCTATGTTGAGAAGAACATTCCAGAGTTTAATCTGATTGTGTCTAAAGGAATCAGGAAGGCTTTGTTTCTGAATTGTGAAAACTGGGCAGACACTAACTAGGTGAAATGTGGGAGAAGGGGCAAAGTTAAAGTAAAATACATCTGCAGCAGGGGGCAATATATCTGCAAAGATCCTAAATAAAATGAGTTGATTTGCATGAGATCAAGTGGAAGAAATAGAGAGGATCCTACTCATTTCAAAATGTCATTTCTATAGTTTTCTTCATATATATTTTTGTACTATTACTACATAGGTTATTTAGTTTATGTTCTATTATTACTGTTAAACATGATGTTTAAAATAAATTATTTATGTTTGTATCAATACCTTGATGAATTTCATATTGATTTTCATTGTATTTTAGTTGATTCCCTTAAACTTTCCAAGTATGAAAATACATAATTAATAAAATACAACATTTTCACTTTCTAAATAACAAATGGAAAGCTAGAAAGAGATGTATTCTCTCTTCTTTCCTTTAATTACACCTGTGGTAATTTCAAAACATTATTAGTGATAATGGTGATAAAAATTGTATTTTTCTTGTATTGTACCTAATTTAACTGAGGATCTGTTAAGAGTAAACCATAATTAGCCAGGCGGTGAAAGACAAATACCATATGATCTCACCTGTATCAGGAACCTAATCAACAAAACAAACAAACAAGCAAAATATAAGCGAAGACACTGAAATTGAGAACAGGGTGACAGTGACCAGAGGGGAGAGGGGAGGGAATTTCAGGGGAAAAGGGGAAGGGTTTACAGGAACAAGTATAAAGGACACATGGACAATAACAAGGGGGGTGGAAACAGGAGGGAGATGGGGAGGGCTGAGGGGGTGGGCTGGGATGGGGGTAAAGGGCAGAAAACTGTACTTGAACAACAATTTTAAAAAAGTAAACCATAGTAAATTTTATTTAACAAACTCTTATTTAGCATGTCTTGTGCCAGGCACTGGGATACAGGGAAACAGACAAAACAATCCCTGTCTCATGGGGCTTATATTGTGTGTGACTATATATAAATATTTTGTATATATGTATATTTATATATTTGATCAGTTATCCTGTCTAGCATTCTTTTATCAGGGCTAAATCAACTGAAAATAGTAGGTACTAAATATCGATCATGAAAGCAAAGAGAGAATATTTTTTAATAACATAGGTCACTGCTTAACATGGGATTATATAAAAAAATGAACATTTTACTGATCAACTAACATAAGTACTAAAGCTTTGTTAACATATGCTTACAAGTGTATAAGGATAACTGGGAAGAATTCTGTCCTCATAGTAGGTGAATACATATCCTCTACTTCAAGGAAAGCTGGAGAGGGAATTTTGGAACTTCTGAGAACTAATGAAATTGCTCATGTAACATGTACCCCTAGAAGTTCTGGTGGGGGGCATTGGGATGAAGGATGTTGACATTACACATGAGGCATTTTCATTGTTTATTCAGGAATCTGCCTCCAATGTTGGAGATATCACAGTGAATTCTTATTTAGGAGAGTGATTAAGATGTAAGTTTACACTCATCCTTTTTCTCCAACGTTAGCCTTAAAGAAGTGCTTTCGGGTTTCTTTTATTGACATCATTGTCTCCATCCAGGTGGGCTTCTTGAACAGAAGCTGAACCAACCTAAAGCCAGTTTTCTCTCCTGTTTATAACCCATACTTGATCCATAGCAAACTCTAACTCATTTTCTCACGCAAAAATCCCCGTGAGTCCTGGCTGGCCTGTATATAGTCACCTCTCTGATGGTGTGGCATTGACTTAATCATAGCATCATTGCATTCCTCAGGCATGAATCAGGCACCGCCTCTGTGTCCCTCAGTCTCCAGGAGAAATCTATTTTGTTCTCTGAACTTTACATATTTTCCCTTAAAATTTTCACTTGCTAAAATTTCCCAATGTTTTCTTTGTCTCTCCAAACTCAATAATCGACTGGAGTTAAAAAGTCAGATAAAGATAAAAATCTGTCTTGGACATGTACTTTGCAAGCTTGCATAGAGGTTACATATGTCACATTAAATAATGGCACACGAACTAAGTAGAAGTCTTCTATTCTAGACCAAACCATTCCTGGAGTTATGATTTGTATCAAGTTTCAAATATATTAATCTTTTGTGAACTTTATCATCATTTTAACAAGTACATAGAGACCAATAGTTCACCTGCTAGATATATGCCAAATCTATTGAGAGTTCCTCACTTCAAATATATAAGCAAGGTCACAGAAAGATTCTAGCTAGTTTAAATGCTCCCTAGATAATTTCCCTTTGATGGTCTCAGGTTCAAGGGGCCATTTTCCATTTTCCCTTGTAGAAAATATATATTTGTGTCCTTTCTAACCCTTTAGCACTGTACTTAAAAGCTTCATTTAATATTACTAATCAACATCTGATGATTTTATTCATTTCTTATTTGTTTACTAATTCTCCCTCAGTTGACTGTGAGTAGTGACGTTTTTAGTGCCTAAAACATAGTGTGAGATATAGTAAGCATCCGATAGTTAATTTCTGAGCAAGTAAATTGTTGATGAATAAGTAACATAGTTCATTATATTAATATTACACTTTAACATATTGAACTATCCTAATATTGCACTTACTTTTCTATGTTTTCATTATTAACATTTTGAGAATTTTCTCAAAATTATTTTTTACCCACAATTAAATATTATAGATTATTAAAACTGATCATTGTTGATTCAATACATGTTTTTATGATTTTAAATATATGTTTCTGAGAAGCTTCAGTAACACTGAGTGTTAATTTTTTGACAGTTTGGAAGGTAAAAAAATGTTACCATGCTATTTATTAATTTTAACTATTTGGGTGCCAGTGGAGTATATGTAGTTTTCTTTATTTTTATTTGCTTTTTATATAATCATTTTAAAGTTTTTTTCTTGTTAACAGAGTTTTCATTATTGTTGTTGATTTTTTATATTAAGATAGTTGTATTTTGTGTATTATTTGTATGCATTAGTAATACGTATACCAGCTATATGTTGTAAATGATTTTTCAATTATTGTACAATTCTAATTTTTATGATAACCTTGTTACAAAAATAATAATATTTAAGGTAGTCGATTCTTAATATTTTGTCTTTTAGGCTAAGAAGAGCCTTTTCAGGATACTAAAATATATATATTTTATATATATTTTTTTTGTTTGTTTTTAAAGATTTTATTTATTTATGTTTAGAGAATGGGGAAGGGAGGGAGAAAGGGAGAGAAACACCAATGTGTGGTTGCCCCTTGCATGCTCCCTACTGGGGACCCAGCCTGCAACCCAGGCATGTGCCCTAGACTGGGATCGAACCAGGGCCCTTTGGATCACAGGCCCGCATTCAATCCACTGAGGTATGCCAGTCGGGGCTCTTCTTAGCAATATATTTAACTAACATATCAAATTATCTCTTATATACATGTTTTCATTAACTCTTATTTAAATATTTCTTCTAATTGGCATCTACTTGTTACATACTACTGGTTCATAAGTGAATTTAGCTTTAAACAAAAAGAATACACACACATGAAGTTGGTGTACTCTTACAGTTTTATTCACCTTCATTAAGCTTATCTGTTTTTCATTATTCTAATGAGATTTCAGGCAGATAGTTAACTTTTCTGTGCAACAAAACTCAAACATATTATTTTGAGATACGAGGACACATACTACCTTGGCCCATAACTCATTGTTTAGAGTGTATAGTTAACTGACTCCCCATCGATCTGTTTTTTCTGTGCAGTACCTTACTTGAGACAATATATGTGCAATGCTTCTATGATTAAAGGCAAGAATGGCTACATAGTGTTAATAGATATTGTAAACAAAGTCTGATTGATCAATAATGCAAAATTTCATCCTACAACAGTGATTAGTAAGTGCCAAGCAATGTTGTGTGTGCATGAGTATGTATCTGGGAAACATAATTGTGAGAGCCTTTGTGAAGTTCAGATTCTAGCATAATTTAAACTAGCATAGACTTGGTATCCTTGTACAGCCACCGCTACACAAATGTTTAATGACTAAGTTACTAATGGGTGAGTGAATTACAGGTATTTTCCTTATGAAGTTCAAGTGTAGGATGAAAAAGACAATAAATAACTTTTTACTGCAAAACTAGATAGTAGCTGTAAAAGAGGTGCAGCCAGGTACAGAAAAGAGTCACACTTAAGTCAGCGAAGCGCATGACCTAGGAAAGCTTCCCCAGCAGAGATGACATTAAGATTCACTTTTCAGAATATAAACTTTTCATTTCTGGAAAGAGAATTGAAAAAGCAATTTTACATGTGAGGAAAGGCATATTTTTGTGGACAAAAAGAGCCATACAGAAGCACAAAGATCATGTCGGCATGTGGGGATAAAGTGTGCACCTGTCTCTTCAAGTAGCTCTCTCTTTTTACTCCTGCAGTCTGTATAGTCCCACCTACATCTTAACTTGCCAAAATCTGCAGAAAAATTTCATTTTGTATCCACAGTACACTGAAAAACAATTTTCATTTTATTAAACAAATTCCTTATTTTAAAAATTACTTTTAGTAAATAATAGCCCCTGAATATTTGGAAAGCTTGGGTAAGAGCAATTTCCAGTGTCATTTCCAAATATAAAATGACATTTTAGAGATATTTCTCATGTGTTTATATTATCCAAGTCACAGAATAACTTGCTTTTTCACATGTAAACCAGACATAAGGACTTTTTTTTTCAGTTGTAGAAAGTGGAGAAAGACATTCCAAAGAAAAACAGAGAAGGATTGTAGAGTTTGAAACTGCTTAGCCATTTGAACACTGTCGATTAACCCCGTGTCATCAGAATAATCAGAATATGGGGTGGGTATTAGACATAGTCAGGCATCTGGAAAGAGAAATATAGAGCAGATTGTAAGGGGGAAATTTTGGCATGCTGTTACACTTGTTTTAGAGCTAAAATCTGAGTAAATTAAAACTCTGAGTAGTAAAGGTCCTGATTAGCACTGCTGTCCTGGAAATGTGCATTTGAAACAGAGATAAAATAGTTGAGCTTATGTTTATCCCACACTCCAAGGTAACAACCCTGGGGTACATGCACTAAGGAAATATGGGCATCATTAGATTGACAGAGTTGATGCAAGCATGTAAAGCTCTGAACTCTGTTAAAATTTGGACTGCTGTCTGTATTTGGCAATCAGGTTGAATTGTTATTAGTATACTCAACCCTATAAATCACATTTTTTTAGTATATGCGTACTTTGACAACACTAACTTATTAATTGGACTTCAAGCCAAATTTAATTGAAAATAGATTCTTAAACAAATTTAAGTTGGATCTCATTATATTTATGTTTATACATATGAATAAACATGAGTTTATATCCAGAACATCAGGGTCAGAATAATATTTTAGTTGATTTTTACTCTTTGTAATAACCTGCAAGTAGAAGAAAATTAGATATATAATGCAATTTCTAAATTACACTACAGTAGAAGTTCTCATACAAATAATGGAAAGAAAAAATCATAATGTGTAGAAATGAGAGAAAAAAACTACATTTATTTCTTAAGCTGATAATTCATTTTGGATTTCTTGACTCAAAATGTCGACATTCCATTTTTTCAGATTGATGAGTTGGAAGAGAAATAGGATTAATTATAGAATAGAAGCAAAGTTTTTTAAAGAAATGTCAGTGAAAGAAGGGACATTACACATTAACAAAAATGTCTGTTTTATATGTATCTTATATAATATTGACTTTGAATGGTTAAAGTTGTAATCTAAATACAATAAATTCTAAAATATATTATAGTTTAAATAAAATAAATGTAGAATTATTATGTAATTTTGTTTCTTATGCAAATAAAAAGAACAAAACCTTTCTAAGAAAAGCTTCTCAAAGAAGAGCAATTAGGAATAACAAGAAGAAATTTAGAGCAGTGCAATTAAGGCCAATGATTTGTTGGTGAGAACTAGTGTGTGTGTGTCTGGATTCTCAGAGAAAGCGAAGGAACATCCTCCCACAGGTCATATAATGGCAAAGCAGACGTTACACTCAAATAGCTTATTAGAAATAGATTTTTCTACTTGCAGAGAAATGGACTCAATGGTCTGATTCCCACACTTGTTCCCTTATATTCAATGAACCTAGACCCATAAAGTCTGATTTACCATTTGCTTAAAGATTCAAAGAACTGAAAGAATTCTCAGAACTCCAGTACTCAAAAATGATTACCTCTCCCCTGTATATCCACTATTTGATATATCAAGAAATTGCTCAAACACTTATTTAATTACTATTTCTGATATGAGAAGAATATTTAAATACATAGATTGAAAAAACAATAAAGGAAAATATGTGCAATATAATTTCAGATGTTCACCTAGCAAGGTTGTACCTTTTTTATATACTGAGGCTTATATATTCTAAAATACCTCTTATTAATTTTAAAACAGTATTCCACAGTCTTGCTGAATGCTACCTTGTCTAGTTATGATAGGAATAGAAGCTGTGTTCAAACTGTGAGGTGAGAAGACCTCAGAATTAACCAAAAGATGTTAAGAAAGAGCAGAAAGATTTAAAAGAAACTGATTTCTTCTTAAATTAGACAGTGTTTTCTTTTTCTTACTATATCATCTGTTTGATAGTTTTCTGTTAGATGAACTCTGAAACAACATCACTGGTACATTGTTTTACTCTTCTAAGCAACAGCTACCTAAGTGTGGAAAACACAAGCTTGCTTTTAAAAGAGGTTTAAATAACAAACTTTTAAAAAATGTTCCTCAAAATTTAAAAATAACACAACAGGCTCCTTAAATAAATATGAAATCCATCTTGTTAAATTGGTATATAACATCTTAGAGTCATAATTACAAGAAGTTGATAAATGGCTATGGGATAATATTAAGCAGATACACTTTTTTTTTGCTAGCGTGACTTTTCTTTTTCTTTTTTAATTATTTTATTGTTGTTCAAGTGCAGTTGTCTGCATTTATTCCCCACCACTCCCCCCTCCCCAGCCACCCCACCTCTCTCCCCTGATTCCAACCTTCTTGGTTTTGTCCACATGTCCTTTATAGTTGTTTCTAAAAACCTTCCCCCTTCCCCCCATTATCTCCTCCAACCTCTCCTCTGGTTACTGTCCATTTTTGCTTAATTTCAATGTCTCTGGTTATATTTTGCTTGCTTGTTTGTTTTGTTGATTAGGTTCCACTTAAAGGTGAGATCATATGATACACATTTTAGAACCAAAGTTCATAACTCCATAGAAAAGTGTTTGTTTTAAAGTTATGAAAGTTCTCCATAAGAATGTTATATACAACTAGGCATTCATATTTGATAATTAAAAACAATAGTCTCTCCTTGTGTCTCTGATTAAATGCCCTAAGATGTTATTGACATGCAACTTCAGTGATTTTGTGTATTTGCTTGATTTTGGTTTTTAGTTAAGATAAGATTGAGGACATTTAGTTTTACTCCAGTTGTCTCAAGATAATTAAGATAGATTGAAAAGAAAACAGATTTAAAACTGTAGGCTTAAATTATCCTTTAGCAGGAATTACAGCCTTCCTAAAATCTGCAACTGAGCCTTGTGATCATTGGATTTAGGAATGATGGCCCAGCTATAAAGATTTAACTTTGTTCAGAAAAAAATAAAACAAGTAACAGTTCACCATAACTTCTGAATCCTCTAGATAATTATTATATAATAATTCTTAAATGATGATATACTTTATCAAACAGGCCCTGAGCTAATTATATAATTGAGGATTCAAACAAAATTTCCAGAATTTCCAAAGAAAAAAATACTACATTGAAAATCTACAAAAATTGTGACTACAGAAAAGTACACAACTTTAACAAAGACAATAAAGACAATGACATTGTTAAAGATTTTGCTTATTTTAGTTAAGTCAGCAATTCAGAGGGAGACTCTAATGACGAAATCAAGAGAAAGCTAAGGCTCAGTTCAGGAAAGATCACTAAGAGGAAAGATCTGTCATGAGAAAACTAATTACTATGTGGATGCAAAGGTTGAAAAATGAAGACAGCTGTAAGAAAAAAAAATGATTCGTGCCTTGACTGGTGTGGCTCAGTTGGTTGTACATTATTCTGCAAAGCCAAAGGCTGCCAGTCTGTTTCCTGGTCAGGCTTCAGGCCCCTGTTGCAGGTTTGGTCCCAGTTGGCACTGAGAGGCAATCGATAGGTGCTTCCCACATCAATATTTTTCCCCCTGTCTTTCTCTTTGCCTTCCCCCTCTCTAAAAATAAATAAATAAACTCTTTCAAAAAATGATTCATTTAAAAAACAGTGTTGGAGGAGAATCCTATAGATACCCTGGATCACCAGGAAAACAAACAAGTGGGACTTAAGAGCAAGTAAAACCTGAATCATCACTGGAGGCAAAAATGACAAAACTGAAGCTGTACTGTTTGGGGCACATCTTGAAAAGGCAGAGTTCTTTGGAATAGACAGTAATGCTGGCAAAAATGGAAGGCAGCAGGAAAAGAGGAAAACTGTGTATGGGATGGATTGGCTATAGAAGATGTGATAGGTATGAGTCCACAGGAGCAGAGCAGGGCTGCTGAGGACAAGACACCACTCATCCTTATGGTCTCCAGGAGCTGGAGCCAGCAAAAGGGAACATAATATACAATGAAGTGCCAGGCTTTCTCGGATCATTAGATTGATTTCTTTTTTAAAAAAATATTATTTCTTTACAGATTTTACTTATTTATTTTTAGAGAGAGAGGAAGGGAAGGAGAAAGAGAAGAAGAGAAACATCAATGTGTGGTTGCTTCCATGTAACCCTCACCAGGGACCTAGCCCACAATCCAGGAATGTGCCCGGACTGAGAATTGAACTGGTGACCCTCTGGTTAGCAGGCCCACCCTCAATCCACTGAGCTACACTAGCCAGGGCTAGATTGATTTCTTTCATTCAGTGATGCTTTTTTCTTTTTCATTTTAAAATAATTAATAGATAACTGAAGTGAGACATAATATGGAGGGTATTTTAAAATAAAATTAATATTTTCTAACATGCTTTAAACAAAATTTTAATTTTATTAGCTGTTTTAAAGGCTTGAGCAGTAGTAAAACATTGTTTTCCTACTTCTCATAAAGTATAATTATCATTATCAGGACCAAATTAATTTACTTCTTGTAATTTACATAAATTTTCATCATATCATAATTGTTAAAATCTGATAATATAATATAAAGTTAAAATGTTAAAAACCCTAATATAGAGCTTATGTAGAGTCAACAATTATTTAATTAGATAATGCATTTATGAATACCCTCTAAATTTATGAAAATATAAGTAATTTTATAAATATACCAATAAAATAATTTGTTCTTCATTTCACACAGGAATGTTTATTTTACATATATAGTTGATAATTGAAATAACATTTCAAAAACTTTAAAAATGAAAGCATCCTTTGCCTTCATCAGTGTGGCCCCATTGCTTGGAGCATCGTCCCATAAACTGAAAGGTCAGTGCTTTGATTCCCGGTCAGGGCACATGCCGAGTCTGTAGGTTGAGTCCCAGTTTGGGGTATATAGTAGATTGACGCATTTACCTCACATCGATGTTCTCCCCGCCTTTCCCTCTCTCTAAAATCAGTAACTAGTGTGAGGATAAAAAGTATGTATAACCATTGTGAAACTGTGTTAGGGAAGCCTCATTCAAAATGCACATTGGAAGCCAGGAAGAGAAAGCTCTTGGACACTACCACTCATTGCAGCTTACTTAATGAGCAGAAGGAAGGATAGTTTGCTCTTACCCCAGCAACAGGAAGCTACCCTGGTCTGCAACCACCAAAAAGCTGCAAACTTTCATTTTCCTCCAATGAACTTTTGTGCAAAAGAACCCTTCTCAGCTTTCTCCTTTGCCCTATAAAAGAATGTACCTCTCCTCTGTTCTCTAGGCTTGCCTATAGTTTACCGTAGTTTGTTTGCCTCAAACTACAAAAAAATAAAAATTACAGAAATGTAATGGTAAAAGAAAGGGAAATTGTGTTCTCTTTTTTCCTTCCATCTATTATGCAAGATCTTTACTTCATTAACATGCCCAGTATTCTCCTTCAGTCTCTCTCAGCTTCAGTTTTTCTAAGTAAGCTGACTCTGAATGCGTTATATTGGGATGACTCCCTTGGAAACATCCTCACTACATTGTTTATTCTCTCCTTCCTTCCTCTGACCATTTTATCTCTGGTCCATCCAGCTATCTGCCTTGCCCTCCAGATTTGGAGTAGTGAGCGTAAGTGAAAGAGGCTATGACATTGAGAGATTTAGAAACTCCAGAAGAGCCAACTTCACCTCTTAGGAATAGCTTTTATTTCATATCAGCTCTTGAAGAGTCTTCACTCTTGTCAAGTACTCCAGCTCTGTAACCTTTCTATCAATAGATTACTGAGCTTCTTTGTTCACAGATGAAATTGGGTCTGTCAAGCAGATGAAATTAAATACTCTTAATTTCCCACCTTCCCATTTTGCTATAGCTATTGCATGTCAACTCTTTTCTGTAATATTGGCATAGAAATTTAAAGAACCTCTACTAAAGTAATTTATGTGAAACTAAGAGAGAGACAAAACGTAATGGCAGTAAAGTGATGTGTATATTATGTTAGGGGTATGCCAAAATGCTAGCGGGTCTTTGCTAATATTGATTCAGAGGAATACAGGTGACCTAGATTGCAAGGACAAATTGGAGTTATACTGACCAATAGCAAGCAATAAGTAATTGCAGACAAAAGGGTCTGCCTGCTTAGGTCTCAGAAAAAAATTTGACCAAATCCTGGGAATTGTGGACATGTGTGTTCAAGCAAAAGCAGGAGCAGTAGAAGTGAGAGGTGTCTGCAAAAGCACGAGGATAAACAGGGACAACTCAAAAGAAACTTTCTTGTCCTAAGAAAACAAAGGAAAGGTGGAAGATTCAAGTAATAAAATAATCAATAAAACATTTCTGAATTTGTCTACCAGGAGGCAGTGATTGCTTTGGCAATATGGAGCTGTGATGAAGGCAGAAACCATATTACATGAAGTAACAAGAGAATGAGAGATAAGGACATACTTACAGCCGGAATCATAAAATATTTCAAGAAGCTTCGTTGGTCAGATAAGAACTGTTTAAAGTGGTAGCTGTTTGGGAATTATAATAAGATATAGCTGTCTGCCTTTCTCCTCTCAATTAGGGAGGAACACTTTTCTCTAAGCCTTGCCATTCAGGGGAGTTTGTCACATGGGTCCCCGTGTAGCCCAAGTAAGTCAGTTTAGGTCATCTTTTTTTAGAGAATCCGTATAGGCTTTGGGATAGATCAAATTTTCTCCTATGAAATTAGGTACTATAAGAACCATTATCTCTAAATCTTCCAACATTCATCTGCCCTGCCATCTTGGGAGACACTGTAGATATAAAGGAAACACATACACAATGAGAGTTCAGAGAGAGAAGTGAACAACAAATCACTGACAGCAGAGTTGGAGCACCTGACTTCTAGCAGAGCCAAAATGTGGAGCAACGTCTAAATTTTAATGATTCAGTAGCTGGAGTTGCATTTTTGTTAAGGGGAACTAAAGAGATTCTTGCTGAAAACAGATATTTACATTCCAAAGAAAATTTTACTGAATGGTTAAGAAGCTCTCCTCTTTAAAACCAACAGTTTTTCTTTTGTTAAAACTCCTTTTTCTTTCTACCTTCTCTGTGAGTCTGACCCACCAGTGTTATTTTGTGTGTGTGTGTTTCCTTTTATTTTACTTTTGTAGTAGTTCTATTGAAATGCAACATGCATAAGGAGCAAAACATAAAAGAAACTCAATAACTCACCACAATGTGAACACCCATGCAATTCTTTCTTTTATACAAAACTACCCACCGTACTGATTTTCTAACTACAAAGGAAAATACACAATATGCGTTCTTTGTGTCTATATATTTGTTATTAGTGACCCAGCTATTTGGAATACCTCACTTCCCAGTTTCTGTGTAGCTGGGACAATTCTGGCCAGTGCGTTGTAATCAGAATATCATGTCTGACCTTAGCCTTTAAATTGACAACACAGTACATACCAGGGCTTTCTTTGCCACGGACCTGGGAGGCTCACATAGCAGGCACAAGAAATAAACATTTGACCTACCACTAAGGTTTAGAATTGATCTGTTATTGCAACATAATATATTTTCTAAGAAAAACATCAGTATCTTTTATTTTTTTAAGTTGTTTACTTTAATATTGCTGTTTAATACCAAAAGCTGGATCGAAGTGACGTGTCCGTTAATACATGGACATCAATATATCCATATTAAATTATACTTCATCCATAGTGTGAAATACTAGATGGTCATTAAATATATTGAAATATGTGTACTGCTTAGAAAATATAGTTATATATATTAACTTAAAAAAGCAAGGTGAAAAACATGTACGATCCAATTGTAATAAACTAAAACTACAAATATATTTATATATAGCTAATTAAATTTAGATAAAATACAGACAAAATGGAAAGAATACAAAGTAAATTATAAACAGGCGTTATTTGAGGGTATTGTTAAAAATGAAAGAGGTGGGAGGAGCCAGATGATCTGATCCAAGTGCCTGTATTTTGTGCCGACCTTACAGTCGGGCTGAGTCTGGACGAACTACAGCCGCACGGGAGGCAAGAATGGGGTTTTTAAAAGAAAAAGTGCTGGCTTTTGCAGAGGATAGGGGACGGCTTAGTCTCTTGTTCATCTGCACAGGTGCCTCAGGGTTTCAGGATGTGAGTGGGGACAACGGGTTAGGTAAAGAGCCGGGCCGTTCCCAGGTACAAGAGGGTCAGTCTGACCACCGGCCATTATGTCTGGCACTAGACGTCTATTGAGTGAGGTGGGAGAGAGTTCCGATGGAGCCTCGGGCTATGAAGTGAGTCGGGATAACTGAATTGTGGACAGTCCAGCGAGTCGGAAACTGGGCTGACTGGGTCATGAGCAGTCTGGCAGGCTGGGAACTTGGCCTGACCCTTTCAGGGATAAGATAACATTCTTCGTTTTGTTACAGTGTGTATATGGCAACAGACAAAAATGCAGTGTGAATATGTGCAACATGTAAGAATGAGGGTGTACAGACAAGAGCATGACTAACTGCTTGATGCCTGTGCTGGAAGGGGAGAGTTGGCGGTGGTGTTAGAGAATGCTTCAAAGGGATGATGACACTGAGCAAGTCTATCACAGTGGACAAGAAGGACTGAAAGGAAGAAAGGTACTGAGTCATGGAGAACAATGAGTATACTGCACTCATTATGACTTTCACAACTACTGTGTATATCTTATAAAGTAAAAAAAAAATGGTGAGTAGGTATACAACAACTGAAGTGCAAGGAAGCCACAGTTAATTTCACATTTCCAGAGCTTTGAAGTGTGAAGGCTGGAGAGGGTGTACTGAGCTAGAAATCAGGACGCAGGCTGCTGAAGGCTTCTTGTACTGCCTGGTCATTTGAACAGTGCCCTGCAGGACAAGCAGCCCACTGATGTGGTTTCAGCAGGACAGGAACATCCCCTATGGCAATGGTTTGGAGCAAAGCAAACTTGGAAGCCAAGAGATCAGCTAAATGGTGAGATGTAATAAACTAGTAGACAAACTAGTGGCAGGGTGAATTTCAGAGTAAAGACACAGGACTTGGTGACAGTCTGGCTATGGGTGAAGAAGGAGAGAGGACTGTTTTGACTTCCAGACTTTTAGGTTGGGCAACTGGATAGATGAAGATGGTTTGCAGATGTTAAACGAGATTGTGAAGAGAAGATGCAAAAGAGTGAGAGGGTATGCAGAAAGAAAGAGCAAATCTGGTGGTGACAGTGGTGGGTTTAGCAGTGAATGATTTCAGTTTTGAACATGTATTTGAGATGCTGTCCTGCAACCATTCAAGGTTGGGCAGGTTCACATGGGTTTCTGGCAGCCGAAAGAAAGTGTGGGGAGCAGTTGGGATGTCTAACATGCCTTATTCTGGGGTAGGGCAACCCATGCACCCCAAGCTCCAAGTTGCATCACAGAAAGTCCCAAGTCCCATATATATATGGGGACTTATATATATATACTAAGTGCACACAAAGCCTGCTGGATGCTGACGCAGACTATCACTGGTTATATAACAGACCTTGATTCTGTGCATGCGGCCCCTTAGGCACAGTTACAGAAACACTGCTAAGTCCCAGTTCCCTGGATATCTGGGTGAGGGAGCCTGACTGACTCCATTTTCCCTACAGACGCCTATGGGCCGTTAAGAGAGGACATCGAGGAGGCAGTTGGATATGTTAAGACTAAGACATTCTGTAGAAACTTAATGTTGTGACCTATAGTAGGTATAGCTGAGTTGTATGACAGGCATGGCTCTCGCCCTGCCCAGCCTGAGAGCCTAGTGGATATTCTATAATCATGAGCTCAGGACAGAGGCCTAAGTTAGAGCTCTCAGCTATGGAGAGAGAGTGTGATAACAAGAGAATGAAATGCTTAGAAGTATCATTTACTATGAGCTATGCTCTAGGCACATCATATCATTTAAGCTTGACAACATTTCTATGAAATGTGATTAAAATGTTACAGATGAGGAAAAGGAAGCACAGAGAGTTGAGACTCAGAAATCGCAAATTGGCCTTTGGGATGAATTTTATTCTAAGTGCTGTTTTGCTGCAAGAATTTAAAAATTGCACTTGATGTGGTCACACTACTGAATGTTATTTTCTCCCATTCTCTGCTGTCTGATATCATACGTGCTCTCTTTTAACCTTTCTGCTCCCTTCAGACATTTGAGTTTGTGCTATGTGGTTTACCAAGTGCCAAAGTCACACCACGAGAGAATGACTGACTTGTATTCGAACCAAAATTTGGAGACATCGAAGTCTGTGCTATTTACTGCTGTCCTATACTTCTGTGTATGGCAAGAAGTATCAGAATCCTTTATCTTTCAATTACAGTTAATGTTTATTATTATTTTGGATTAGATTAGTGGTTAGACAATCATATACTTTACAAAGTGTTCCTTTTAATATTGCTCCACTGGGCACCATATATAGTTATTACAATATTATTGACTACACTTTCTATTGTGTACTTTACACCCCCCTGATTATTTTGTAACTATTAATCTGCACTTCTCAACATCTTCACCACTTTCACCAAGTCTCCCACCGCTCCTCTGGAAACCATCAGTGTGTTCTCTGTATCTCCAAGTCTGCTTCTGTTCTGTTCATTTATGTTGTACTTGAGATGCCACGTGTAATGAAATCATATAATGTTTGTGTTTCTCTGACTTACTTCACTTAGCATAATACCCTCTATGTCCATCCATGCTGTCTCAAACGGTAATATTCCATTTGTTTTTTGGCCGAGTAATATTCCATTGTGTAAATGTTCCAACAATTTTTTAACTACTCATCTACTGATGGGCACTTGGATTGCTTCCATTTCTATTGTGAACAACACTTCAGACAGAGATATATTCTTTCAATTAGTGTTTTGGGTTTCTTCAGATATATACATAGATGTGGGACTGCTGGGTCATACAATATTTTGATTTTTACTTTTTTGAGGAAACTCCATACTGTTTTCTACAATAGCTGAGCCAGTCTACATGAGGGTTCTTTCTTCTCCACAATCTCAGTAACATTTGTTTTTTATTGATTTGTTGATGACAGCCATTCTGACAAGTGTGAAGTGATATCTCATTGTAGTTTTAAATTTTCATTTCTCTGATAATTAGTGACATTGGGCATCTTTTCATATGCCTATGGGCCACTTGTATGACCTCTCTGGAGAATTGTGTACTCAGGTTCTCTGCCTATTTCTTAATTGGATTATTTGTTTTCCTGGTGTTGAATTGCATATGGTCCTATATACTTTGGATATTAACCCCTTATCAGATGTATTGACAAATATGTTCTCCTATTCAGTGTATTGACTTTTTATGCTTTTGATGGTTTCCTTTGCTGTGCAAAACTTTTTAGTTTGATGTAGTCCCATTTGTTTATTTTTTCTTTCGTTTCCCTTGCCCAAGAAGATAGAAAAAAATGTTGCTACAAGAAATGTCTGACATTTTACTGCCTATGCTTTCTTCTAGGGTTTTTATAGTTTCAAGTTTAACATTTAAACTTTTAGTCCATTTTGAGTTTGCTCTTGTATATGGTAAATGTAGTCTAGTTTCATTTTTTTGCATGTATATATCCAATTTTCCAAACACTATTTATTGAATAGACTATTTTTACCCCATTGCATGTTTTTGCCTCATTTGTCAAATATTAATTTACTATAAGGTATAGGTTTATTTATGGGCACTCTATTCTGTTCCATTGAGTTATTAGCCTGCTTTTACACTAGTACCAAACTGTTTTAATTACTATTGCCCTGTAGTATAGTTTGATATCAGGTAGTGTGATTCCTCCATCTTTGTTCTTCTTTCTCAAGATTGCTGTGACTCTTCGTGGTCTTTTGAGGTTCCATATAAATTTTTGTTTATTTGTTCTAGTTCTGTGTAATATGCCATTGGTAACTTGATAGGAAATGCATTGAATCTATAAATTGCTTTGGACAGTATGGACATTTTAATTATGTTAATTTTTCCTATTCATGAATGCAGTATATGCTTCCCCTTACTTGTTTCTTCTTTATTTTCATTCTTCAGTATCTGATAACTTTCTCAGTGTCTTATAACATTCTTCAGTATCATATAAGTTTCAATAGCTTATACAGGTACTTTATATCCTTGGTTAAATGTATTCTTAGTCATTATATTTTTGAAGAAATTTAAATGACACTGTTTTCTTAGTTTCCCTTTCTGATAGTTCATTATTGATGTGTAAAATTTAAATTGATTTCTGGATAATTATTTTGTGTCCTGCTACTACACTAAATTAATATATCAGTTTTAATAGTTTTTTGGTGGAATCTTTAGGGTTTCTATACCCAGCATCATGTCATCTCAAATAAATGCAGTACTAGTTCTTCCTTTAGAAGAATTTGAATGCCTTTTATTTCTTCTTCTTTTCTGATTGCTGTGGCTAGGACTTCCAGTACTATGCTGAATAAGAGTGGTGAAAACAGACATCCCTGTCTTATTCCTGATTTTAAAGGGAACAGTTTTACGTTTCTCTCAGTGAATATGATGTCAGTTGTGGGTTTGTTTTATATAACATTCATTATGTTGAGATATGATCCCTCTATTCTCACTTTGCTGAGAGCTTCTATCATAAATAGGTGATGGATATTATCAAGTGCTTTTCTGCATCTATTAAAAAACTTAGATGACAGTAAGATCAGAAGCTTTGGGATAATATTTCATGATGTAAATGTTAGCTCTAGAAATAGAAGTCAGTATCAAAGAGTCAGTAAGATTTCTGTGTTAAATATTTATACAAAATATGAGAAAAGGTAAAAATTACATTGCTAAACTTATATATATAATTTTATATACCATATGTATATAGATGAAGCTATTTTAAAAGTATTATCATAGTCATTTGTTCTATTAATCTATTTTCCTACAAGTTTAAATAATCAATATGCCTCAAAACTTTTAAAATTCATTCTGTTGGGCAAGTGGAAATCTACTCTTCATTTGAGATTATTGTTATTTCAGAATGTATAGAAAATATATTTAGTAATAAATACAACTTTAATTTAAAACATCCTGGGTTGCTTAATAATGTCTGAAGAGTATGTTAAGATTTTATCAATTATATACATGTTTGCTTATATAAAGAATAACAGTACTTATAATAACCAATTAGAATGTTTTTGTCTCAATAACTAAAAAGAAAATAGGTAGAGAATATGGCTATTTGACCAGAGATTCTTAAAGAGACAATTTATCAAGAGCTTTTAGTGTCCTGGAAGGGTGATGATATGTTAAAAATATTGTTTCTATAAATTAAAGTGAGCAAGTAATCGAGTAGTCTTTCTCTTGGTGTCCCATTTTTTATGATAGAATTTCTACTTATTTCTTTATCTTACTTGAAAAATCCTTTATTGACTGGTATCTATCAAATCTATGATTTTAAACAAATGCCAAAAGGTAATAGAAATGATACTTTTCTATAACAAAATCATTTCACAGCAAATATTCTTAGGGATGTGGCTATATTTGTTCCATTTTGAGCCTCATTATGAAATTCATGACTTCTCTCTTCAGGAGGTCACATGCCCGCTAACACATCAAAATTAATCAGGTGTACGTGTTTGATTAGTTCTACTGCCGTAACTGCAGGCCATCTACCTTGCCACTGGGTAGAGGTGAAAATGCAGGTATCATACAGTTTGTCTTTTTATTTTTTCTGTGCAGTGACCTTGCTTTTGCCTCTTGGGGAGTCTAAAATAGCAATGCTACTGCCTGAGGCTTCTAAAATAATAATGCGTTTCTTCCACGGTGGGTGTGGTATTGTTCCATTACAAATCATTTTTAATATGACTCATTTTTTCTGTGTCCTTTGGTAGTCTAAAAGACAAAAGATTGAAAAGGGGTTTTAATATATCCTTTTGCTTTTTGTTTTCAAAATGCTGATTTCATATGACAAACCATAACATACGTCTCATTTATATTATTTGGGAATTTTTCTATTTTGGTAAGATGATAATTATAGGCATTTAATATAGCATGTCTATTTAATAACACATGTAATTTGGCTGTTCGCTTTTCACCAGGTTTCCTTTCTGATTGTTTGTGTGTTGTCCATACTGTGTTATACAGGTGACCCATGAACAACATGAGTTTGAATTACGTAGGCCCTCTTGTATATGGATTTGTGTCAATATATACTTGTACAAGTTTTACTCAGCTGATAGGCATCTGGGATACAGAAGGGCAACTGTGTGCATTGTTCTAAACCATTTTATATAGGGGACTTGAGCATTTGTGTATTTTGGCATCTATGTGGGCCCTGGAACCAATTCTCCTGGGCACCGTGGGCATACTTAGATTTCTGCAAAGAGAAAAGTTGAATGCAAAATTTTGACTGGGAGTGAGGGTGGGCAGGGGTTGGTGCCACGAACCCCTGTGTTGCTCAAGGGTCAACTGTATACTGCTACTGTTTGACTTCCTCCTCATGTCAGTTCTCTCATTTAATGACTTACTGATAAAAGACATCATCCACTGAGTGTTCAGGTCTTTGCAGACTTTGTGTACGATTTTTAGTACAAAGTGATGGATAGTTTCTAGGACATCATGAAAATGCACCGTTCTTTATGTCTGTGTTCTAAGACACTTGTTCTTTATTTTTAAAATTGTGGTTTCCTTTTTGTTAATCCATAAATGACAATATGTAAAAGGGTCGTACAAATGTCTAGCAATGACAGATGCTGGATTATTTTCATGTTCATTCCAGTCACATGTTCCATGACTCTTTCTTTTTTGAAATCTTTGGGCACCTCGTAACATTGGAGGTTTTCATTACAAAAATATTTACACATGACAAATGTGCATTGTAAATATTTAGAAATGAATAAATTCAGATTAAATACAGCAACATGATTTACATGTGAATACTAATTAGAGGTAGATGGTATCACAATTGTGACTGTTTAAATATGCATATACAAGTGTTTGCTAAGTTTCTAGATACAAGTTCCAATATTATACACCTTACAAATGAGAGTAGAAGTTAAAAACCAATTTAAAAAGTTAGCATGTGATCTAAGTATCATCTTAAAAGATTGGTGGGATGTCATTTGCTATTCTCCATGTTGTTACATGAGAATAGTAGCAAATGATTAAGGTGAAAAAATTGCTCAACTCAGAATAACAAATAATGAATAGTGTTCAACAAAGTATAATCTAAAGATAAAGAACAGAAATACATTTTTAAAAAATTCTCATGAACCTTTATGAACAATGAGTGTGCCCCCCCACCCCGTGATAGGAGAGGAGTCAGGGGTACCACTGTGCATCCAGGAGGGGACTCCTTTGTTTGGATAGGTTTGTTTCACTATCTGATTCATGAAATACTACATAGTAATTAGAACTATCTCAAGCTCTACTTATACCAAGGACATACATTTATATTTTATACATTCCATTTAAAAATCCTTAGTCAAGCCAACAGAATTTACGGTGCAGTGGTACTATTTACATCCTGAAAGCATTTAACAAAGATCTGTGAAATACTGATGACATTAGAAAACATTTGAAAGGAAAAGATAAATCAGCACTTTTGTTAGTAGGAACAAAAAAAATAATGGCAACCAGGGGGTATACTTAATCTACCTTGAAAAACTATTTTTTTCATTCTTTTTGAGCAAAATTTTTCTGTGTCATAATTCTAAAAACAAAAGCTAAAGGAAAAAAAAAAGCTTGAGCCCTCTTCACTAAAGTTCATCCAATTATCATTCATCACCTAAAAGTTCAAAGAATGTAAACCATAGTCTCTGGTTTGGGGAGACAGCCCTCAATCACAATTTGCCTCTCACATGTGATGGTAAGACAATGACAATTTTCCATCAATATATGTGTTTAGATTAGATACCATGAAAACTCAAATAATTGTAAACTTTCCTGCCTTGAGGAAACAATATAAATGTAGACAACAGAAGCAATTAAGATTTATAATTGAGGAGTCACTTTTGTTTTTTTAAAAATTATTATTATCTTATTTGAATCAAAATTACTCAATATCAAAGACATTTAAGTGACAAATGGTATTTAATGAAGATGCATATTATCTTATATTCACAAAATCCATAAGAGTGTTAATGCTGAATCTAGTTGAGAAATTGTTCCAGAGGGAATTCTTGTGAGTATAAAAAAATGCTGCTTGTCAGAAATTTACTAAATGCAGTTTTAAATTTCTATCATATTACCACCTCCCAGGCAGTCACAACATTTCTACGTAATTGAGTATTTTCATTGTAGTAACCAAATTATCATTTTAAATATAACCTACAGAGATATGTTATATGTAGTTCTAGTCTCTTGCGTTAGTTATTATTGCCAGATATAATTGTGGCAGTTTAATAAAGAATGTCATAGAAAACGGTTGGAAAGTGAATATACATAATCTTTCCTCCCCTGTCACAAAAGATTTAATGACAGTTTTTGACGCAGTAAAGATAGTATCATATTACCTCATCCCTTTGGCTACAGAGAAACTTTTGTGAAATAGACTTCAGTTTCTTCTATAACTGATGAGAAGAATTTTATTTAAATCAAGTTTAAATTATATGCATAATGCTTATCAATTTGACTGCTAACATGTCATTATTTAAGAATTGATCACCAAAGTCTATGATAATTATGTTATATATTTTGTATTACATTATATATTATAATTTTTAAAATGGAAAGGATCTTGTAAGTCACTTAGTCCAATAATATTGATTTACCTATAAAAAGCCAATGAACTTAAGTCACTTTTTTAAGACACAGAGTTAGTATACAGGACTACTGGAAACATGCCTTTTAATTTCTAATTGAGGAAATTAATTAGGTGATTTGGATGCTGAACATAAAATAAAACATAATAAGCAAGAGACATGAGGAAAGATTGAAACACAAGCCTCTAACACTTTTGTTACAATTGGGGATTGTGGTAGGCAAACTAAAGTCATTCCCTGACAGAACAAAGAAAAGAAAGAAAGAAAGAAAGAAAAAGAGAGAAAGAAAAAGACATCCACATTCCAATGAAGCATTAACTTTGAAAACCATCTTGTCTTAAAATCAGGTGATTATCTTTGATTACCTGGGGAGGCACAATGCAAAGACAAGGCCCTTACAAGTGGTAGAGGGAGGCATAAGGATGAGAAGCAGAGACACCAGTGTCAGAAGAACCCAACCCACCCGTGTTAACTGTTAAGATGGAGAAAGAGTTCACTAGTCAAGGGAGGTGAGTGGTCTATAGAAAATGGGAAAGGCAAGTAGGCAGATTCTTCCATAGAGCCTCCGGGAAGGAGCTCAGCCATGCCAACACCTTGACTTTGGCCAGTGAGGCCCACTTTGGCCTTTTGACCCTCAAGCTATAAAAAAAGAAAGTTATGCTGTGTGTCAGCATCAAGTTTGTTTTAATTTAATATTATACCACCAGAAAAATGAAGGTTGAATTAGAAATAGCTAATAGCTTTTCATCTGAAGTGATTCTCAAAAAATGAAAAAAAAAGAGACAGAAAACATGGGATAGGGTCTTAAACATGTAATGTCTTTTAGCATTTTCAGTTTGAGACATAAAAAAGAAAAATTTAAACTTCCAGCAGGAATAAATTCAAATGGGCAGTAGACTCAGATGCAAGTGATAGAAGTGAAATCCAGCTATAGGCCTTCTGAATATTAATATGGAAGTAATAACAAAGGTTTCAAAAGTAGAGCTTCTTTATAGAAAAGAGAAGAAAAGCAAGAGAACCAGGCCATCTGGTTATCTGATTATAAGCAGGCCTGGAGATGGAGATAGATATCTATATCCATATGATCAATATCTATATCTGCATCACTCTCATCTATCATTTATCATCTTCTGATCGATCCATCTTTCCATCTGTTGATCAATTGGCTAGGTAGTAGAACATATGCTATTTTCAAGAAAGAAAATCTTCATGATTACTAATACATTTTCTCTGCATAACCTTATTCCTAAAATGAAACCATACTGTTTATTTGTGAGTCATCATTTTAAAATGTATGCCTAACTTAGAAGTACATTCGTATGTAAAATGCCCCAATTGAACACCATTGTGTCCTTAGAATCAGAAGTGAATAGCTTATCAAGAGGTTATCTAGACATCTAGCATGGATCCTGTTAAGCTAAGCTTCATATAATGTAGTAATCTGTATAATATGCTAAATTTAGCTATATGCATTTTCTTAATTTTTGGGGCGTACTAAAATGTCTGAGAATCTAAGTCCCTAGAATCCTCATCTCTAGATACAATTTGTATTTCTCAATTTTTATATTTTTATAAAGCCAAACAATGAATCCTTTCCTAATTAGACTTTGTTAAGGACACTTTTTCTCAAGAACCATGTAAATATATTCTATTTATTCTATTTATTATCAACATATTAACCTTAGAGATTATTCCAAATATGCAATTAAGCTATGCTTTGAATACAAACATTAAAGCTGAATAGGCATGTAAACTAGTTTGACCAACTTTATATTTATAAATGAGCGGCAATTACAATACACTGTTGAAGTCAATGTAATAACATTTTTTGTTTAGCACATTTTGTGAAAGACTTTCTTGGCTAATAAGACCTATTCACAGTGAAAATCAAAATATTCTAATAAAACTATTCCTCCTTAAGAACCATTAATCTACAATGATGTATAGGAATTATCAGACCAATATTTTTGTACTTTTCAAGATAAGGAATGATACATGTAGACTTTACCATCTGTCTGTATGAGAATTGAAACTTAAAATCAAACCAAAATCAAACAAAATGGCTTTCAAACATATCAAGGCATGCTCTCAAGCTACATTACCTTATTAAAAGATGGAAACAGGTTATATTTAAAATTAGTTTTGAAAGTGTGAAGATTTCAGTGTTTGTGGTCCAATGAGTGACTGCTTTCACATTGAAAGCAAAGTATATGCTGAGTGAGAGATTACAATATGAAGATCTTCAGTTGTGTGACAACAACATGGAAAGGGTAATGGAAAAATATAAAAGAGAAAATAAATTTTAAAAAGGGAAATAATTATTAGCTTCGCCATCTCCACTGAGAAAAATAGGCGTGGTTAAACCTGTATTTTCTTAGTATAGCATCATGAATAGAAGGGTAGGCGGGGTGATAGACCAACCTGTGTTTGTAAAACAGCGCAGGCCTTTAGTGGATGGATGATGTTCAACAATATGCTCAACATCCACTTGGTCATCTATAAAATTGCCTCTCTGAAACCAGCCCCATCTATTTATTGTGAGAATTAAATGATAAACTACATTTAATTAAACCTCTCATATTGTGAAACGTAACAACAAGTGCTCACTATTACTGGTTTTACATAATAAGATGGCAACTTCCAAAATATATGTTATTCTATACCTTATAGAAATGCATAATTCATACATAAGAATACCATTATCAAATTTTAACATTTAATATATATTGTTTCAAAAATAAAAAATGAAATAAATATCATTTGTTAATTTACCTGATTCAATCATTATAATAACATTACAAAGATTTTTATAAGGCTTGGAAAAGTGCATGCCTGCATTAAAAAAAGTTTTGTGTTTTTTTGTGTGTGTGTAAATTTAGTTCACTTATGAAAGATATGACTAACTGCTTTTACCAAACCAGTGTTAAACCGATTCCATTATCTAGTACCTGACTGAGGCTCTAGAAAAGAGGTTCTTCCTATCACCTAGACAGAGAGATTGATCATTATTTAGAAAAAAAAAAGCTTAACTAGAGCATCAGCTTAGCAGAAAGATGTTGATAGTTTACGGGCTTTAGTCAAATCTCAAATGGGCAAGAACAGCTGGAATAGTAAACAAGCCCCGCGAGAGCTACTGGGGCCGACTGAAACCAGGCTTGCAATGCCAGATTATATCAACCCCTGACAGCAACCAAAACGGGCAGCAAGAAACAATCTCAGTGTTGCCAGCATATGTTCGCACTATAGTCTTTCCTACAAGCCGGACTTCGGTCCCCGCTCAGATCGTCTGATTCAGGCCTTAAGAATGGAAAGCACAGAGCCCCCTGTACGACCACCAGTCCTACATGTGACACTGGCACTGAGAAATAGCAGGGAGCCAATTTAGGTGACTGCTATTCGCTCAGCTTTTATTAATGCAGGTTCACTCAACCTTTATTAATGCAGATTTAATCCAAATCTATACTAATCTGTGGGGGGGGGGAGGCAGAAAACTGTACTTGAACAACAATAAAAATCAAAAGTATTTTTTAAAAAATAAAATAAAATAAATCTATACTAATCTCATAACCATACTAATCAATCAAACCATCAGCAATACCACCACTGGAAAGAACTGGGGGACAGCGAACCCGAGCCTCAGAATCTGAGTCTGCGGGTCAGGGACACAACACAGTGGGGAAGGGAGCCCTCAGCGCCTTACAAGGAAGGATCTTCGGGGCCAGGTGGGCAGCTGAGCAGAAGTCCTCAGTCCAGCAGGTCAGAGCCTCGGGCAGCTGATGCCAAGGGAGATCAGTGCGGCAGGGAGCATCACCCTGGTGTGTGGAGCTGGGCTGTCTCAGCAGTGGCCTGGAGTCTGCCTCAGTTGTACCTGTGAGAGTGGCGTACTCCACCTTCTGGGTCTGTTGATAAGTGCCTTGGCACCCTTGACAGTTAATGGGAATTTCCCCTGGAGCCTTTCTACAGGTGGCCCTGCTCTGCAGACACAGCTGTTTTGGTCACATGTGCATCTACCTTAAGTGTGCCTCCTTGCCAGATGTGTCTAGTGCCACTTAGGTGGTTTTCCTCTTGAACCGAAGAGTCATGGCTGACTGGCAGCCACCTTGGTTAACGTAAGTGACTCAGTTTTGTTTAGTATACTTTATGCTATCTTAATCAGACCAACACCATTTTATTGGTCCTGCTCTCTACACTGAGGAATTCAATTGTCCCTGTAACAGTTTGAGGTGATAGCTAACTTAAAATTTCTATAGACTATAAAATTCCTATAGACTCTAGCTTAATGATTTTGAGTTATTTGCCATGTATAATGTGCATTTTTTGCCACAATTTGCAAAGGAAAAATGAGAATGCGTATTATACACAGGTAGTATTAATTCCATATCTATACACATGTTTTTAATTATTTTATTTATGCTATGCTTTAAAAGTATAACTCTAGAAAACAATAATGATATCCATATGCAAAACAATATGCCTGGAATATGATAATCAGCTTTGTTTCTAAATATAAATACATAAAATAATTGAATTACAAAATTAAAATGAAATTTTTTTCCTGAAAGTTTGTGCCAAAATGTTGGTCAGCATTATACACAGCAAATACAGTAGATCAGTTCAAATTTAGTCCAATGGGTTGTGTTCCATGCTTATAAACATCACCACCTGATGGAAATAACCTAGAACCACACTTCAGAGTTTTTTGTTATAACAATTTTTTCTAGTTATACAGAGTTCTCAGACAGAAAGGAAGTGGATTCACAACTATTAATTAAAGCAGGATAGACAAAGCCCCTTGGCAAATTGGCCTTCCAGTTAATACTGCTGTGTACACATGGAGAATGCATTTTTCTTTTGAAATATGTCTAAATAAATAGGTAAAAGGGAAGTTATCCACAAACTAGATACTAAACTTTTATTCATACATGAAATATGGAAATCAATTATCCATTGTTTTGTCAAACTACTTGTTTTTAAAATAAATTTCCCTGATTATCCCAAGTGGATTACATTTTTACTGAAGGAAGGGGCCTTTTTGTTCCTCCTACTATATACGGTGTCTGCTATATTATCAGAATTCAGCCCTGGCTGGTGTGGCTCAGTGGATTGAGCTCTGGCCTATGAACCAAGAGGCTGCCAGTTCAATTCCCAGTCAGGGCACATGCCTGGGTTGCAGGCCAGGTCCCCAGTGCAGGGCATGTGAGAGGCAACCACACATTGATGTTTCTCTCCCTCTCTTTCTCCCTCCTTTCCCATCTCTCTAAAAGTAAATAAATAAAATCTTTAAAAAAAAAAAAAGAATTCAAATGTATCTCTTGGTTAGTATACATTTTTATATATATTGATTTTATATTTTATTCATGCTTAATATTATTCTGTATATAGATTTACTATGAAAAGAAGTTTTATTTCAATTCCAACCAAAATCTTATTCATAAAGTAGGCTAACAGTTACCAAATATATACATATGTGTGTGTGTGTTTATATATATTAGGTATATATAGGTATATATATATATTAGGCAAATATATTATACACACACACACACACACACACACACACACACACACATATATATCCTTTACCAATATTCACAATCTTGGTTGTCAGCAAAGAACAATCCAGAGGGAAACATATGATATCAAATCTACTACCAGGATTTTTTAAACAGTTTATGTCAATCCTTGTATATTTGTGCCATTCTTTTTTGTTACTCATTTTCTACTGTTTCAAACCATCTCCACTCATCAAATTTTAACCTCATCATAGGGATCTTAAATGTCTAACAATCCATGTCTCTAGTCATTTCCCTCTTAATGGGCTCTCTCCCTGTAACAAACATACTCAACTGTCTCTCCACTTAAACGTTTAAACTTTCTATTGCCGTTTCTCTCACCAAATAAAGTTCCTTTTTTCTTTTATCAGTTTCCTTGGAGATTTTCTTTATTCCATGACTGCCTTATTTTATCTCCTATGCCTTTCTTAACACACAGCACTTCGCTTTACCCTGGCCAGGTTACAGAAGTTGGTTATAAAAATATGTCAAATACCCCCTACGCAGGTAAGCCTAATGAAGGTCGTATTAATAGTCAGTACTTATTTGTCCTGTTCTTTTCAGTTTTTTGCACCTATGGTCTGATGGTTTCTTTTGTATCTTTGCTTGTATATTTTATTCATGCTCAATATTATGCAGTACATAGATTTACTATGAAAAATAGTTTTGTTTCATTTCCAACCAAAATCTTCTTCATAAAGCAAACTGTTACCTAATATTATTGAAAAAATTAATAACCATAATTTAAAGGAATGTGATAAAATTATATGTGTTGGTGTTTTTGACATAAAGAATAGAAAAAACAAAGCAAAAAATTTCCACTGTCAGATGATGGATCCCATCCTAGAAACCTTAATATTTCTACTAATATTTTGAAACAGGTTCTTGAGAATTATCAGTTAACAGCCCTGCCATCTCTAGTCATCATGCATTTGGGTGGAAGTTTAGATAATTCTCAGTGAAACTCATTGCTTGTCATCCACTGAGAGCATACTGACAACATCAAAGAATCATTTTAACTTTTTAGTTCCTTTTAAACTCTTTAAAGGCTGTACATGTCTCTTGATATGGTGGCACATTCCTCTTCCAAGAAAAAAGAAAAAAAACTGAATTAGAAATAATAAAGAAATTTTTGGTATTCTTTATGCATATGGGAACATCCTTGATGCTAGTTTTACTCCTTGGGTGAAGAAAAAAAGCTCCAGACATAATTTATGTATCCTGATCTAAGAAATTATCATGATCCCCAATGAAGTCTCATCTTCTATTATGAAAATCGCCAAATTGTTATCTATAACAGAAAAAAAACTTAGAAGGTTTTTAGAAATAAAGAATTAGAATTCATACTCTACACAATATACATGTGATTTTAAAGATAGTAAGTGTTCCAGTGCTTGACTAGACTTGAGGTAAAATTATTATTAATTTCTTGAGTTAAGTTTCTTTGAGTGAAAGAAAATTAAAACTCAAATTCAACATCATTAGACAAAAAAATTACTTGGTTGACTAGGGAGAAGTATATGTATTTTGGACATGTGAATAGATAATTTTTTGTTTAAATAATGGCTCTGGACTCACTAATATGAAATATTATCTAAAAAATAAGAGTTTGTTAATAGCTAGCAAACTACAAGATAAGAATGAGATGACTAACTATGTAGATTTTTCAGTCCTACCTGTACACAAGAGTTGTAAATATATTAAAACTTTGTTTTTCACAAAAATAAATTTATAATCCCTAGGAAAAATGAAGAAACTTCTGAAAGTTTTAACAATATTCAACAATAAAGAAGCATATTCTTAATTTTTTTCACATTGGCACAAACAGCATTAAAAATTCAACTCTCACTGAACATGACCTGAATGAATTGAAGACAAAGAAAGAGATGCATCTTGAATTTAATTCAAACTGTCTTAGAGATTTCTGATATTCCTGATGTAAATCTGGTCCACTGGATTATAGATGAATCTTTTGTATTTTATATATTTGTAGTATTGCCAGAATATAAAAGATAAATTAATTGGTTCAAAAGATGATATGCTCATTGCCAAATCAATATGTCTCAGCAACGTCAATGTCAAATCAGGGCTAAACAACATCAGTCTTCATTTTGAAATTAAATCCAAGCAGAAGTAAATTTATTTGATGTACACTATTTAGATTTGTGTTTACAGTTCATACATTGTCCTTCAGTATAAATGAAAAACAATAAATATAATATATATGTATGTTATATATAGATATATAATGACATATGAAAGTAACAGGAAGAAATTTCTAGTTTAGTATGTATGTGTCATTTTGTAATTGTTCTAAATAAAGGAACTTTACCTTCATATTTTAAGGTAATCAATATTCTAGCTATGGTTAAGAGCCATTGTTCTGTAAGTTGCTCTTCTCCAAAGTTCTGTCCTCACTTTTATTTATTTGTTTAAAGATTTTACTTATTTGTTTTTAGAGAGGGGAAGGGAGGAAGAAAGAGAAGGAAAGAAACATCAGTGTGTGGTTGCCTCTCATGGACACCCTACTATGGACCTGGCCTGCAACCCAACCTTATGTCCTGACTAGGAATTGCACTGGCGACCCTTTGGTTCCCAGTCCAGCACTCAGTCCACTGAGCCACACAAGCTAAGACTGTCCTCGCATTTATTATATTTTCATTTTTTAGTTTGATTCCTTAAGTTTCCATTACAAAATTCTGTTCAAACCATTACTTCTCTCCAGAAGCCCTCCAGTTTGGGGTTCTGTGTTCTTCCTCTATGCTGACACTGTATCCCTGTAATCTGCTGCCAAACACTTGGCACCTGACCCTGCAATTGCCCTTTTACTCACCTGCATGACGGACTGTAAGATCTGTAAAGTGAGAGACCATCTCTCTAATGCTCATGTAGTCCCTGAACTCAGCATGTTCTGTATGATATATGGTCACGTGTGTGGCTGACTGAATTTGAGTTGAAGTCTCCCAGCACTCCCTGCTATTACAGTGATATTTACTGTTTGAATTGTGTCTCTCTCCTGTGACAATGTGACTTAAGTGTTTGTTCCAGAAAGTTTTGTTCAGAAAGATAGAATGACTAGCCAATAAATAATTGCCCTTCCCTTCAGAAAGTTCCTAAACTTTTCTAGAACAACTGCTGGCTTATTTAGCAAAACTTTGCCCAGTAAGTAGGGTTTCAGGACCCTGCCATCACTGTGTTTAATGATCCCAATCTGTTGTGTCATACACTTTGCCCAGTGCTAGCTACTTCTCCTCTTTGAACGATCCACCTCAAACCACTGGAGTCCAGACTTAAGAACCCAATAGTTAACCTTTTCTATTACCTTTTTTTTAAAAAAAATGATATCCTCACGTAAGGCAGTAAATGTAATTCACTTCTCTTCACTCTGATCAACAGATTGTTCTGTTAGCTTTTGTGAGAAGTCAACAACCAATACTTTAAAAATTCAAAATTCTTGTGAGAAACCTCCCATCATTTACTTTGCTGTATTTCACTCTTTGAGTTGTGACATTCTGCAAACAGACAAATAAACTCATTAACTGAACTGTTTAAATGCTTCTATCACAAAGTAAACAAGGCACTAATTATTTCAACATTTTAATACAACTTTCAAAAAGAGTCAAAATTGTGTGCCTTTCTAAGAGATAGGTTTGTGGCAGTCCAGAGCTGTGTTATTAAACGTAGTTATGTTCTTGAATTTTCCTGAGATGTCTTTTCTCTCTGTTTGTGAACATAAACAAATACTAGGTTTGAGTTTGGTTAATTTTATCCAGGAGTGACCCTCTATCTCATGCCAAAGCGAGGAGCATGTATTTAGGATTTGTACCATTTGTACTATACATGCCATTATAGCATCTGCTTTTCCCTATCCTCCAGGGCAACATAATTATGCCTAATGTATATTGTGTTAAAAGGGCAGATGCAGATATCCCTAGTTAAATTTATGGTGAAAAAAAAGTAAGATAAATTTTTGATAATGATTTTTTTAATTTATAAAGTATTTTCCTCAAATTGTAACAGGAACTTTCATAAAGGAAAGATATTCATTTCTGGTCTCAATGTTTTGGAAAGAACTGAAAAGCTCCCATTTTGGTTGTGACAGTTCTTGGAAGTAATAGGAACTGCTAAGATTTATTCCAGAAAAGGATGCGAAGCAAAACAGCAAGAAAAATGGCCCAAAAAGAGTCCATAGAGGTCCAGTGTAGGCTTCAGAGAACTTCCTTGTCTGAGGCCACATGGAATGCTCCATGTCTGGCCGTGACGTGCAAGGAGGGTTTCTCCCTGTGGAAACCCAAATGACCCTCAGGGTCCGAGGCTTTTTGAGGTGGAGGAATTGGTCTTACTTGTGATTCTTAATCTAATTTATGTGCTGTAGTATTATATAACTTTCACAGTGAATAAATTTATATTTATCAGTATTATTAATTAATGTTCATACATTATTAAGATTTCCTTAAGTTTGACCTAGTGTCCTTTTCTTCAGCCAGGATCCCACCCGAGATACCTTGTGACATTTGGCCATCATGTCTGTTTCCAAAATGCATTTTTGGATTTTTTAAATACAGAATATAACAAAATGCACTGCACACTGGGACCACTAAAATACTGAAACAAAGCAACCACGATACACTGGTGGAAAATGGATTATCGAGTGCTAATATGTCAGGGCACATAAATAATACATGACCCATATCTTCAAGATTACATTGGAAATCCTTATATTGAACAATATGAAGATTTAAACTGAAAATAAGGTAATATATTTTCAAATATCCCAAGGTAATGTAGTGCTAAAATTGAATAAAGTAGTTGTTTCACACAAGGTATTTTTTCAAGTTTATCATGTAAAATAATGTTGTATGTTTTCAGTAGAATATTGAACTGTGAGGAACACCACAATTTTGTTCTCATTCAAAAGAGAAATCTTTCCAAATAAATTTTTAAAGTACTGTGATACTATTTGTTTAAAGAGAACAGAATATAACAGTTGTCCTCACATTTTCTTATTGCTGGAAATATAACCAAACAACTAAAGAATGCACATTTCTTAAACTATAATGGAGATTTTGCATTGGGCCATTAAATATTTTATGTCAGTTACTAGTTCATATCATATTTAGGAACCTTTTAGTATCTAATAATGATGCCATTCATCAAATACTTACTATAGGCCAAACAGTTGTCAAGAGTCTAAAGTTTTAACTCATTTTATTCTTACGACTCCGTAAGTGATATGAGTAGCCCATTTTTAGAGTTAGGAAAGCTGATTAACAGAGGTGGTAAGCTGCATAGAGCATTTTGATTCTAAGTGTTGGGAACTGCCCTGCCTGGTTTCAGAAGCTGTAAGCCCCCCAAGGCTAAGGTTGAGGGGAACGACCTTGGACGGTAAGCCACTAAGGAGACAAAGCTTATCTCCCTGGCAGAAGTGCCACTTCTGCTCCTTTTACTTCATCCATAACTGGCCCCCAATGCTTGGTCGGTTAGCCAATGATGGATAAGATTCCCCAAGGAGGGAACGACCTAAGACAGGCACGATCACATGGGAGGCCCCCAAGGAAGGACTTGGGGGACCAAAGCAAAAGGGGGTGATGGACCCTCACCCCTTGGCTTTGATAAAGCCTGAGTCCTCATTCTGTCTGCGAGAAGTCTCCTAATCTCTTGGCTTCCTCACTTCCCTTGCTCCACCTAAGCCTGAAACAATGACAGAGGGTGGTGCAGCCCAGTGCTGGAAAGGGCGGGTTCCCTGGGAGATCAGGCCTAAGAAAGAGTATGTAAAAACCTGTGAAAACTGCTTTGTTTAGAATGCTCTCAATTAAATGATAAGGGTCCAAGCAAGAAGTGAGTTTGTTCCTCAAAGTTTTACAGCTCTTTAGCTATCTCATCCTGACTCAAAATAGGCCCTCAGAGTTCTTTGTTATCTATTGTTTGATCCTTACTGCCTGACAGTGATTAATGAGCTTTATCTGTATTCCTGTGCAAATGAACCCAATAAAAGCCCACTGAGGAACAGGCTCCTGGCCCTTCTCCTTTGAGAGATCTGTCACCTTTCCTCCCCAAGCAGATCATGTCTTGGTAGACTTATTCTCATCTGTGGCAGCGGGGGGACCCCTGCGGGCAGAGCCCCCCTCACATCTAAGGACCTTGATCATAACCACTACATTATATAACCTCTTATACAGGAAACATCACACTTTCAAATTTCTAACAGTTGTAACTTAAGTTTTGAGTCCCCTTGATATCTGGCAAGGGAGCAATACCTACTACTTCAGAGCAGTCTGCAATGTATTGTGTACCTGTGCACACATAAACCATGCTCCACTGCATGCTGCATAGATCCTGATAATACTGTGCATTTTGTGATAGATTACAGTGGCAAAAATGTTTCTGTGCGTTTAAAGAGCATTACTTTTTTGAAAGTAAACTTTTCCATTTCAGTGGAGTCATTCATAACTGAGAATTACAAGATATTTTATCATCTCAAGATTCCCTGTACAAAACTCCAACGAATGGCATTTTATCCTTCTTAGTCTTCAGGTACGATAATCATATATTTGAACAAGAGTTATGACATGACTTCATGTATTCCCCATAATAACACCAGAATAAAGGGAGTATTATGAGTTTTTACATCAGCTCACCTGACACTAAATTTAGAAAATCTGGTGTTCTAAAAATGACATTTTCCCTTTATTGTATCACTTACTGTAATGATTGCAGGATGGCTGTACTTTCAAAGAGTGTATTACAAATATTTAACCAACATGACAACCTCTTCTTTGCCAGTCAACCTATTAATTGTTTGTGGTACAACAGTGAAGAATCCCAGCATTCAGGAACTTAACAATCTTATGGGAAATATTTTTACATAGTATCATTAATATGCATGCATAGTAAAGTATGACAATACTGAGACCCCATCTCAGTCCCACTGAATCAGATTCTAATCTTGACCCTTTAATGAGACCAGTACCGTACATATAAAACATAATGCTAAGTGAAATAAGCCAGGCAGTGAAAGACAAATACCATATGATCTCACCTTTAGCAGGAACCTATTCAAAAAAATAAACAAACAAGCAAAATATAACCAAAGGCACTGAAATAGAGAACAGATTGACAAAGACCAGAGGGGAGAGGGGAGGGAATTTCAGGGGAAAGGGGAAGGGTTTGCAGGAACAAGTATAAAGGACACATGGACAAAAACAAGGGGGGATGGAAACAGGAGGGAGGTGGGGAGGGCTGGGATGGGAGAAAAAGGTAGAAAACTGTACTTGAACAGCAATTAAAATTAACAAATAAAATAAAATGTAATGCAAATAAACTATTTATTTGAATGAAAAATTAAGTTCCCACTCAATCTGATATAACCCTAACATTGCCTGGTCAACACTAATCATTATAAAAACTTTTTATTGATGGATTTTAAATTCTTGTTTTGCTACTAATATCAAAATCTTCTGTCTACGTTTTTCCATTTAAATTTTTTAACGTGTTAACCATTTTATAGTGGAACACCAGTCTGTGGCATTAAGTAAATACACATCACTGGGCAAACATCAATGCCATCCAGCCCCAGGACTCTTTCATCTTGCAAAATTGAAACTCTCCTCCCACCTTTACTGTTTTTTAACAGCTATATTTAGAGATAATCCGCATGCCATGCACATTTCCGGTCTATTTTAGACGTGCCTCACATCTCTATTCTGACCAGCCACTTTTCAAGGACTCATCAGCTGGGAGCTTGCGACAACTGCAGAATCTCAGCCTTGACCTCAAACCTACTGAATTTTAAAAATATCCTCAGGTGATTCATATGCACATTAAAGGTGAGAAGTACTCTTCTAAAAGATGGCACATAAGGAAGGCCTGAGGGAATTTGTATTGGAAAGTTGGCAAAAGCTGTTCTTGTCACCTGGGCCTCACTCACTTCTCCAGTTCATTCACGATTCAAGGAGATGGATCAGAAATAATAATACCTAAGGAAATCAGTGAAGCAGTTTAGTAAAGTTGTTCAAAGATGTTTACAAGTATTCTCCAAACAAATGTCTCTGAAAATTTGTGAAGCCATTTGACATCATGCCCTGATTAAATTCTGTGTATTTATTTCATACTACCTATACTTTTGTAATAATTGTAGGCTAATTTCTTTGATAAGTATATATATCTTCCTTTTGGACAAGCATGTTTATAGAAGAAATGATGCAACACATAAATAAACTCACTGTGCTGATTTAACTGTTATCCACATATTAGATTTAGCAAGTAATTCATGACTAAATGACACGGTTCTGAGAACAGCTGGAACTAGAGTAATCAATTATAGATGCATCTCCCCCAGGCACCTAAACAATGATGGGCCTTTATTCCATGGTGTTAGGAATTTTTATTCCCTCAGCTACTGCACCATGTCATATCACATCTTTGAAGTGATGGCCAGATCCCGAGAGCCGTGGCATATTGCTCACCTGCATAATCAGGCAGTCAAACTTTTATCTAGGTGGTGTTCTTGTGGCTACTTATCTTGTTAAAGGAAATCCACATATCTTTTAATGAAAAAGCAAATGTAAGTTCAAGGGATAAAACTTGATTAGTATTGTGTCTTTCGTTCCAGTGTTTGTTACATCAATGGTTAAATAAAATATTACCTAAGAACAAGAGCTTTTGAATTGCACTGGTCTGGATTCAAATCCTGACTTTTTCATTCCTTACCAGGACAACCCTGTGCAGATTAAATAGCCTCTCTGAAATTTCCTTTTCTCATAGCTAAAATAGAAATGATAAATATTACTTACTTACTTAAGGATTTAACAAAACATTAAAAGTCTCCATATTAAAAGTCTCAACAGTTTCTTGTTGAGTGGTCCTAAATCCTACTGAGTTTTACAATACCAAATTACTGCGGGGGAAAGCTTCAGTTTGTTACCCATTACTCTTACCAAACCAAGGAGCCTTAACCTTAAAGATTCCCAGTGTTATATTCCTTTTTGAGCTTAATGCTAAACTATATGTGCAGTAGTTCTTATAACAGTAGCACATGATCATCAATAGCAGTAGGAACAGCAGCGGTAACCTCCAGCATGTAGTTCTGGCATCTGACTTAAGTTTAAGGCCACAAAAAAAGGATTCAAATAAATCACCAAAGTTAGATTTTTGCCTCCTGACATCATAGGGTTTGTTTGTTTGTTGTTTGTTTGTTTGTTTCCTTATATCTGGGGCAAGTGAAACAAACTGATATATAAAGAAAACTTAGCTAAAGATCTTCATGAAACAAGTAAACAGAGAAATGAAAAAAATGGTAAATGTAATAAACTACTCAAGTGAGTGTGAATAAATGACTAGTAAGAAAAGGAGACATCTTACATAAATGATTTACATACTAGATAGCAGGTCTATGACAAATAGAACTTTCATTTCATTTTGTTTTCATTATTTCATGTGCATAATTTAAAAATTGAATTCACTTTGTCACACAACAGGATACTTAATCTTCTTTAAAATGGCATTGTCATGCAGTATCATATTTCAGGTGGAAGTTGAAACCAGTCAGCTGAAAAATAACACCATAATGAAAATGTTATTCACAAGGTATCTTCTAAAGTCTAGAATTTAAATTTCATGCAACTAAACCATTTGTTACATTTTGATCCCTATTCATACCTCCATATTTTTAAATCCATTCAATGGTTTATATTTTCTAATAATTCTGCTTATTATTTTTAATTGTTCACCTTTAATTTAAGTGGGATAATAAAAATGATTATAAAGAATAAAAAGCCATGTCTTATTCTTTTTTATATTACTATGCTTTTCAAAATTGATAAATTTGCAACAAAATAAACTGAAGTACATAAAATATTTGTTTTACCAATTGCAAATACGTTATGAAGGGCAAAATAAATTAAAATAAATAATAGCAGATCTTTTGGGAAGACAATACAACTCATAAAATCATGTGACAAACATCCAAACTGTTTAAAATAAACAATCTATAAAAATTTTGTGAGGTCATTGACACCTAAGCTAAAAAATTGCTAAGGAAAACACTGCAAGAATCTATTAAAAAGACACAAAGAAAACTTCTTAGATTAGTGCCTGTGAGCCTGTGAGCCTGTGTGTCTGTGTGCCTGTGTGCCTGTATGTTTGTGTGTCTGTGAGCCTGTGTTTCTGTGACTGAGAGAGAGGAACAGGGAGAGAGAGAGGATGCTCAAGGTACCAACAATACTCTAAATGTAATAAGTATTGAATTAAATTATATAATAACTTGTTTTAATGTATTTAATAATAATTTATTTAATTATGAAATTACTGAAAATGAATCATATTTTCCTAAGACTTAAACATGCTATAAAAATGGTCTCTCCCCAAAATATACTTTGAGTACATTCAACTGTTTAACTCCATATTTTTGTATCAAAACAGAATAAAGGGCAGATTTTGTATATTCTTTGAATTTTTAATTCATCTTACTAATAAAAACAAACATTATTGCTTCTTTTGTTTCTCCCTTCAATAATTCAACATACCAACTCTTCTTTCCTTTAAAAATATTTTGTTTAACATTCCAAAATCTAGTTAAAACAGTGATTTAGTTAAAATGACGACTACCTAGGGTGTACAATTGAGCAATAAGCAATATTACTCAGCATACTGACAATATCTATAAAGCTTATTGAATTCCTAATAGATTATTGAAAGTCTAATGTAAAACTCTAACTCAGTTAGAGATGAAACATTTCACACACCTTGTGTTTAATTGAACGGCATGATCTCTTTAGAGAAGCTGAAGTCCTGTGTGCGTTTCACTCTAACCATGATAATGGCATTATTTGCTACATGAAAAGCAGGTGCAAAATGAGAAAGGGCTGACTGCATTTTTTTAGTGAGTGACCAAACTTGAATAAAAACACAATTACACAGAACACTGGAAAATGTGCTATTGTGGAAGAAATGCCACCGAAGAATGTAAGCTTTGCAAACATTTCACATTTTTAATCACATAGTATTATAAAATTCATTCATAAACAGGTTAGTAATAAAACATGATTTTTTTGCTTTTCATTAATTTATATTTAAAAATTAGCTTACAAAAATAGAACAAAGAGTTCTCTTCCTCTATAAATTATTTTAGAATCACAAAAATCCTTGAAACTTAATAAATCTTAGATTCAATAAATTTAATTATTCCTTAAATAAAAAAACTTTCAGTCTTAAATGTAATAAGAAGACAGCTTCTGAAGACACTGCTGGCAAGAGAATATGCATGGGAGGGTGTTGATGAAGCTGCAAGTGTGTGGCCCATTCTGAGGAGCAGCAGAAGAGAATTTGGGGAGGAATATTCAGAAACCCAAAGTTCCAAGCGTGCTGGCCTGTGTGCTTTCAAAAGAAGATACACATGGTGTGAGTTAGAACATGTGCACCAACAATATTACTTCAAGAAGTCACTGGTTTTTATTGACCTATAACTAGGGTAACTCAGGGCTGAGGAATATTTCACATGGAGGCTAGGGAAAAATGTACTGAGAGCATGGAAAGTCAAAATAGTTCAGGAAAATACTGCTTTTCATAATTATGTAAGAATTTGAACCGTCTTTGAACACACTTGATAATTATCATTGTCAGTATCATACAAAACTCATAACTTATTCAGATATGAATAAATTTAAACTTTAATTGTGACATTCAGCTTGAACTCTAAAGTTTTATGTCACAAATACTGATTAAATCCAATACATTCTGATTATTAGTCTTATTTTCCTAAACAAGCTGGTAGATAATTACATTATACGATAATTCATAATTGTTGATACTTACTCAGAAATACAGTACAAAGGGAAAATGTCACATGCTTTTTTCTACATGTGTTCATAATAGGTTTTTTCATTTTAACTCCCTGTTCTCAACATTGTAAACTATATATTTTAAAAACTTCAATAGCATGTTTTGTGTCCCAGTGTAGTTTCCATTGATACCTGAAGCCCAATTGTACAGAAGTTCTGGGTGGACAATGAAGAGTAGGAGATTCCTAAGTGAAGATATCTGTTACCCTGATCATTTTTACTAAGAATATATTTATTTAAAGAACCTTGAAATTATACTTCAAGGTTTCTGTATTATAATTTTTGGCTGCATTTGTTTGTTTGTTGCTCAGTTATGGTTCTCCTCCCTCATTTTCTCCCCATTACTCTCCCCTGGCCTACCTACCACCCACCTCCCCCATTCTGGCCCCCCCATCATCTTTGTTCCATGGGTCCTTTATACATGTTCCTTCTATATTGTAATCTCAATGTCATTTTTTGTAGCTACAGCCATGAACATTCTATTCTATTTGGTGTCTAATATCTTGTACATCTGTGGCTGGCACAATAGTGAAACCCACTCTATCTGTGTGCTAAAATAAATTTATTGCATGTGAGAAGGAAAGAAAAACTGACTCATCTAAATGACTTTAACTAAACTAAATGACCTTATATCTATAGATTTAATTCCTGGATTGATTAAATGCATTTTGTTAATAATTACACTGTGGTCACAGCCGTGCAACAAACATAAATAAATGAAGACACAGATCCTGATATCATGGAAGCCATGGGGTGAAGCATACAAATAAAATAGATATAAATGACATGGTAATTCCAGTTACCTTTGTCTGTTTTGAACAAACAGGGATCCTTCCTGAAAAAGAGTACTGAAGAAGAGTATAACCTTCATCTTGCTAGTAGATTCACACTTGACTCTTTAAATGAGTTGCAATGCTATGGAGACCCACGTAAACTGAAGCTAAGGGCAGCCCCTAGCCAACTCCACAAATAGCTCTCTTCCTCTATAAATTATTTCTAGCCAACTAGAAACCAAAGCTCTCACTCTAACACTGAAAAAGAATTCAATTCTGCCAACATCTGTGAACTTGAAAACTGATCTTATTCCCATTGGGTCTTAAATTGAATGCTGCCCAGGTTAGCATAGTGATTATAATCTTGGGAGAGGACTTGAACCAGGAGACTCACTTAAGTAAGGCCCAAGGAAACTATGACATGTTATATGTATGTATGCATTTCTAAGTCACAAAATATTCAGAAGTTTGTTATGCATCAGTGATGCAGACACTGGTCCACAGTGTCTGCATCATTATGGATGAAATGAGACATTCACACAGACTACCGAGTCCAGTGGAAGAAAAGGGACAGCATGGCTTTTCTCTCAAGGGGAGCAAAAGCACAGCCTCCACCATGACAGGCCTTTATTGGTTTTCACAGCACACTACGTGATGGTCCTCATTTACTATGCATAGGTTCACTTTATGTGGTTACCTTTTACAGAAAACAAAGGAGCCAATGCTGCTAATCACATCACAGAAGAGGGATATTTGCAAATGAAATGGCAAAAATGGTTGAACCAGTTACACTCATCCTTGGAAGGTTTAGCATGGATTTTAGAAAGTTGCGATGCAGTAAATGTCCTCAATTCAGGGTGAGGGAGTTTTAGCAAAAAGCAAGACTCATAGCGGCCTAGGCACATTGCAGGCCTGATTCCCTACAGGAGAACCTATCCGTGGGCGTGGGTCCTGTGCATCTCCCACTGGGAGCTGGGCCCATACCATGCACAACGTTCTCCTACACATCAGTAGATAACTAACACAGAATTTTCTATAATATCAATATTAATTGAGATATTAAATGAATGGTGGGATCGATAGGAATAAATAATTAGGGGAGAATAAAGCTCTGTGAAGAGATAGTTAGAGAAGAAGATGAGAAGCAGCAATATTCTTTAGGAATTTAAAGTCGTTTACGCTACAGAAAGTTTCAGACAAAAAATAAGGAGGCAGCCAAAACCCAGAAGAGTTTGTATGTCACTTCTGGGGAATTGGGCTTTTAATCATTCTTGTACTGTAAAAGTTGTAGATAGAGCAGAGGAGAGAGAGGTCTGAATATGATTTAGAGAGATAACTCTTATAAAAAATTAGGATAGGAAAGATTAATAATATATTAGTAATAGGAAATTTTTATCACACTCTTACACCTCATTTAACATCCACAAGCCTCTTCCCTAAATTGTAATTGTTATCCTTTCTAATAGGAGAAAGTGAGACAGGGTGAAATTAAGTCAACTTATGAAAAATTGAGCGTTAATAAACTGTAGAGCCAGGGTTTGAACCAATCAGATGTGCCCCAAGGGCCATCTGCATAATGCCCATTATGTGCTGTCCCTCCATGGTGGTTCCGGAAACTACCGCAGTGGTAGACTCAACCTTATCTTCCAACTTTCCAGTTTAATCCCTGCCATTTGTCAGCCTCCTTTGTGACAATGAGTGCTGTCCTATTTCTCGTCTCCACTTCTTTTCTCAGTTCTGTTTTCTGTCAGTTTCTCAGTATTCTTTACATTAAACTTCTCTCTTGCCTGAATCGCCACGTTGTCCCTCTGTTCTTGTCTCTTCCCATTAGGATTTAGAGTTTATTAGTTTATTTGAAATCCATGAAAACTTTTCCTTTCTTCCTTTTTTCTTTTTCCTTTTTCTTTCTCTCTCTGTCTCTTTTTTTTGAGAGGGGAAGCAATAAGTCTTTTCCACCCATATTCATTTTTTCATAAGACCATACTGAGGGGATGAGCTGAGAGAGACAAGAATACAAACTGAAGGTACTGGTGCATTTGCTTACTAGATTGCCTGTTCCATAGGGCGTGTGTTTGCCCACGCATTCCTGCCCACACTATCAGAAGGTAAGAAAAAGAGGAGGGACATTTAAATTTAGACCGAAAAGGAAGTGGGCCAGAGGCAGCTTGTCCCATGTTGTTTTATTATAGGCCACCTGGAGCTTCTATTGATTCAACTGAGATTAAACTTGAAGAGGCTCAAAAACATGATGAAAGTATCCTGTTGTCTTTAGTTCTTTTTGTTTTCATCGTTGTTCCAAAATCTTACTTATGGAACTAGTTGGGCATCCAAGATCCAAATACTAAGTCTACTGCCTACCAGAAATGTAGCTGTAAGAAAATTCCATGTTCTTTACCTCAACTTTTTCACCTCAGAATACCTACCCCATAGAATTTGGACAAAAATTCATGGTAAGAAAGACTCACGCCAACCAAGTATTAAAAACTAAAACTCACAAATATATTAAAATATGCAAAAAAGTGACAAAATTTTATTCAGTTAGAAGCTAAATTGCTTTAATGTAGTTGAGTAATGTTCATTATTATCTTTTACTTTGAGCCTTAAACAAGTAGATTATATTCAGGTAGAATAAATTTTAAACAATGCTTTCTAAATATCAGAAATAAATTTTAAAGAAAACTACCAATATATTATGAATATAAGAAATTAACTGCAATAAATATTAAACTAATTACTGCATATCACATTAGTTGCTCTAAAAGTTGAGCATAAACTAAAATTCCTGTCAATATAATTTACTATTATAAAATTATTAAAGCATTTATTTACATTCCAACTGTTTTCACTGAGATTATTTTTATTTTGTTGTGACAACTACAGAGTGTTTTGAGAGAATTATACATTATGGTGAATAAATTAGTAACAGGATTATTTTTTAAATTGTATCTATAGTTTATAAATATAAGATGTATTTTTTGTGATTGATTTTATGATCTGTGCCATATCCTTACTCTTGACTCGATAATCATTTCTCCCACATTAAACTGTAAAGCAGAATTAAATAAGAATAAAGAACGCTGGCTGGCATGGCTCAGTGGATTGAGAGCCAGCCTGTGAATCAAAGCGTCAACAGTTTGATTCCCGTTCAGGGAAATGCCTGGGTTGTGGGCCAGGTCCTCAGTTGTGGGCGTGTGAGAGGCAACTGATCTATGTATCTCTCACAAATCAATGTTTCTCTCCCATTTTTTCTCCCTCCCTTCCCATCTCTCTAAAAATAAATAAATAAAATATTTAAAAAAAATAAAGATAGTGAGTTAACACTATCTTTATGCTGTGTTTAGTGTCCTAATTTTAATGATTGAATATAATAAAATGTATGGTAGTTCTCCTTTATATGCAATGGATATATTCTAATGTTGTCAGTAGAAATCAGGCTTTTCCACAGGATCATGAGGAAAACATTCCAAGGACCCACACATGAGAGATTGTGGTGTGACGAGGTGGTTTATTCAGGTGAAAATAGAAGATTCCTCTTGGGTTACTAATGTCTTTTCTCCCTTCATCCCTCCATGCAAAAAGTCCAACCTTGTCCTCAACAAGGCCAAAACAAAAGCCAGTGTTCAAAGTTTCTGCTCCATATTAAAGCTTAGTCTTTGGAACCCACCCAGTCTGCTCTGGGCCCTAGCAGCTGCTAGACTCACCTGGCCATGTGTTCTGGGGTGAGAGTACATGCAAATGAATGGGGGATGCGCCAGTCACTGAAAGAGTGGGAGGGAGAGAGAGAGAGAGAGTGATCCAGCTTCTTTGTTCCCCTGGGACTGTATTACTTTGGGTTTGGGATGGACCAGGTGCTTTTTCAAAAGAGCCAATCAACTTCCCAAGATTTTTCTGATTTTTAATAGGTTTATGCCTGCTAGACAGACTGAGCTGGATCTGTGGTCAAGATTATCCTCCTAATAACTCCCAAAAATCTGGTACCAGGGTGGAAAAGGGAAGATCGTTAATCTCCTTGGTGAACCAATGTGAGGATATTCTGAGTTGTGAAGCTGTAGCTTCCTGGTGAAGCAAACAGGCTCGTGTTCCCCAGTTTATTGAACTCAATATCTAATTCCCTTTACCCTCTTTTCTTTATTAATAACTAGCTAGCTCCCTATGGCAACACTAAAACAAGCATAATATAAGGAGCCTTTAGGACATCTCCAAATCTACTAACATTCAAAACATAGGTGTACCAGAAGGAGAAGAGAAAGAACAAGGAATTGAAAATTTATTTGAAAAAATAATGAAAGAAAACGTCCCTAATTTGGTGAAGGAAATAGACATACCAGTCCAGGAAGCACAGAAAATCTCAAACAAGATGGACACAAAGAGAACCACACCAAGACACATCACAATTAAAATGCCAAATGTTAAAGATAGAGAGAATCTTGAAAGCAGCAAGGGAAAAGGAGATTGTTACCTATAAGGGAGATCCCATGAGAATGATTTTTCAAAAGAAACTTTGTCAGCTAGAAGGGACTGGCAGGAAGTATTCAAAGTGATAAAAAGCAAGTAACTACCACCTAGATTACTCTACCCAGCAAAGCTGTAATTTAGAATTGAATGGCAAATAAAGTGCTTCCCAGACAAGGTAAAACTAAAGGAGTTCATCATCACCAAGTCATTATTATAAGCAGTGTTAAAATGTCTTATTTAAGAAAAAAGCAAATCAAAACTATGGACATTAAAATGGCAAGAAAGTCACAACTATCAATAATTATATTGAAATAAAAACAAACTAAGCAAACAATCAGAACAGGAACAAGATCATAGATACAGTGATCATTTCAAGGGTTTCAGCAGGGAAGGGGAAGAGGGAAAATAGGGGAAAAGATGCAGAGATTAAGAAGCATAAGTTGGTAGGTACAAAATAGACATGGGAATGTTAAGAATATTATAGAAAACAGAGAAGCCAAAGAACTTACACGCATGACCCAAAGCCATGAACTAAGGGGAGATTGCTGGAGGGAATGAGAGTACTAGAAGCAAAGGGGGAAAATTGGGACAACTGTAATAGCATAGTCAATAAAATGTGTTAAAAAAAGAAATATTATCTATTATTTTGGCAATAGCTTTATTCTTGGTACAGAGGCCAAAATAAATAATTTTTGTAAGACTTATTCTTAGGGAAATGTGAAAATGGAATGATATGAATATGCTCAATGATTTGTTAATTTGAGTATATTACACTGAAGAATATATTAGTGACTATAAGCAGTCCATTAATTATTATTTACTGTTCCTGAAAATCTGTGAATACATTGAATATAAAAATGACAAATACTAGATTTACAAGTTATTAGGGAAAATGTACACTTTCAGCGAGCAAGCTAAAATTATTATAAAATCACTGGTTATACTGTTCTGCCTAAGCACTAACAAACATAGTTTATATATTACAAGGGTGGGCAAAAACAGCTTAATAATAATAATAATAATAACAATAAATAAAAATACAAAAATAATCTCACAACTATAAACCTACTTTTGCCTACAGCTGTATTTTAAACCATGCTGTATCATTAATTGAATGCAAAGTCTATCAATTTTAGATCAAATAGCTACCAAACAGGATAAAAAAGTACCCAGTTTTTCAAGTTTAATGAGTTACTATTTTATTTCAAATCAATTGTTTGTGAGAACTCTTGTTTTTCTCCTTTACTTTGAATTTTTAAACTTCAAAATTAATATGTATTTGTTACTTTCAGTTTAAAAGAACAGAGATATATAAGAAAGTAAAACTCTGATCTTTTCCCCACATGCACACACAGTCTGATAATCTCTAAATTCAACCAAGTCAAGTTTGGTGTCTGTCCTTTCTTCTCGATTTGTCCACTTTCTCTCAGCACTTCATCTTCAGGCCTTTATTTCACCTGCCCCTCACAACAGATCAAGTAATATGGGCAACATCCAAGAGATGTTGAAATTACATATTGGACCTCTATTCTCTTTTCTTGACACAAGCCCAGAAGGCCTGTTTAGCAGCCGTGGCAAGGAGAGCAGTCAAGCCTGTGGGAAGGCTGCATCCCAAAGGCATTTTATAAATATCCCAATGGAAGGAGGACGTGCCTTTCCCTTTGAAGACTTCCTTCCAAGTGGTGCTGATTGCAGTGACAACAAGTAAAGGGAGGGAGGCTCACCCACACCCAGTTCACTTTCTGCTAAGACCTTGCCAACCACAAGGCAGTATCACTAAGGAGTAAGGACCCATTCTGACCTGCTCAGAGCCACTCCCTTTTTATTCAGAGCCCAAGTCCTTCCAAGTGTCCTTCTGTATGCAATCTAAATGTTCCCTGCAAACTTATTCCCCAAATCTGGCCTTGATTTAGAGCTAACTAGGCCACATGTCACCTTACTCTCATTGCAGAATTGCTCTGTGGAAGGGATCAGCTCCCAGAAGTGAGTGATCTCACTAGTGTATTCCAGTTGGTTGGGATCCAGCTCTGTCTGGGTTCCCCTTGGTTGTGAGGTACCAAGAAAGTGACATCACTTCAGCTTCTTCTTGTCTTTACTTCTCACAGTCACTTCCTGACTGGTACACTTTTTATTGAAAACTACCATCTTGATGATTTTATATCTATTTAATATAAATGACAGAATGGTCTGTACTATTTTAATTCAAAATATTTTGTGTATACTTTATATTATGTGAATAGTTAATACCATTTATGCTAAAAACATATAAAGCAGAATCATTTATTATGTATTTTCCTCTAAAAATTATTTCCAAGCACATGCTATAATTAAATATTAAAACTACGTTCTCCCAAATTAAAAAAATTAATCCTACACTTAAACAAAATTGTCCATAATTAAAGAAGACAGTGTTTCTTCATATTGGTTTTAATTACAACTTTCATTTTCCCCATGAAATTAGTTTATGACTTTAGAATATTAAATTTATTGTGCTATATCATTATAAAGTCGATTCCTGCTAATGATAAATCTAATTCAAATCAGAGAAATAGTATGTACAGTGCAATAGCTGTCATTTGATTTATAATTCATGATTTAAGTGCTTTCTCTGCATTTTCTTATTTTTTACTATTGTTGGAATCTTCATTGTTTTTTAATACCACCTACACTCTGCACACATGCTGTAATTTGAAAAAAATTGCTTTATTGTATTTTTACCAATACTTGTTTTTATAACTTTATGTAACCTATTTCTCAATTTTTAACATTAAAATTTTGAAAATAAATCTGTATTAATGTTTCCTTATGAGATAAAATATTTTTATACCTATACTTTTAACACCTGACCCTAGGGCACATCTTTTTTTGTAAAATACTGAAGTTTTGTCCACAGCTCAAAAGATAAAATAAATGTTATAAAATAATTAAATAGTTACAAATATTATTTTATGTTGCCTTATAAATTTTCCTACTTATAATTTTGCATTTGTTTTATAGCTCTATTAATTCAGTTATTTTGTGTTTAAATAATTTCCATGTTCATTTTAAACCCATTTCTAATACAACCTTATTATTATTGATACTTACCTTGATAGAACTCAGAATACAGTAGATTTTGTTATATAGGAAAAAAGAAAGTATAGTGATAGAAAAAAAATTAAGAGTCGATGTTCAAGGAGCCAGCATTTAAGCTACAGCTTAGAGGATGAAAAGGAGACAGTCATGGAATGAGTTATGAGAATGCAGTTTCAGCAAAGAAATTAGCTGGTCCAGTGCTTTATCTTTCCTTGTACTATACAAGGCAATGAAACAAAATTAGACAGGTCAGCTTTAACCTGGTGTCAGGAGAGTACTCATGGTGGGTAGTGTGAATTTTGTTTCTCGTGCACAGAGGCTAAGTTTTTGCTTGTTTGTTTTTACAGACTTAATTTTTGAGAGCAGTTTTAGGTTCATAGAAAATTGAGCAACAGTAGAGATTTCCCATGTATTCCCTGACCCTACATATACATGCCACCCTATTATAAGTCCCCGTTAAAGTGATGTTTGTTATAATCAGTGAATATAAATTGACACATGATTATCACCCAAGTCTGTAGTTTGCATTAAGGTTCACACTTAATGTTGTACATCCTATGGGTTTTGACAAGTGTGCCATGACATGCACCCATCATGAAAGTCACACAGAACAGTTTCACTGTTGTTAAGATCCTCCATGCTCTACCTGTCATCCCTCCTTCCCTATAATCCCTGGAGATGACCCATTCTTTTACTATCTTCAGAGTTTTGTCTTTTCCAGAAGGTAATATATTTGGAATCATGATGTACGTATCCTTTTCAGGTCAGTTTCTTTTGCTTAGTAATATACTTTACATTTCTGCTTTCTGTTGCCTGACATCTTTCTTCATTTACCACTGAAAAATATCCCATTGTCTGCATGTATTACAATTTACTTATTCACTCACCTGTTGAGAGTTGAGGACTGCATTGAATCTATAGATCTAGGTGGGAGGAAGTGACATTCGACCATAATGAGTCTTCATTTTCATGAACATAGAATCACCATTTATTTAGCTATATTTTTATTTCATTTACCAGGGCTTTGCAGTTTCTTCATATAGATTTTTTATATATTTTATTAAATTCACACCTAAGTGTTTCATTTCAGGAGAGTAAATATAAATGGTAATGTGTTTTTTTGTTTCAAATTTTACTTTTTAATTGTTAATATTAGGAAGGTAATTGACTTTTGTGTGTTGATTGTATATCCTAAAAACTTGCTATAATTGCTTATTAATTCCAGGAGATTTTTTGTCAATTCTTTCAAAATTTCCATATGGACAACCATATTATTGGTGAACAAACATAGTTTTATTTCTTCATTCTCAGACAGAACACCTTTTATTTGTTCTTCTCTTCCTCCTCCTCCCCCTCCTCCTTCACTTTCATCTTATTGTATCAGCAAGGATTTCCAGGACAACTTTGAAAAACAGTGGTGAGGTAGAACATCCTTGCCTTGCTCCTTATTTAATAGGGAAGTTTCTAGTCTCCCACCATGAATGATTGTTTATCAAATGCCTTTCTTTTACCCCCATAATATATGAATCCTTTATTTTTCTCACCTATTAAATCAAAGCTGGGATGAAGGCAATATTAAGTAGACAGAGTCACCTGGAATGCCTTTGTAAAAAAGCTTTATTGAGATATAATTGATATACAAAAAACTGCACATCTTTCATGTCTGCAATTTCATGAGTTTGTACACACACACAGACCTGTGAAACCATCACCACAATCAAGGTAATAGATTTATCACTTCCGGAAAATTTCTTGAGTCATTTTATTTTGTTTTTGTTTTACTTGTGTGTGTGTGTTTTCATCTATTGATATGATCATGTGACAATATTAGTTTTTATGTTGTTGACTTTGTGATAGATTACATTAAGTGATTTTCAAAATTTCAGCCAATGTATTCAACTTTTATACCTGGTATAAATCCCACTTGGTCACAATATATAATGACTTTTACACATCGTTGGATTTGATTTGTTAATATTTTGTTGAGTATTTTTGCATATATCTTTATCAGAACATTCAACTATAGTTTATATTCTTGTCTTTGTCTAGGTTCAGAGTAATTTTTGTCACATAGAATGAGTTTAGAAGTATTACTTCTGAATCTATCTTGAAGGGGTTAAGCAAAGACATGTAACCTTATTTATTTGTTTGCTTTTATTAAGTTGACACAGGCTACTGTTGACTAATGGATTAGAGAAGGCAAATATATAAACAGTAATACCAGATTAAAGGCTTTTTCCCTGACTACTGCAGAGATGATAATGCAGAAAATAGAGGAAATGAAAAGTTAATGGACATAAGGCATATTTTGGAAGTAGAATCAACAGGTCTTGCTTAGAAACAAGTTGTACAGAGTGAGCCTAAGAGAAATAAAAGATAACAACGTGTTTTCTCACTTAAGTAATTAGGAAAATGGTGGTGTCAATTTCTGAGATGAGAAACACTGCAGAAATACCAGATTTAAAATGTAAATCCACCTGACTTTGCAAATCTTAATTTACACTCACAAGTATTTCTTAATTCATCTTCAGGACTGGAGTTCTGATTTAGAGTGATCTATTCCTCTAATGTTCAGGCCAGGTCAGAGGACATTGGTGTAATATTCCCATATGTCTTCTCTTTCATTTCTATTGGGAGGCTGACTTCCTAATTCACCATTATCTTTAGTCACATTTTGAGGAATATTTAAATATGACTTTTTAGATAGCTAATGACTAATCTTGCAACACAACCTTTTTTTCTTGTGAATGGGTAGCATAGATTAGCTTCATTTGGATGCAGTTTCTACCAAATATCATACTGCTATCATAGTGTTTGGTTGTCACTGTTATCTACTTTCAGTGTTGATGAAGATATCCTTTTTCTTTTCTTCTTTTAAAAATATTTCAGGAGATCTTTTAGAGAAGATAATGAATTAGAAGCTAGTTCCTATCCTGACATTTTTTCTCTGAAGTCCCTAATGCATATTCATGAAATATATTTGTATATAGACTATAATGCTAACTTCAGGGATATGCAAAAGAATAGAAATTCTATATATGCCGTGTGGCTATTGAATTTATTTGTCATGACAATTTATTTTAAAATGTATAATTCAAAATATGATTACAAAAGTTAATTATGTGTGGCAGACCTGAAGTTAGAGTCGGCATTAGAGAGGTTTTGTTTAATAAGTTCATATTAAATTTTAGATAAATCTTCATCAGCAGGGTGTTAAGCAGCCCAGAGCACACATATTAGAGTTTAGTAAAATTAGTCCAAAGGAGATTTCCATGCTAAAGCATATTTTACAAATACATTTTAACCTGCCTGATTTAAAATAACCTTATAAAGGCTAAAAATTAGAATGAAATCACACAAAATATTTGGAGAATATTTTCAGAATTTATAGGGTCTCTTTGCAGCCATAAGCGTTTCCATCATTTAAATAAGCAACAAAACATGACTATATACTCACATTTCAAAAGTGGTAGTGCACCCTCATCCAAAAATTATTCATGTGATTTGCCTAACAACGTTGTTTTGAGTAACACAAACAAAAATACAACAAATGCAAAAAGTCATGCACATCTTTCTAGAATAAAAAACTCAACATTTAGACTTTTATTTTCTCCAGTTCAGCTTACCATCACCAGGACAATCTGTTTTAGAGGAAGGAAACCGAGATCTATTGGGTGCCAGACTTTATTTTTTACACATTACACATATTTACACATATTATTTACACATATTATCTCATTTAATTTTCATATTACACCTCACTTACCTATATTATGTAAGATATATAAATAATGTACACATAAATTGATTAACCTGTGCAACCCAACACAGCTTAGCTGTGACAGAACTCACTTTGCTCCATAACATCAAATTGGGTTATGTGTACTTGAAGTGCAACACTAAAAGCTAATTGTGTGATATCCTCATGCATGTATTTATGAAATAGTTGATCATAATGCTGTTTTTTAACATAGGTAGCTACCTATGACCAAGTTTGATCTTGAAGCTAAAGTATAAGAAAACTACATTATAAATACTAAAGTAATTATCTCATATTTTAATAGATTTATTTTCTTATCAAACCAGAAGTGGTAAAGTGAAACTTTTACAAAATCAACTTTTTTAATTTTAAGGTAATATTTATGATGTTTAATTACATTTTATATAAAAATATATGCTGCTCATAAAGGTCAGCAGTAAGAAGATCCACCAGGTAGAAAAATAAAGTTTTCTAAAGGGCACCAGATAGTTAAGTTATTCAGCACAATCATAAGATAACCTGATTCAGGTAGTTCACATGAATATAGCAAAAAGATACTTTTTTCCTTATACTGTGTCAAAATATACTTAGCTAGATTTTGTATGTATTTTTGTCTATATGAATCAGAAAGTCCTAGGAAAGCAGAACATACAGAAAGTATTGGAAACTGAGAATTTCACTCAGGGGATTTGTGACTCTGGTCATATGCCAAACAGAAGGAACCCAAGGATCAGAAGCAGCTACTGTCCAACTGGATGACCATGAGGAAGAGGTGACACATGACTCCAGGTCCAGGGCTAACTGGCAGAAAGGTGGGACAGGTAGTCCTGTCATCTTTGGCCAAACCCAGCAACAACCAGCTGGCATGAGAGCTTGGAAAGTGCAGCTGGGAAGGTCTCCCTCCTTGAGATGCAGAGCAGGCCACAGGAAGGGAGAGAAACATCCGAGAGGAGACAGACCAAGGAGCAGGGAGGCTGGCTCCTTGTGGACTAAGAGCTACATTATCTCCACCTCCTTATCTTACAGGATGCAGACTGATAGAGATGAAAAGGTCGGCAAACTGAGGACTGTAAGCCATATCTGCCACCAGCCTTTTTGACAATGTTTTATTAAAATAAATTTAAGCCCATTCCTTTAAGTATTAATAGTCTTTGACCATTCAGCTTAAAATGGCAAGGTGAATAGTTGTGACAGAAACTACATAATGCACTGAAGCTTAGGATATTTACTAACCAGCATTTTCATAGGAGAAGTTTGCAGGTTTATGCCACAAGTGTGTGGGGGCTTTTTTGTTCCCCCTAAATGACATTTTCATTAGCAGAAGAGTCTGTTTTACTTCTTATATAATCTGGAAATTGCAGAAAATAACAATCGCCAAACCAATTATATGTCCCTCTAGGGCCCATAACAAAATATACACTTTACATTTCCATTCTACATAAGGAAAATTTATTTTGTCATCAGAGCTGTTTTTAAAACCCAAATCAAGTTACTTTGGAATTGTGCTGAATGACTTAAGTATCAGGTATTCTTTAGAAAAGTTTCTTCTTTTATTTTTCTACCAGGTGGATTTAAATTACATTTTTATCTACCAAGAATTCATCCATATTGAAGCTATGATAAAATTGAATTTATTTGTTTCCACAGTCATCAGTAACACAATAATTAACTGATGACTTTAAATTGAAATTCTTCTCCAAAGTCTGTATAATTTAATATGTATTTGAATAACTTTCACAAGCAAAGATAATTATTCTTAATTTGATAAATATTTTGTGCACAAATATTTGATAAATATTTGTCCAACCGAATCGATAATTGGGGCATGTACTCAGTAGGGAACATTTTATCTTGAACATAGCTAGACCACCAGAGCATCTCTCATGATGTCATTGAACTTGAGTTGGGAAGAGAAGACCATGATTGATTCCTGTGAGTCACCCTTATCACAGAATACATGTAGTATCATCATTCCTCCTTGACGTCTCATGCTCTCTTAGAGGTTATGCCGGGTTTTAAATTATTAAAAGGATTTCTGGTTTCCAATTTGGCATGTGAGGATCTTAGAAGTCATCACTCCATCCTAACAACAACAACAAAAAAAAAACTTAATAAACAACTCCTCTTCAATTAAACAGAAAAGTGAAGTCATAGGGCAACAAAGTGCTGTCCTCCGAATTGCTGAGACAGACAGACAATGTACAGAAATGGACCTGAGCAGAAACCCACACACAGAAGTCTTCATAGGAACCAGTGCTGGAGTAGGAATCCCTGGACTATAATCCATGAATTGCTGGAGGCTCAGTGTGCACAAGCCTGACTGTGAAACCCCTGGGGGGACCTGTTCTTGGGACCTCCCAGTCTTTTGTTAGTTTTGCCTCCAAGAGCTCTGAGAAATCCCCAACGTGACAATCAGAGAAAACAATCCCCTTATGCCTCTGGCAGGGGATTGAGGGGAAGAAAGCATTGCAAATACTCCTGAACATTTTGATCTTTTTAACAAGGCCTGCCCCCAGGGGAACCTATTTTACCAGAACCTAATTTGCTGGGGTTCTGATGGAAGACCAAACTAGCTGGGGGAGAGGAAATCCCCAACCCTAGCCCTCTCCAGTCATCCTCTCTTTCCCAAATAACGGAAAGGGATCCTGGGAAACACTGATGAAGTTCACACCAGTGGTCAGACTCAGCAAATAACTGAGAACTGATTGCAACAAAATAGCACTCTGGCTGGTGTGGCTCCCCTGGTTGGAGTGAAGTCTGGTAATCAAAAAGGTGGCGGATTCCATTCCTGGTCAGGGCACCCAGGATGAGGGTTTGCTCCCTGGTCAGGGTGCATGTGCAGGCAACAGAGGCAACTGATCGGTAAATGTTTCTCCCTCTCATCGATGTTTCTTTCCCTCTCTCCTTTTCCTCCTCTCTCTCTAAAATCAATAAGCATGTCTTGGGGTGAGGGTAAAAAATTGCTGTAAAACAGTGTGATCACTGCACAAACATCCCTGTCATGTACCATAACTGCCATAGTGTAGATCCTCATATATACACACACACACATACACACATACATACATACATATAGGGTGGGGCAAAATTTACAGTTGTTCATATGGAAAATAATAAACTAATATATAATAATGCAAGAATAAACTCTGTCGTTTAGTGTATTCACAACTGTAAACATACTTTTGCCCCACCCTGTATATATACGTAAGCAAAGGACTTGAATTAAAGAATCTCTGCACTTTGCTTTCCTCGTTCTTCAACTGAAATCTTACCAAATAAGGTTCAAGATTCCCCTATCATCAGAGCCTTGGCTTAGTGCCAGGTGGGGAATAGGCATTTTTTTATACTTTTATATAATCATGCTGTTAGTAGCTATATAGAAATACTTTCTCTCTTTTTTTAAAGTGTTATTTATTTTTAGAAAAGGGAAGGGAGGGAGAAAGAGAGGGAGAGAAACATCTATGTGTGGTTGTCTCTTGCACACCCCCTACTAGGGACCTGGCCTGCAACCCAGGCATGTGCCCTGACTGGGAATCAAACCAGCGACCCTTTGGTTTGCAGGCTGGCACTCAATCTACTGAGACACACCAGCCAGGACTATATAACAATACTTTCTTGAAAACATAGGCAAGTTTTTTTTAATTTGGCAAAGACAGAAACTGGAAAAGAAAACTTAAATAATCTCCCCTAGATTTTTCATTAGAAGGTAATACTTAATATATTTGAAGATACTTAATGGCACTGTCTCAGATTATAAAATTATTACTAACCTAAGTCACTTTTCAGAAAGTTGCAATAGGGCTATGTAACAATTAAACTTCTTTTGTTTTTACTGTTTCCTTTTACAATCAGATACCATATGTGAAGGAGCATATTCAATTTTGAAAAACCTGGTTGGTTACAATTCAAGCCAAATGCAATTCTCACTAATTGCTTTTAAGTATTCCACAATAAGGAGGCTTTAAAATGTTGGTCCCAATATGTGTTTAATGTAAAAAGTTAAAATGAAATTTTAATATAAGATATTTTATACTTAATCCAGAAATAATTATCCCTTGATATTTGCAAGAACCAAACATAATTAACCCTAGACACAGTTTCAGATTTGAAAAAAAAACAGAATAATAAATAAGGTAGTATTAAAAACAGTAAATCAAAGCTAATGAAGCCACATTAGCACTTTTATATTGTAGGTTCTAATTAGAAAGTCTGTTAATGAAATTGGAGCATTTACTTAATTGCTGTGAACAATTATTTTCAAATTAAGCTTGGCAATTAAATAGCATGATTGAGCTCAGAATAGTGGATTTAGGTGGGGGTATGGTAACTATTTTGCATGCTATATTATGTATGGTAGTTTAAGCTCTAAGTTTCTGCTGATTAACAAATGTAAATGGCATGTAGTACTTCTTGGTCTTGGAAATTTATGCAAAGAAGTTTCTTATTGCTTGAAATCCTCTGTCTTGAACTACTGGAACCACAACCTGTAACCTGCTCCAGTTCATTTGAACAGATTTTTCCATCCTGTAAATGTCAACCTTTCTGAAATACGCTTCAGCATTTATAGGCTCCATTCACTTCCCTTTCACTTAGCACTCTAACTCAGTTTTCAGTATCATTACAAATAATGCTAATTGCACAAAATAGAGCCTTCACATTTTTCAACACTAGTGGGTCATTCAATCTTTAATAACAAGCTCAATATAACTACTATTAACATTTTTTATTTTCCAGGTAAAACTGAGCTTCATAAGGTTTTTAAAAACTCTATTAAAGACACACCATTGATGAAAGGCAGGGTGGGCGTTTGAATGTAAGTTCACTTACTGCAAACCCCATGTATGGTCTCTAAAATAGAGCTCCTTCTCATTCTGTCTACTAACATGGTTTCTTCCTATTGAAACGTGACATACAGTTCTCATTTTAGTGGATTTCTCGGTATCTGACACTGCTGACTATTCTCTCATTTTGAAACTCCCTAGACGTTCAAATCACCAGTTTTTTCGATTTCTCTTTTATATCCGATGTTTCCGTTTCCTTTGTTTTGCTGTTTCGTTCCTTGTTCTAACTCCTCCACGATATAATGCGTCTTCAAACTATATTTTCCTTAATGCAAAGTCCTCGGGATGCTGCAACAAATTACCCAGTGCAGTTGCCATTTATCAAATTATTATATCTCCGGCCTAAAAGTGCCCTTCATTGCCCCCTCTGAAAGTAGAACCCAGACTTTAATTATTTGTACTTCGTTGGTTGGCACAATTTTAAACCTTGCCAGTAGAGGGCACTAGATAAACTGTGAAGGGAAAATAGGAAAAAACTCCCAGGGTATTTTTCTGGGCAGGTGCAGTCAGTGCAGTCTCTCTGGCACTCTGCTAAGAGTTCTGAGGTATGGCACCCCCTTGTGGACAGTGTCACAGAGCGCCAATTTCCAGCTAGTATTGTTTAGACTGTGGCTCAGGTTCCTCTGACATTCAGGGAGCCAGGGCCGAGATCTTCCCACCGAGGTCTGGCTCTCAGGTCTGGGAGTCACAGGAGAGGGACCCATCCACGAGGCTTTGTCTGAGTCTGGGTGTAATGATGTCATGACGCTCCTCGCACCTCAGATTCCGGTACTCTTCTGAGTTCTCTCTCTTCTTATTAGCAAATCCCTTGTGAATTTTGGTCCCCCGGGATACAGAATAGTTATTTATATTAAACTTTCCCTCTTCAAAACATGGTGTGGTTTCCGTCCTCTAGCACGACCCTCATTGATGCACCCACAGACAACTACACCATCTCCACAACAGCACAAACAGTCATAATCCAACCTCTAGAAACTTGGAGTTTCTCCCCTATTTCCTATATTACTAGTCATCCAGGGAAGAAGATTTGCTCCCTCTTAATTAAGCCATGGATCACACAATACATAGGTCTGTGTATAATCACACATACACACACACACACACACATTTACATACACATACTCATAGACTCAATCTTCAGGATCTGTCAATTATAGGATAAAAAATTCAGGATAATTCTCAAATCTAATACATATGGCAGAAGCTACAAATCTTCATCATTTCTTTCAATAATTATTGCCTTTTTAAATTTTTCCCATCTGAATCACTTTTGACAACACCTTGCCTCTTTGTTTTGTGGTCAAACCATTTTAGCCAAATCTATCTTCATGGCATTCAGTATTCTACCATTTCTCATGACTACAGCTTCTGAGTGCTGCCTGGGACAGTCATATGACTGGGCAGTGTGGTTGGAAAATAAATTCTTGGTCATGCAGTGTCTCTGGACTCCCAACAATGCAATGGTGGTCTCATATTTCCCACCAAGAATCTTAAAAATATTTTCCACACTTCTCAAACCTCCAGTATATTCTTCTCTTCCTTACAATCTACCACTCATACAAAATAAAACCTATTTGGATAGAGTATCAATTTATTACTGTCTCCATAAAACTATCAGTTACTAATATGTCCTCACCCAATTTTTTTTAAATTTTGCTGCTATTGTAGATGAAGCATCTCACTGTTATATTCTCATCATATAGAAATTCTCATCAATTTCTATTTTATAGTAACATTTATTTCCTTTTCTTACCACTTCAATGTTGTCTCTGTAACTACCCCTTCCCATCAGCATTTATATATTTTCAGTTGTATCCCATTACAAAAAATAAAATTAAATTAAGCATGGCCATCAACACAATATAAATATTCTTCATTTTTTTATTCTTATTCAACATTCTCTTTTTTAAAAAATCACTAACATCCAAGTTGTTCTTAAACCTGGAAATCTAGGATTCCTTTCTCTCACATTTGAATAATGGCAGAGAGTCTTTGTTCTAGACTTTTCTTCAATCTGTTTAATTTTCTTTATTTCTATACCAACATAAAAATAATCTTTCATCAAATTCTACCTGGATTTTTGAACAGCCTCTTCTGTTCTCTCTTAGCTACCAGATTTATTTTTGAATCATTATTTTAATTGCCTTAATAAATATGCTAATTATTAAATCATGCTGATTTCAGACTACTAGCCTTATATTGTTGCATGATCCTTACAAATCCAAAAAAACTATACAAATCCTTAAAAAAATTTTTTGGAAGCTTTAAACATACCTTCCCAACATATCTCATGCAACTTCTCTCCTCTCCTCTCCTCTCCTCTCCTCTCCTCTCCTCTCCTCTCCTCTCCTCTCCTC
>CM052540.1:175608148-175759717 GCA_028533065.1 Trachops cirrhosus
TTGCAAACACTTGTCATTAGATTCACATTTCTAAGGGGGATAATTACATCTACTTTAATTTTTCTTCAATAATAAAATTAATTTTCACTTTAAAATATAATAATATAAAATCTGAGTGAGTATTAAGTGAATCCCTATTATATGACGGTTTGTTGGCTTCAGATAAACTTGCTAATGACTAAGCCAACAATTCATCTGAAATATTTCATTATGTGTCACTTTATATATCAGTTTGTTTTAATGTCTTTTTAATGTATTCAATTTATTTTCTTATTAAACTCTATTGAAGATAGATAGAATAAGCAACAGTGATGTTGAATTATAATAGGTTAATAATAATTCTGGAAATAGACAATAGGATGACTACCATTATATCTATAAGTTGCCTTCATATTATTAAAATCATGTATGATAGATCAAGAGGTCTCCACTTTTAAAACCAGTGCCAATGATAAAAATAATAATTATTATATTTATATATATTCCATATTCCTTGGGAATATTCCTTGGGAATTTCCATATTCCTTGGGAATAAAATATGTATGTGTGAGGTGTTAATATGCTATTTGTGGTTTCAAATAACATTCAATCACTCTCTCTACTATTTCAATATTTAGAAACAAAATATAACATTATTAAATAAAATACTCATTTATTTTAGCCAAAAATATGTAAGAAACACAAGCAACTGCTTATAAAAGCAACTGCTTTGATCCACATTAGATACCATAAAATATGACTATGTTTCAGTCTACATTTTATTGTACTTGCAGGCCCACACATTCCTTCCCAAAATAACTTATGTACAATATATTGTTCATTGCCATATTATTCATAATTATTCTTAAATAATTATTTAAAGTAAATAATATGCTTTTCTGTTGTTGTTAAATGGCTCAAAGTTGCCTGTCTAAACTATATACAAATACATTGTGTTCTTACTGCTGGAAAAGATTTTATTAAAACATATTCACAATACAAACTTTAATTAAAAAGTGTTTCTGTATGATTTATAATGCACCACATAAAAATGGCAAAAAAAAAGTTAACTTCTTTAGAGGATTTATATGATTATATTGTGCTATGATTATATTATACTATAATCATATATTATACATATGATTACATTATGTATATGATTAAAGAATCCCTCCATGTTCTTTTGTGACTTCAGGCTCCCAATGATTATGTTTCTTCCGCCTTAAACGTGCTGCCGTATTCTCCTTTCAGGCTTCTGCGTATTTTCTGCACCCACATAATTTCTACTAATTTGGTCTAAGTACAAATATAATTCCTTCCAGCTTCCTCTGGTTCACCAGTCTTATTTAGGTTACCTTGAACTTCTGTTTTAAAAATACACATACAATTATTGGTTACCTGTCTGACTTTCTGGAAAATCAGGAACTTTCTGATTTTCTGATTTCTGATTTCTGATAAATCAGAATTTAGGAACCAGAGTTCAGAGAACATACTTCTTCTTTTCCTGTGGGGTATACCCATCATCTATCTAGCAAGGCTGGTGTGTGCATGAATGAATACATGGCCTCCTGAGTTTTATACCTGCTTTCTAATTTGTCGTCTTCAAATTGTTTCTCTAGTAACTATTAAAGGTGTCTACCAAAAATGCTATTGTGCAGTCAATGGCACCAGCTCAGCTAGAGCTGAAGATGCCATTCTCTTTAATTGGAGATTGCACTGGGGAGTTTATAACAGGAGCAGATTATTAGCTCATGCTCCCAAGGGTTTTGATTCTATGGACGGGGCGGAGCCTAGGTGGTGTTCTGGACAATTTTTGACAAACACTATTGCACAGAGTGAAATCTAAGTTCCTCTGAATGATGTGTAATGCCCACTGTTTCCCCACCTACCGTTCACTTATCATGTGCCACTCCACACAGCTGTTTGTAGTTCATAGATACCATGCACTTCCATGGTTCACTGTTCATTCTTTTCCTTTTTTAAAAAAAATCAGATATTTTATTTCAAAATTGAGGTTAAAGGTAAGCAAATTTTCTTTACATTTTATAACCTGTTTTTACATTTAGAAGATTCCATATGTAGGAAGGCCAGGGCAGATGCCCTATGCAATATATTATGTTTTCACAAAAGTGTTGTATATGCCTCAGACTACATCACCTACTTGTTCAAGTAGTGTATTTTTACTCCTAACTCGAGTTTTAGGGTAATTTCCACTCCCCAGGGTGAACCACCTGACATGCCAAGCTATTTATTTCGGTATGCCTCTGTACCTACTGTATTATATAGACATCTTTTGCCACTTGTGACTATCCCAAGTGTTTCTCTGGTTACAGACTGTATTTTATTCATCAGTAGATTCTTAACATCAAATGAAATGCTCTATCATAGGATTCCAATAAATTATAGTTAAATCACATTAATACTTTCAACCATTTATTATTTTCTCCTTAATAATGGCTGAAATAAGCAATATTTATACAACAGTTCACTCTTGCCCTCCACCATCAGGGTGTTCCCAGGTAAGGGATGGGACAATTAGAGTCCAGAGAGATTTCAATTATCTGAAGTTATACAGCAATTAGAATGTGGAACCTAACTTGCTAGGGTGTCCAACCTTTCAGTGTCTCTGAGCCACACTGGAAAAAGAATTGTCTTGGGCCATACATTAAATACATTGCAATGCATAATCACAAAAAAAACCTCATAATGTTTTAAATAAATTTATGATTCTGTGTTGGGCCGCACTCATAGTCATCCAGGGCCACATGCGGCCTATGGGCTGCTGGCTGGACACCCCACAGTAAGTAATTATAGAAGACCACTAACTCTTTATCTAATGGGCCACTTAATTAATCACCAAGTCCTATGTTACTTGGACACTTAAAAGAATTCATGCTTCTCTTAAATAACCTAATTATTACTAAAGGCTTTTCTAGTTTAGGTTGTAGTGTTATAGATTATTAGTGTAATGATTTACTCTGCTGCCATGCTCCATCCTGCAGCATGAAGCCTGAGGGTTTCCTTATGTCAAACTTTCTAAAGCAATCATTACAGATGTAGAACACAAGGAAGTTGAAAGATCTTGAGAAGCATAAGGTCATAGAGTGGCACAGAGGATTTCCCTTGAACTCTAATTAAAAGAGAAGTGAAACTCCCAAGAAATGAGTGAAGAGAACCTAGCAGTTACTTTTTTATCATATCATAAAATTTAATTATGTGCTTCTTTTAATGTTCTTTTTCAACTCATCCATTTATTATAACATAAAAATTAACCATCACTGATTTTCTGTACAATTTCTCTTTTACTCTCTAGATTAAAATTATTTCAACTGTTTCTAATCATAAAAACAAACTTGCAATCATTTGGGATACTCTAAGCCTTCATAATAAAATAAAGGCATTATAGTTATTATGACCTCACACATAAAAAGGATCACCAATGTTTAGTAGATATGGTTAGAATACAAATTAATTTTCCCAAGTTGGAATTAAAATTCAAAACAAAATACATATGGTAAAGTCTACATCTAAAACAGGAAGCAATATTTATTATGATATCAAATGTTATATACAAATGTGCTTCCAATTTAAGATATGTTTAGGAAACTATATACGTTAAGTTACATTATTCTATCTTCATAAATATTAGAATATTTATGCCACTAACTTTATGTAGTCATTGGTTTTTATTTTCATCTTAAAGTATTTTTCAGTCCAGTAATATGTTGAACTTTCCAGTGGATGCCTACTTTTCAGAAAAGGATCATAGTATTTTATATGAATATAGAGTTTAAGAATAATTAAAATGAGTGTAAAACCGAGTTCTCAACATGTACTATTTGTGAGTGATTGATCATCCCATTTATATTCTGAGCCTCAGTTTCTTTATTTGTAAAATGAACATAAGAAGTAATAGGAATACCTACAATTAGTCCTTGTGCATAAAGGGACCATCGTGTGTCCGACCAAGTGCTGAGGGCTTTGTGTGGCAGAGTAACCCATCTGCCTTTTACCCCAGGCTGTATTTCAAGGATTTTGCGCAGTGAATACCCTTGCAAGATAGAATAGTATCTCTTCTAGAGCAAAAAGCAGGTTTGTTCAGTGATTAATATAATAACAGTAATGAGTCTCTCCAGAACAGAGATCAAGTAGACTCATCAACCATTACTCAAAAGTTCACATTTTTATCTTTGGGGTTACTCCCCTGTGATGCTACCCACTGCTTTAGAGCTTGGGGGATGCTCATTCTCTGCTACTGCTCTTTGTAGCTGCAATATACTGGCTGCCCTTCATCTCCTACTCAGAGGATCCCTGCTTTCTGCCAGCATCCATGAAACTGTAACAAGCTATCTTGTTAGCTGTCAAGTGGTTAAGTCTCAGATCCTTCACAGTTCATGACAGTTTTTTTTGTTAAAAATAATATATAAAACATGGGTTTTTGGACTAAGAAGGATGAGGATTTGGGGGAAGTCCATAGGGATATGCAGTAAATATGTCAACTAAATTTTACAGTCAACTGTTACATAACAGATGGCCCTTCACATTTGCCTATAAATGAGGAAGAACAGAGCAGGTGTTTGCAGGCCACTCCAAAATGTGTGTTCAAAGACAGCTGTTGGACAGGTCCTTGGTTATTGCTAATATTCCTTTGGATGTGGGAACCTAGACAACCTGGTGGTCATCATCAGGTCCAATCTCTATAAAAGCTATTACTAAGATCCCTCTTGCAATGAAGAGTTAAACAGAGTCACACACATGTGCTGACTATTAAATAAGGAAAACTTGTGGCTTTGTGGGCAAAAAAAACAGGCAATTCATTACAACTCTGGCTGGTTTATATGAAAGGTGAGGGATGAGGCACGTAATACTTGTTAAGGAGGGATGGCCACAGCTGGGTTTTTTTAAAACCCAACCCCTCCTGCAGTCTGTCACGCCAACTTTAAATCCATTCAAATATGACAGTAGAAAGTCTGAGCTTTTATTATGGTTCCCAGCTGTTGTGAGGGAGATTTAGCCTTTGAAGCGAGAATTCTCTAAAACCATGAGTCTCCTGTGAAAAAATTATACAGAAAAATTAATTCGTGTACATGTTCTTACTGCCCCAGTGAGCCACTGGAGAATATCCAAGTGGCCCAAGAATTCGAGCTACATTTTCAGGGTCCACCCTACAGCTTTGGAAAAATCTCCAAGCCCCTATATTGAAACAAGGCAAAGACATCAAGTGTAATCATGAAAATGGGGCAATAGATGTCCTAGATTAAGGTGAACTTCTTAAAAAATGAATCTCCACTATGCAAGTCACTGAACACTTTTAAACAACACTAACTTCAGTTTTTGTGTTTTGTTTCCGTTTTTAACAGAGTCACCGTGTATATCCCTGGAACTATATGTCTTTTATAGTAGGCAGGTATTAACTGGCCTCCCTTCTGAAAACATTGCCTTGCACCTTAAGGGTAATCATAAAAGACCCATACATTTTAAAGCAAAGACCACCAGTAAATCACGTAGCCCACATAGCCCTCAAAGCATACATAAATCTCTTCAAAATCAGACTACCTTTACTTATTCAGGGGAGCTTCCAGAGGAATAACCGACTCATTGTTTATATGCTTGCTATGGAAACTTTTCCCTGAGAGGGAGTCGTCCCATTAGAACAGATTGAAAGAGATTTTTCTTGATTTTAGCTTAAGAGATCAAAGACACCACTTCGTCCCTGGAAGGTGCACAGGTCATTTTCAACTCACTGACCAATGTTGTTATAGATGATGGAATTTTCTTAGGCTTTCCCCTTGCTGGGCAAGATAGAATCCATGTAATTACTAATACATTCTGCTTAATCACCAAGGCCAAGTGAAAAATCAATAAAACAACTTAAGGAGGAAGTCATCTTGTTTAAGGTAGACCCTCATGGTCTGTGAACTTTATTCATTTGGTTGAATTTAGGACCTTGTTTACGGTCAATAGTTTAGGACATGTTTATGGTCCATAGTTTACATTGGTTTCATCCTATTCTTTGAAATGTTACTGATAATGAATTTAATTAAAGAATTTGTAAAACAAATTGAATAGATTTTGTTCCCAACACCATCAGTAAGATTAAATAAAGAGGGCAAAGTAATTATGGAAAATTCATGAAAACCAAGATGGTGTAGAAATAAGAGATGACTAGTGTTGAGTAATAAGTCTCCATAGATTTTTCATGTCTTCACATGCTTTGCAAAATAAAACCTTATTTGCTTGTGTTGAGCACTATCTTTACAGCAAACTGACTTGAAAAATAGGCATAGTACTTTTCTATAGAAAAAGGGCAGGCTTGTTTACTCTCTCATGTAATAAAAAAAAATCTCCCGATGGGGAGAACATCAGGTAGGCTTATGTCTGCTGTGAGAGCTCTGGTTCCCTAAACTAAAGTTCCTTCCCATCTAACATAGTCTGGTGGGTAAACAGATATCACATGACCCTCTTTGTGTCATCTCTAAGAACTGAAGCTCAGACAACCAGTGCAAATGATGATGCTCAGGCTTCCGTTATTCCTGTGAGTAATAGATTGTTCTTTGTTTCTGACTCAAGAGTCTTACGTTTTCTGCCAGCTCCCAAGAAATTGTTGAAGGCTAACTAGATAAACTGCAAACAGGATAAAATCTTACACCCCTCACAGTTCTTATAATATCTAAAAAGCATGAGCTGAAACTCTTCTCCATCTTATAGCACAACACAATGGCTACCAACATGGAATTTAAATATACATTGCTCAATTCTGATTATTTATTAACTTTGTGATGTGGGGCAGGTTGAACCTACTTTCTTTGCCTTAGGTTTTGTGGGGGCCTAAAAAGGGATCTAAGAAGGAGCCCAAGAATGCTACCCTTGGTACGTGCATTCTGTTTAATCTCCACCCCTCGAGAACGGGAGGACTGGTGAGCATCGTGGAACTAACCGCGTTGTCACAATTAGGTCAGTAATAAGTTGTCTTTACATTCATCAAATGTGGGTCGTCCTGGGCGGGCATGCCCTAATGAGGTGAGCCTTTTTAACTATGGCCTAGAAGTCAGAATAAAGAAGTCTGAGAGATTGATTCAGAGAAGCAGCAGAAAATAAGTATTAATAAATTATAAAAAGAAAACACCTAAAAGAGAGTAGAAGCAGATATTTTCTTCCAGCCTGGTAGAGGACAAGCGTGATTATACTGTAAATGGTCTACGCAGAGGAGTGGTCTCTAAGACCTGGGGTCTTCGGCCCTATAGCCACTCCCAACAGAACTCTGCCAACCTTTGAACCAGCTATGCTGGTTGGTGACACCATCATTTGCCATGTGAGTCTCTGAGCCGTGGATCCAGTCAAACCATGTTAGACTCCTGGCCTTCAAAAAATGGGGAATAAATAATATGTATTATTTTAAGCTGCTCAGTTTGTTGCACTGGATAGAAAACAAATGCAGTTTTGTGTTTGTGTCCTGAAAACATGGTTAAAAACAGTATTTACTTCATAGGTTCCCTGGAAGGATAAAAAGAGTAAATAGACATTCAAGCAATTGCAAAAGCATTGACACGGAGCAAGAGCTGAATAAAGGCTGGGTCTTATTACACATGATTGTCGTAGCCTTGCCAGCAATTGCTTCTATACCCTAATAATACTAATTGGGGCACCAGGATGTGGCAGTTTTTCAGTTATATAAGGAAATAATCATAACTCCTTAAATCACTTAAAATACACTGTGAGGAAGTTTAGCGACAAGTATAATGGTAACTAGAAAAGCTATTTTTGCTTCTTACAAACTTCTTGGAACTCTCCAAAGTTAACACATGCCCGATGCAAACTGTGAAGGAGGCAAAGCTGCTCGTTTAGTTCCCAGACTTCCACGTTCCCCTCACCACCTTTTAAAAGTTTGTCATAGATATATACATGGGGAAATATATATAAATAGTATATATAGTCATACATACATATTAGCACAGACTTGCATATGTTTAAATATGTGCAAAAATGTGATAAAAATGGGGTAGCTTCCACTGCAGTCTAATATAGCTCTTTCAGTTTTGGGTTTGGATTTCCCCTTCCTTTCATTAGAGCACCTCCCCAAATGACTTCACCCTCCTCAACTTCATGTTCACCTGCAATTATGAAGTATCTAGTATACATTCTCCTACACACACACACACAAGTTGTCCAATCATGGTTCTATAACTATATCTGACTTTGCATATGATACATTTTATAAATAAATATGATTTATGCATGTATAAAAATGTGTATTTATATACAGACACACATATGTGTATATGTTTTATGTATTTTCCATTTCTTGCTAAACAATGCCTCATTAAAAGACCTTGATGCCGCCTTCATATCTCCTCTTTATACTCCATTTTTAATGTTCATCCCTCTCCTCTAAAAAAGAATAGATTTTCTCTTTCTTGCCAGGGGTCTTTCAGTGAGGGGTTGGGTGGGGTTGCTTCGTGGGAGGGGGAGAAATTGGGGAGGGGGTGGAGGATCAGTGGAGCTCTGCAGGCTGCACGTACATGGCGCTGAGGGTTGACAGCAAGCGGCTGTCTGCAGAAGAAACCAAGGTGTTTTCAATCCAGGAGCTCGTGGTGCGTTGTAGGTTTTCTTTAGACAGCAGTCACCAGAATGATGAAATGTGTGGTCCCCATGTCCCTGTTGCAGCCCTGAGTCTCTGGACCCTGTCAGTCAGGGACTTTCATTTTAGAAACAAGCCACTTGGATTTGAGGCATGGTTTTCTAGTAGCACCTGTCAGAGGAAAGCAGAAGGCAGAGCTTCATCTGCATCTGTGTAAAGCAGTAACATCAGACCCAGTATATCAGGGTACCAGCGGGCTGCTGCTGACAGAGATCAGCTTTCTATTTCTGTTTCAAGTATTTTTTGAAAAATGGTGCTGTAAGGAAATAACCAATAATTGCTGTCCACAAGGCCTAAGAGACTATTCACAAGGAGAAAGTGATAGTTAAAACTAAATATGGATCTTCATCTTAGAGCAAGAGTCAGCAATTAAAATCAGCAGATTGTGTCCCTCCAAATCCACATGTTGAAGTCTTAATGCCATGTATCTCAGAATGGGACCTTAGTTGGACTTAGAGTCCAAATACGTTTACCAATCAAGTTAAAATGAGGTCGTTAAGACAGACACTATCTGATATGATTGCTGTTGTTATATAAAGGGGAAATTTGGAGATAAAATGCCCATGGGAAGAACACCGAGAAAAGACACACAAGGAGTGGATGGCATCTATAAGCTGAGAAGTGAGACCTGGAGAAAAAGTTCCTTCCCTCACAGCCCTCAGGAGAAACCAGCCTACTTCTGCCTTGATCTTAGACTTTCATCTGCTGGAACTGGGAGAAAATAGATTTCTGTAGTTTAATCCCTCTAGGCTGCGGTACTTTGCCACACAGCAGTCCTAGTCAACCAATATTGCAATCGAAGGCCCACAGGTCAAGTCTGACCCACTGTCTACATTTGTAAATAGTTTTATTGAAATACAGCCACAGAACTCAGTTGACATTGTCTATGGCTACTTTCACATGAAATAAAAGTTGTGAATTGCCGTATGTGGTTCTAAAATATTTGTTAACTGTCCCTTTATCGAAAAGTTTGCCAACCCCTGACAGAGAGGTCTAATCACACCATTTCCATACCCTGGAAGTCCTAGGCTCTCAGATCGTTCACCTCAGCCAAACTCATACCTCCACCTCTCCTTAATAAGATTCCGTTCCTCCCAGCTCCTCCCCCATATTTTAAGATACATTCTGGATCTCATTGCTTACCATTTAGAATAATCATCTATAATGTCAAACTCCTCTCTGTATCTATCTGTACCCCTTGCACTCGTGGCCCGTTGACCATGTCCGGCTAGCTTTCTTAATTTTTCTCAGTGAATGAATGCATATTATATACCACACAGTGTACTAAGCACTTTACATACATTAGGGAAGTTGCTCTTCCCCCAAAAGTTTATAAGATGGTTATTGCTCTTATTTCCAATTTATATATGAGAAATCTGAGCCACAGCAAGTTCAGATGACACATACAAGGTCATACTGTGTGATGAAGCCCAGCCACAAACTCAGACAGTATGTCCATGGCACTCTACTCTTAATTGTTTTTTTGTATGTCCTGTCAATTTTCTTCCTATGCCATACATAACACAGGGTTTGCAGGGAGGATTGTTATACTACTTTCTTATATTCACCAGCAAATTATTTTTTCCTTATCTTTCAAAATGACTGATCCTCTTATCTTGATTCATTTGTCCTTGTATTCCTAGAATGTCCTAACCTAGTGGAAATACAAGCCTGATTAAGCACAACTCTAAATGCATCTGGTGCCTATGAACTCTTCAGCTCTCCAAACCAACAGCTTCATCCTCGCTCCCTGGTAGAAAGAGAGTTTTCTTTCTGTTTACTTAGGAAATATAAATGCAGGGACTGGCAGAGGTAAGGCCTGTGTGAGTGTGTTTGGCAGGGTAATAATATGGGTGTAATAATTTATAGTTTTAATTTGAACATTTCCCCTAAAATGTAATATGGTGTGCTTAAATGTGACACTGTTATGTTACAGAATTACATGCTTATGATTTAATAATAAAAGATTTTGAAACAAAAGAAGGGTGCTACTTGCATTGGGCCCTGTATATTTGAAGAGAACCTCATCAGCTTTCCACCACCAAATCCACCGACATACCTGCATCTATGTCAGTACACCGCACTTATGTGGAAACTTACACCTGGATTCTCTAAAATCCAGGCTTCTCATCGTGTATGAAACCCAGCCCCTCATTTTCACTTATAGCTTTAAAGGCTTATTGCCTTTTTTTATATATCATTTTTGAAGAAATTTATATATCACCATTCGAAGATGTTGTCATACCTACACACCCAGCTTAAAAAAAACCCACCTTCTCTGAACTTACATCCTTTATCTATCAATCAAATTTTAATGGCCTCTTTGAGAGCACAATTCCTCAGAGTTTCTCTCTAGACTTTTGCTTCAAGAATGACAGAGTAACTCCTCCCATAGAAAACAGCTGAAACATAAAAAATACAGAGGACAAATGTTTTCAAGTGTCAAAGCAGGGATTACTCCGGACAACGTTAAACAGGCGAGGACATCTTTATTATTCAAGGTGACTGCAATAGGAGAGAGGTGCCAGAACACAGTCTGTGCTTAATTCTACTGACAAAAGTCCTTGGAATGCTTAACAACTGAGGGGGAGGGGAGACCTTCAGTCATCTGTGATTGCTAATTGGCTTTACCCAAAGGAAAGATAAACTTTTTGTACCTTCATGAGAGAAGGTAGTTTTATAATTAGGTGCAAAGTGCCTGCCCTACCCCAGAGAAATTTGGCTTCTCTCCTCCTAAGGACACTGAAAGATAGGGGACACCATCTTCCTTGATGCTTACATTGAAAGAAATAGCTCCCAGGTTCTTGAGAAACAGATCCCTGGGTTGTAAAACTGGCAAGAGACTTTTTAAAAAAATTTACATCACAAAAGAGCAGAAGAAAGAGTTAGGATAATACATTTAATACTCTAAAGTAAATGCTCCATGAAAGGGAAACTCAGTACCCTGGAGTTAGAAAGAAACCTGTTTAACACTGAATCACCATGCTGATGGGAATGTTCAAGCCCTCTTGGTCACTGGCCTACAACAACACACATCACGGGAAGAAGACACAGGGAATTAGCTCCATAATAACCTGGGAGTTGGAAGAGTCCAATCAATGCCATAGTCTCACTTAGTTGATCAGGCAGACTTTCTGGGTACTGCCTAGTAAAGAAGCTGTAATATGCAGGGCAGGGCAACTGGAAGGCTAGGACTGAACAGGGAGCTGATAGGAAGAAGCAAGGCATTGCAGAAGTTCATGTGACATTCACTTCAGCTACCTGGCTGTGGGCTGGGCTCCGCATGCACAGGATGAGGCTGTGAAGCCCGGAAGAAATCACCTGCTATGATGTTGCCACCGAAATAGTGAAAAAAGAAACAGAGCAGAACTGAGGCTGTTATGTCTCTAGCCCAGCCAGAGTGAGAGATTTAACCTAGTACCTCAGCTGTTCGGGTAAGGTGCAATAAGGCCATATTAACAAGACGAAGACACACACGTATAGCCACACAACAAAAATGAATCTGCCCTGACAAAGAATGAAATCAAGTCTGCCAGCATCCGTGCATGAGCAGGTCTGGAAGTTAAAACTAAAATTACTTGATGAGGTGACTAACTCTCCCATTCTACCTTTTCCACTGCTCACCTCTCCCATGTCTCCTGTCTGAGGCCTCACAGCGAGCTTCCTACAACTTGTTAAGTGAAGAAGAAAACTATCATCACAGGTCATCACTTCCTGCATGTGTTCGTGGTGAAAAGCACTTGCCAGGAATGGGCTACTACTGCTCTCCATCCTAAATCACAGATGACCCAGAAAGTGGGTGCTGGTAGAAAATGTTTCCCAGTAATCACAGCTTCAGTGGACACACTTCAGTGAGACGGCCTCACTGGCAGCTCTGTACTGATCCATTAACAATAGTTGATAGATTGACCAATGGGTCGGGAATTTAAGATAACATCTTTGGCAAAATTGATGACCAGGAAGTCTGCCAGAGGTTCTTATTCTGTACATGATGTTAGTAAGCATCTTTCCTTAAGCAATCTGATACTGGCTCAAAGGCCCTTTGTATCCAACATGATGTGGTAGTCGCAGATGGAGTCTATAGCTCAGCCCAAATAGTCTTTTCCTCATTGAAATTTATCTGACCACGGCCACGTGATGCACCATCAACCTCCCAAGATCAAAAATCATATCTATGCTGTGGATATGGACCTTGTACATACCTGCTAGGGTAGGACTCTGAAACGTCTTATGTAACCAGGCAGACAGTAAATATCTTAGGCTTTGTGGGCCATTTTGTCTCTGCTGTAGCTACTGAATTCTGCCTGCCTTTACAGCCTAAAGGTAGAAGGTGAGTAAACAAAGGCGTGTGGTTGTAATTCAATAAATCTTCAGTTACAAAAACAGAGGCTTGACCCAAGAGTTGTAGGTTGCCAAACCCTGGTGCCCAGAGGATTGCTGTCTCCTCCCCTCCTGGAGCAGAGCTTTCTTTTTAGAAAACAACTAAGTCTTATATGCATTTTCCTCTCTGCCATGCAGTGCTTCTGTTAACCCTACTGTTAGAATGTACCGGGACATGGAGGACCTAAGCCACAGCCTATGCTAGAAAAAAGAAGGTGTGTGTCACCAGCTAAATACCTGACCACAAGATTCCCTGTTACCATAAGCAACTGAGACATAGCTGGCATCCTGCTGGAAACCAGTTGAATCGTCACTGCCCTTCCTCTCTTCCTTGAGTTTTCCCAGAGGCAAGGCCCATAAATTTCCCAGACTTTCTGCCCTGAATCAGCCATCCCTGATCAGAGGACATTGTCTTGCAAACACCTATACCCAGGACACCTGGGGCAGGCCAGCAGGGTGAGGTACCCTCCCCGGAGCACTGCTACACACCTTCAAAAACCCTCCTACCCTTTCCCTTGCAACTGCAGTCTGCATGGACTCAGTCCACCTGATTGCAGTGCCCCGCCTCAAATAAAAAACCTTAATTGGGCCTTTTTGGCTCCAGGTCCTTTCTTAGCCACCTCGGCTACCTAACACCTACCCTTTGTGGAGTATCCTGGTATTTCACTCAAAATGATTTTTGACACTTACCTAAAGGGAAGGCTGTGGGGCAGTGGCTGCATGCCCACAAACTTGACCAGTAATTTCATGCTCCCCATCACCCAGAAACAAGCTGTCTTTCCTGATGGAATTGGAAATGCCAGTGACCAGAAATCCTAAATGGCCTTTTAAAAAATTGTTTTCACACCATCATTGGACCAGCTGCATATCTGTAAATCTTCATGGAGTTTGTTTGGGTTTAGCTAAGCTCTGGTATAGAACTATTTCCCATGTTTCTCATGTAAAAACCCAGGATGGAGGAACAAGAGTTACTCCGTGCATGGTCTTTTCATGACAAGAATATAGGAAACTGAGAGGGAACACACAATTCCTTTTAAAGCCCCTGTTCTGCTCAGAATTGGCACAGTTGCTCTGCTCTAGTCTATGCATTAATGTAAGTCAATGGGTTAAGCCTAAAGTAAGACAGGTGGAAAAGTATGTGTTGAGCCTGGGCAGGGTGGGAGAAATTGAAGAGAACATTGGATATTTGCTGAAAAATTCAATCTATTAGGGGTCTGTAGAAAGTTTAGTTAGAATACTAGGGTATATTACCATGTGTGTGAGTCCTAGAATACGTAAAATGTTCTCTAAGCCAATGTCTAATTGATGGCCCTGTCTCGTAATAGTAAGAACAAATGGATCAGGGAACTAAGCCAGAGAGTCAACAGTGATGACCCCTCTCCTATCTCCAAGAACAGAATTAAGTTTGTTTTTTTACAGTGTTTAGCCTTGAAATCAGTCACTTGGTGAACCACAAGTGCCAAATAGAGTATTTCTTCCACCAGGGAACCCACACAGGGTTCTGCAGGGAGGAACTCAAGAGTAGGAAAATTTTTGGAGTAAGAATACAGAGGCAAGGGTCTAGGACTCCAGAGGGAAAGTAGGCAACTCACAGGTAGATAAGAAACAGCAAACATTTTGGAAAGTGAAACCGACTGGACACTGAGGGGAGTCTAGTAGACTTTTGCTTGGTTCCTCCCTGTCTGCCACACTTAGCTCATGTTATGGTAACATGATAGCTCTCTTGCTAAAGCAGGTTTTTCCATCTGACTCTTTGTAGGCAGGTGGGGGTGGGTAAAAAGCTCTTCTTGGGTTTGTTGGGCTTTAATTTTCTTCAACCTGAAATAATTTGCATGCCATGGTGGTCCATGTTGTGGAGATTCCTTCTGAACCCCTAAATTAATAAACTTGTACAAAATCATCAGAGCGAATTAGATTAGTGGTGTGTGCTAGTGATAAATAGGATGGAAGATCTAGAACAACAGAGATTTATCATTCCTAGTTCTGGTCAATAAAAGTAATTACAACTCAATAGAAGTATACCACAGAGACATTCCAAGTTTCATTCCCAACCACCACAATAAAGGGAGTCACATGAATTTTTTGGTTTCACATTGCACATAAAACTTATGTTTATACTATACTGTGGTCTCTTGAATGTGCAATATCATTTTTCCAAAAAATGTACTGCACATACCTTAATTATACATACTTTATTGCTAAAAGATGCTAACCATCATCTGAGCCTTCAGTAAGACATCTTTTTGCTGATGGCGAAACTTACATTAATGTTTATGGCTGTTGATTGATTAGGGTGGTGGTGGGAGGCAATTCACAAGGAGGTGGAAAAACAAATGTTTGGTAAACAAATGTTTGTGGGTGCTCTTTAACAATGGGCCATAGAGAAGATTCAAATCAAATGGGTCTTGCTTGCTAGGTTCTTCTCTTTCTATTACACTTCCTTTGTACTAAACTATAATTATCAATGATAATAGCTCCCTTCCTGGATCAGCTTCTTCATCTAAATTCCTGTAAAAGGGTAGGAGGAAGGGTCAAACATTCTTTCCAAGTCTTTGATTTCTAAAGAATAATCAGCCTAAAATAATTACCTAAAAGGCACGTTTTGAGGTGGCGAATGCTGCTTCCACTCTTCTTTTCCACGTTTTCATTCCATTTCTGCATCCTTATGTAACAGAATAAGCCTGAGGCAGCAATTGGGCAATTTGGAGTTTACTATCATGTCTCCTAGTCATTAGTTACGTGATTTGATTAAAGCCACCTAAGCCCATTGGAGTTCATGTTTTTCTGTAAAGTGAGAGAGAACACCTAAATAAATTTCACTGAAATCTTTAAATCATCTCTAATGAGAATCCCTTAATACCATCTCAATTTTATTTTAGTTCTGCAATTACATGATATATATGAATGAAGAAAAATTATTAATTTAGAAATGTAAAGAAATATTTTTCAAACATTTTTGTCATGAGCCCTGGATATATTTTGACCAATGTAACTAAATTAAAGATGCTGATTTCAAAATGTGAAATAAAACCTTTGGTTTAATATAAAATAAAGTAGTCTGAAATAAGGCAAAAAATGAAGTTTTTGAAATATACATGCATATAAGAAAATATCTTAAATAATTTTCTGTCAACTGATATTTTAGTATATGAAATACATATTAAATACAACTTTACTTTAAAAACGGTAATAGCTTACTTGAAATACTTATTGTTATACCTGTATCTTGCTATTTTTAAATATGTATTTTCAATAAAACAAATTGTTACAAATTTTTAAGCCCTTTATTTAAGAAAAGGTCACTTTAAAAGACATAGCAGCAATTAAAAGATGAGACGACTCTTCAAGAATTCTAAAAAGATAATTATAAAAACCAAAATTCTAAGAATATTAATATGGAAATAAACCTAAAGACACGTGTTTGAAACCAAAGGCTTGTGAGAGGACTGGATCATCTTTAAGGTACCTGGGGCTGAGTAAAGAAAGAGCGAGCAGCTCTCAGTCTCCGAGGAGCAGATTTGCTCCTTGCAAGAGTGTTTCTTGAGCAATGAAAGGTAACTGTTTAACGGGAAGCACAGTACGATTTGTCTTGGGTGACTATGTCAACCCCACAAGTTCTCTTCACTCCCTTCTCTCAAATAAAGGTCATTTTGCTCACCTTTCATCTTTCTCTCAGATCCTTCATTTCACTGACAGCCCACCTATTGTATATGGAAGTTTTATTCTGTTGAAAAAAAGCTCAACTGAATAAATTTGAAGATCTAATTGGCTTTTTGAAGCTATTCATAAATAAGATGACATCCCATCTAGAAACCAAAAGAGTGTTCCAAGGGATTGTATAAAATGGTAGGTTTTTATAGGAAGAAGGTAGAAGGGAGCCATTAACAAAGGGAAAAAAGGATTTTTGGCCAGGACATCTTTTTGGAGGGGAACCAAATGGCAAAGGTTTTTATTCTGCAGATTGCCTCTCCTCACTACGGGGTTGAGGGAGAGGGGGTGGGAAGGAGGGTGACAGTCCAAGTGACAGATCACCTTACTGGGGTATAGCCAGAAAACTCCGGGTTGATTGAAAGGATTATATTTCTGGGAAAGGTCGAGAGTGCACTCAGGTCAGGTATTAAATCTAGATTTGGAATCATGGGCTTTTAGCGCAACTGACACCCTGTGGGGCTGTGGGGTTTTATTTAATGCTTCTTTATGCTTAATTCAGCCCTCTTTAGTCCCGATTGTCAAGGACTAGTTATCACAACCATTGGTTCTCATTGGTATAAATAAATGAGCACTAGTCAATTTCACAGTCACAGCTCCTGATTGTTTTTAATTAAGTCAAAATGTTGCCATTCCAGAGAGCCTTTTCTATTTTTCTTATTTCCTTAAAAACAAGTGATATATGTCAATTCTTAAAAAATAGCCATAAAAATTTCTAAGAGGGGAACCAGTCACATGCAAACCAAACATTCAGAAATGGGCACCATCAATGTCTGGTTGAAGACAATACTCCAGCTTATCTTCTGTGGATATGTGACAGGACTTCAGGTGGGACCTTCCCAATAGAGCTTTGGCTTGCAACCAAATTGAAATCAAATGAAAACAAATGACCTAGCTACCGAACATTATCGAGATTTGCCGACAGTTTCTTCTACTCCCCAAGGAGATAAAGTTGATCAAGTGCAAGAGGAGGTTCCCAAATCAGTACTGTCCCTAAACTACAATAAGAATGCCCTTTGCCTGGAAGGCCATGCATTTGAGAGGGTTTTCCCTGCCCTTCCTCAGAGACAACTTGCTCCCCCAGAACGTACACACACACAGATCCTGAAATCTGTGCCCAGGAAATGTTTCCATCTAAACCTCAAAGTCCAGAGAAAAGTAAATGATAACTGGAAAAGATAAAAATAATAATTCTTTTTGTTGAATCTAAGGGATGAGACACGCCTATTACAGTAGTTAGTTAGTTAGCTAGTTATTAACAAAGGAAGAGGACAAACGGGATCACACAATAAGCCTAATTAAGTCTGAAAACTACAAGTTCCAAACACTCAAGGGGATAACCATATTACCCTGCAAAGGGGATTAATATTCCTTCCCTGCTGAACAGCCAGGGAGAACCAACTTTCCAATCTCCCTGGAGAACAACCGGCTACAGCTGGGATTTCCTGAGGGGAGACATAAAACAGTAAGGGGGGAAATTCTTCTGCTAGATGCATGCACAGTAGAAGCCAAGTTTGTGCAGGGGGAGGTAAGCATGTGATCAGTAGAAGCCACTTGAATAAGCAGAACTTTGAGGCCTGTGCAGTAGGATACAAAATTGTGCCACAAGTGGGAGGAGTCTAGCCTGGGAAAATCTGGGGAAAAGATCAGATAGGATAAGGGCACAAAACCCTGGATGATCCAGGAATGGGATAGATTAGTGGGAGGGACCAGCACAAGCCCATGGAAAATTAGGAAGACTAGTGTTTAATTTGAGAGAAAGTATACAACTTCCGAAACCCAAGGAGATATAATCAAAGCTTAACAGCCGATGGCCCAAGGTGTTTGCACGTGTTCACTCTTCATAGCAGTCATGAGAACCTGTGTGTGGCAACCTGAAGCACAGTGCCACCGTGGGCTGCACAGAAACAGAGACTAAGATAGACTGCCAAAGCCTCAGACACCGATGCCCGGATAGTGGCACAGCATCTCTGGGTCCTGACCCTTCTCCTGGGCTTGGTGTGGCCCCAGAGGTGGTACTTCTTCCACAGCAGGATGGGACTGAGCCCTGATTGTGCATGGGACATCAGGCACCTGGGAGCAGTTTTCGCTCCAATAAATCTTGCCATTGCGGTTTGAATCCTCTTACATGTGAGCCCCTGAAATGTTTTTTCTCATGAGTCTGTGGAAGAATCCTATTTTCACTGGCAACACTCCTTCTTTTTTCTTGGAGCATTTACTTAAGACATCTTGTAAGTTCTTAGTCCTGTGAAAAGATAATATAATATATATGTGAATATATAATGTAAATTATATATATAATTTACATATACATTTTATGTACATTTATATATTTATATTACATTTATAATATAAATAAACATATGCAATATAAATTGCATATATAATTTATACTCTCTCTCTCTACATATATATATATATATATATATATATATATATATATGAAGCCACTTCAAAATGGAGTCAGAGTTGCTATTCTAGAGTAACTGTTTGGCATGTCTTATTCCTTAAACCTTTGGAAGAGTAGCACTGGAAAATAACCTTTGAACTGGGTCTACAGCCACACTGTATCTCAAACAATTGTTTGCAAAGCTAACAGAAAAACATATATTATAACTACTAAACTGCAAATTAAACACATTCTTTAGAAATAGCATCACTTTGTTAGTTTAGCCACATCAATAGAAATTCCTTTCTAAGTTTATTAACAGTCATAGACATTCCTTTCTTCTGTTCATTTATTTAATCATTCCCTTCCCTTTCTTGTAAATACCTCCTGTCTTCACCTCTTAATCAGAGCACTAGGTGGATTTCTGCCTGAATCAGTGCTACCCCAACAGCTGTTTTGGATCTCAAATTAATGCCTGCTGCCTCTCACTTTGGCCTTTCAGTTTTGAGAGAGTATTCTTTGAAATGTGTGTCTTTCTGAAAGCTAAATAAGCATCTTCCCAGCATTAGGACACAGGAATGTCTTCTCAAGGCCCCGGAACCATCTGCTTGAAAGGTAATCGTTAGGAGACAACGCCCCGATCTCCTGGTTTCTCTGGGAGGAAAGGAGGAGCTTAACTTCTGTGGTCACCTTGTGCCATGTTGCCAAACTACCTCCTATCATAAAGCTAAGAGAAAGGTGTTTCTCTTCGGGCAAAAGCCAATTAGCTCACCACCAAGTGATTTTGAGATGAGCTGTATGTGACAAATGGTGTCCAGCCCTCTTATCTGGGGGCGAGTTATGGCTTGTTTTGAGGATACGTCTCTGCAGTCTCTTAGTGGATTGTCACGTGGATCACATTTCAATTTGCTGTCTATTCACCATTGAAACTGTTTCCTTCCTGTTCTTCCTTTGTGCATGTGTTTTCTGTGTTGGGAGGAGATTTTGTTTTTGATATTTCTCAAACACTCAACTAACCCCTTCCTGACCATATTTTAAGCAGCTGGAGCCATGTACTTTTCAACACAAAGTCCCCAGAGCTATGTATTACAGCAAGCACAGGTCCGTTCCTCGGATCTGATCCTCTGAGGGCAGATCACGGAGCAAGTGGCACAATCCTAAACAGGTTAAATGTCCAAAGGTTGTTTATTTGGGAGCAATTGTGCACATACAGGTGTTTTCTTATACTCATGAGAAACCTCCAGGTACTGAAAATAGCCTAGATATAAAAAATGGGGGCGGACCATTAGCTGCTACAGAGATGCCTCTCTTCCCTGCCAGGCTCCAATTTCTAGGACTGGAAGAACTCTAAATTCACACTTGACCTTACAGTCCCAGATTCCTGTAAAAACCAAGGAAGAGTTTCCACAGGGCACCTAGTAGTCAGATGTTGTCTGGACTGTGACTTGAGCTGAGGAGAAACCATGATTTCTGACTCTGGACAGTTTGTGATGTTCCTGACTTGTGTGGATGAATGAATCGTAATGAGGAGGAGAACAGTTGGGAGCAAGGAAGAAACGAAGGAGCCCCCACAGAGTGAGAGACAGTGAGTGTTGGTCCCAAGGATTTTCGAAGTGATTGGAAAGGAGACTGAAGAACCTTGTGAGATAGTCTGTTGCTTTACACATAATGCTTTATTTTGTCTTTGCAAAGACATATTTATCACAGCAGGAAGAGCGAACATAATATATTTCACAGTCATTTTCTTTATTTAAATTTTTTAAAATCATACTTACAGTATAAGGGATTCAATGTGCTTCTATTACACAATAAGAACAGTCTGACTGTTAAGGAGGATCCATGGCAGACATGGGCAGCCATCCCTGTGTGAAGCAGAGTCTGGCACATTTCTCCCTGGTCCAAGCCTTCTGGGGTTTCAGAACTCTTAACCTAAAAATAAATAGCTGTAGAGAGAGGCACCAAGCCATTACTTGAGATTAAAGGATAGCTATTTTGGAAGCAGTGATTCAGGCAGAAACACAAATAGTGTTCTGATTGTGGAGTCCAAGCAAGGTTTTTTGTTTGTTTGTTTGTTTGTTTGTTTTTAATCAGAAAGTAAAGGGAAATAATTACATGAAAAGAAAAAATTTATTTTGATGTTAATAAGCTAAGGAAGGATAATCTCTTGGTGTTAGTGAGCTAAGCTATTCTTTGTCTATTCATGGGGTGCTAGTTCTAAAGAATGCTCTTCATTTTTACTCACCCTCGCCAGGATATGTACTTTCCTGTTAGCTTTGCAAACAGTTGTTCGGAATAGTGCTGGTGTGGACCAGCCCAAAGGTCGATTTTGCCCAAATCAAACATTCCCAAGTTTGGAGGAGCAAGGTGTGCAAGCTTTTCCTCTGGAACGGTGGTTCCAACTGTAGTTTATGGTTCCACTTTTCCGAGGGAGGAAAAACCATATGTGTGTTGTGGGACTTCTAGAGGGAACTTGCCATGTGGCCCCTGGGTTGGGGGCATATATTCAAGAGCTAGTGTCTAATTACTTGTCTGCAGGTTTAAGGAGAGACGTATGTTATTATGAGGCCTCAGGACCTGAGGAGAAAAGGGTAACTAAACCCACGTTGCCAAAACTCCAAGTCACGGTAGTTCTTTAAGGACATGAAAAATGCCTCTCAGCTTTTCCAGCATTTACATGTGAAGGAGCAAAGAAGCTGGAGGAGAAAGCAGGGGCGTAGGGATGCTCGAGTGACTCCAGGCGAGGATACACAAAACCCCACCAGGAGTTGGGGTTTATGCGGTGATGGTGCAGTGCAGAGAGACGTGGTCGCCCTGTGCTGTGCTGTCAGTGAGGGAAGTGGCTGAGAGGAGGTGAACGTGAGCTCACATCTCCTTACACATCTGTTCCCCCCGTAAGATAAAAGATAACCACATGCCCACACTGTTGAGAACACCGTCAAGGCCTGAGCCACTAGCAGCAGACAGAATACATCCCTATGATGCCAGGGACTCCCCTCACCTAGAACTAATTACTTATATGAGCAAATCTCTTGCCCTGGCTGGTGTGGGTCAGTAAATAGGGCACCAGCCTGCAAACTGAAAGTTCGCATTCAATTCCTGTCTGGGTGCATGCCCCAGTTACAGGCCAGGTCACCCACTGGGGACATGCCAGAGGTAAGAGTGATATACCTTTCAGGCAGATCTTTCGTGCATTAATGCTTCTTTCCTACCCTTCCCCCGTCTCTGAAAATAAAAGGATAAAATTTAGGAGAAAGAAGCAAGCAAGAAAGAAATAGATAAAAGAAAGAAGAAAGAAAGAAAATCTCTCCCTCCATTATCCTGCCTCCCGCCCCCTCACACTGGAAGTGCTTAAATCGGTGAACACAAGGGCAGAAAATTCCCTTCTGAGATGAGATGAGATGAGATCAGGGGCCTTCAGCACAGTCTATCCATAGACAGAAAATTCTCTTTAGGAAAAACACACTCTCCTCTGCTTGGCAAAGTCCTGGAAAGTGAGGAGTGAAAGCACAGAACATACTCTTCTACGCCCGTTAGGCACATTGCCCACAAACCCAGTTTGTCCCGAGCATTGATTTTCAATGGGTGTGCCATGACAGGTGCAATGATGTGCCCCGGAATTTTGAAAACACACAATACCGGATTATATAGACAGGGACCTTGACCTCTTTTCCCTTAGATTGTCAATTAAAAACAAGATAACAGCCAACACAACCATAGCCATCAATGTGAATGAATCAAAATTAATATCTATTTTTGTCAGATAGGCAATATGTATATTTTTTGCTGTGCTGAAAATTTTAGCAATTAGTGTAATGTGTGCCATAAGATAGAAAAGGTTGAAAATCACTGCTTCAAAGAGTACTTTTTATAAATAGAAGTGGCCACGATGCTGTTGAACTTGGCAAGAGAATGAATGGCCAAAAATTAAAATTAAAATTAAACATAAAAACAAAACAGAGAGAAAAAATTCTACCAAAAAATGGTTAAAAGTGGTAACCTGAGAAATGTAAAACTGAGATATAATCACATAAGCTAAGAGACCTCAGTAAGACAGAAAGGGATTTTGTATGCATAAACAGAGTAACAGGATTGTTTTGCTATATTTTTAATACACTGTCATGTTAATAAATGTTACATTTCTCTAAATTTTCAACATGAGGGAAGATACATTCTCAGGTTTCCTTAGAAAATGGCTTATTTCAAAGTGATTTTCATATTTTACAGCACTTGCATTATACACACACTTTCTATTGTAGTATTCTTACACATCTGTTCCTCTCCTACAGTAAAAGAGGATATATTTCCACCCACCTACGTGACATCTCCTTTTAGAGAGTGCCATTACTGCTAGCCCAATACAATTGAAATTCAAACCCTAATCTCTTTATTCCTTCCATCTCCTGTCTTCCAGGAATCAGTATTAAACCTAATATCTCATTTCTATGAGTAGTACTGCAATTCCACTATCAGGCTAAAATAATAAAGTCTCTTTTAACACTTAGGATTTTTTCAATCCCAATACATCTTCAATATCTTTTTGTTTCAGCCTCAAATATCCTACAGCCATACTTTCTTAAACTAACCGCAGGCATAGCCACAGCAGAATTCAGAAATAAAGGCTTTTTTCATATGTATACAAATCTTCCTGTTGGCCTGTCTTATAATAGCAATATATTACATCATTTAAAAGATATTTGATTTGCTTTCAAGACCTTCCATATATGTGTAATACATCTCAGTTAGTTCAGTCACTTTATTATAAAGCCATTTAAATTCTATTAAAGTTATCAACAAACTTCAATTGTTATGACTGTCCAATTTAGTTTCTAATATATATATATATCTTCTGTTCTGATTAATCTAGCCTTCTCATTTTCTCTCAGGCCCAAATATTCTGTTTATTGTTATTTCTGTTTCTTGGCTCATGTCCCTTCCTTTTCTTCTCTGACACCCAGAGGGCATTATATTTCTTTTGAAAAGACACTATATTTCTTTGTCTTTATTAGCCTCATCTGACTGCTTAAATCCATATTAGCCCCCTTAAAAATAGAAACAATTACAGTATTCTTTAAAGAAAGAGAATTTTCTATAAAGAAGTACTTAGCCATGTATCAGAGGAGTGAAAAGGCAGAAAAGGGAAGGAAGAGTTATCATAGAATCACCAAGTTGGCCTCTTCTATCATAGTATCTTCCGATGTGGGGTAATGAGATTAGTGCTGAGAATTCTGGAGAGAAAAAGGAAGTTGATTAACTACTAATGGAAATAGCTGCCATTGTCAGTGTGAAGAACAATAGCTTGGGTGATGCTGAAAGATAACAGGGAGCAAGGAGCCTTCTAATTCCTAGTATTGCCTCTTATTGGAAGAACCTTAGGTTGAGTGAGTTGACATAGGAGAAATGTGATGCAATGAGTCCCAGGCCTACCATCCCAAAACAGTACGGAAAGGTGATTTTTGCAGCTAAGAGAAAGTTGCTGCATAACCTGTACACTTATTATGCTTCCAACACACCAAGAAAACACACTGAATTATTTATTGCTTAAATATTTAAATTTTTATTCTTGTTTAGAAATGCAACAGACAATGCCAAATATAATATTTTTATTAAATCTGTGTATTTATAAAAAAGTATAAAGTTTAGAAAAAAATACAAAAGTGTACCCTGGCTGGCATAGCTCAGTGGACTGAGTGTGGTCCTGTGAATGACAGGGTTGCCAATTCGATTCCCAGTCTACGGTACATGCCTGGGTTGCAGGCCGGGTCCCCAGTAGGGGGTCACGTGAGAGGCAACCACACATTGATGTTTCTATCCCTGCCTTTCTCCTTCCTTTCCTCTCTCTCTAAAAATAAATAAATAAAATCTAAAAAAAAATTTGAAAAAAATAGAAAAGTAATTACATGTTCTGTGTTAAGCTGTTGATTGACAAATTGACTTAAATGCATAGTGTATCTTTCATGCTATTTTGTGGGTATTCTTCAAGCTCGGTCACTCACTAAAATAACTCTCTATGTAATCTAGATTTGTGTACAACTTGATTTCCATCCATTTGAATGGTCTATGGAATTGCATTACATTTATAATTGAAATCAGGTTTTTAACATCATCCCAACAGCATGCGTATCACCAATGAAAGCCTTCCCCTCACTGGAGATTTCCAGACTTTCCACCTAAACGATTCTCAGCAAATTTTAACATTTTGCATTACTGTATATTCAGCATTTTTAAGCCTATCACTAGTGTATGCCCATAAGGAATATATATTTTAAGATGCAGTATTAGATTTTAGGCAATTAAATTACATCAATGTTCTAATGAAAGCATTGTCTTCATTAGACATTACTGCTCTCACAAGTTCATTTAATCATCTTCCAACAAACTGACATAGTGTTGTTCTATTGTATTTCTTATGTTTGGTCCAAAATAAACACTGCCAAATTCGAGATTTCTTCCCAAATAAGTGAATAAATCAAAGTAAAAATTACATAATTTTATCTGATAATTCTATTTTGATAAAAAATCATAATTTATCATTATGTTCTTTAAAGAAATAGTGCCAGTAAGATATAGAAAGAGATTTATTATAAGGAATAAGCTTATGTGATTATGGGGGCTGAGCTGTTCCAAAATTCTTAGTCTGTAGGCTGGTGACCCAGAACACCTGAGGGTTTAATTTCTAACGTAAAAATCAGCAGGTTCCAGGCCTAAGAAGAGCTCATGTTTCAGTCCAGTTCACACCCAGCTGGAAAGATCAATGCCCAGGTTATCTCAGACAGGGGGAGTTCCTTCTTATTAGAGACCCAGTCTTTTGTTCTCTTTGAGTCTTCAACTGATTGGATAAGGGCTACCCACATCAGGGAGGGTAATTTTATTAGTCTCCTACTTGAAATGTTAATTTCATTTAGAAACACTCTCACAGACACGCCCAGGAATAAAGTTCAGCTAAATATCTGGGTACCCTGGGCCTTAATCACGTTGACGCACGTTATAGACTGAATGCTTGTGTCCCCTAACAATTGCCCCCTTCAACAATTAGTTGAAGTCCTAATTCCCAATGTGTAGGGTAAACAGAGTCAGTCTGGCTCCCCCATCCAGATATCTGGGGCACTTAGATAAGCTGTGTTCTCATAGCCTTGAGACTTGGTCTGATAAATGGTTCCCATAGCCTTAAGTGGGTTTGCATGCACAGAATCATTCTGTGTTACACAATATTCTGGCTCACTCACTGCCAGCTTTGTTTGTATTTAGTATATAAGGGAGTTAAGGGCTTCCTGGTGGGGGACACGTAACATACAGTGGGGCAGATGACATGCATTGTGACATGTGGGGGCACCCAGCTTGCAATGTGTGTGGACTGCCCACCCCAGAATAAAGGCATGCCAGATATTCTGACCACTCCATGAATATTCTTCCATCTGACAGAATCCCATGAACCTGTCTGGCTTTGAACAGTCACAACACACGAGGTGAAAGTATTTGGAGATGGAGTTTTAGGAAACTAAAGAGGTCATGAGAATGGCGACCTCATGATGAGATCAGTACCCTTATAAGGAGAGACACCAAAGAGCTCACTGTCTCTCTCCATTATATGAAGACATAGCAAGAAGTTGACCATCTGCAAGCTAGGAAGAGAGGTCTTATTGGGAACTGAATTGAATGACACTTAGATGTCCATCTTGGACTTTCCAGCTACCAGACTGGGAGAATTACATTTCTGTTATGTAATCCACCTCATCTATGGTACTTTGTTTTAGCAGCCGGAGCAAAGTAATGCATAAATTAAGCATCAAAATATGTAATCATATGTAAATAACGAGAGGAAGAAAAGTGCTGAAAATAGGAATTCTAGTGGGTTCCATCGAAAGGGTGGCTACAGCATAATCTAGGGGCTGAAAAAGTAAGATAGCTTAAAGGTTTTTAAAGGGATAATTTAGAAACACAGATGTTCTTTCTTACTTTAACAGTAAAGTCCTGAGCAGAAAATTAGAAGTTATAGATTCTGTTGGTTATAGACTTAACACAATAAAAGTTGAAACCCTGTGGAGCTATTGATTCAGACATATTCTGGACTCACCTGAAACAGAAACACTGAAAGTGGGGTTGTGGTGTCATCACAAAAATAGGAGAGCTCTGCAATTTGCCCAGCTTAGTTCCCAGGATGTCTGCAAATAGATTCATGCCCTAACTATGTTTCCCAAGGCAATAGATTAAAGAATTTCTTCCTGTGAAAGCTGACTTGCCAATAGGAAAGAACTCCAGAAAATTACATTTGGACTTCTCTATTAAAAATATAAATCCCACTAGACTCTCAAAGCATGCAATTAGCATTTTAGTCTCTCATTAACTATGAAGGTGCAACTGTGCAATGTTTAATGTTTTCATAAATGGTTTCGTTTTGTTCTCCCCTCCTACATGGCAGGGTTATATTTTCCTGTTGATTGAATTTAGGCATGACCACTGCTTTGGTCAATAAAATGTGAGTAGAAGTGGATTTGGGTCTTTCCCTTTCTGGACAAGAACAATAACAGCTTCTTTTTGTCATAGTATTGGATGTGACCCACAACTGCTGCTCCATCAGCCAGGGTCACAGAGTGAATGTTATGGTGACACAGAGCAGATCCCCAAGGAAACCTCTATGAACAGATAGCAGGAGATATAAATTAAACTTTACTTTATTGCTAAGACTGTGGGGACATTCTTTATTTCAGGATAATGTAGTTATCCTCCCTGACAAAAATAAAAATTCCCAAGACATTTGAGCAAAGTCTCTAATGAAAGACATATTTCAAGACAAATAAAATAGAAACACACAATTGAGAAAAAAAACACATATACCTTGAGAAAAACGTTAACAAAATATCAATCTTCTTAGAGTGCTAAAGAAAATACAAAAATTGTGAGCAATCAAATAAACAACATTTAGATAATGAGTATGTCTTTGAAAATTAGAAACAAGAAAGAAGGCATTTAAAATATAAGATATAAGTCAAGGAAATTTCCAATGGACTAAGAGAAAATAAAGATTCTTTTAAATGTAAGGGTAATGTTATGAGTGTTAGCATTCTCCAACATCTTCATAATATGAGTTGCAGGAGACAGTAAAAAAAGAGGAAATAAAAATAAAGTGAATTAAATAAGAAAAGTTTCCTAAATTAAGACATACAAATTATTACATATTGAAATAAATTAAATCTTCAAAAATAAACAGCCTATTAAAGAGAAAACATAAATTTAGATACTCATCTCAAGACATATTATTGTAAGGTTTGAAATTATCAAGACAGGAATATTTATTACTAGGAAAGGATTAGAAATCAAAGTGGCTTCAAACTTCTTAACAGCACAACTGAAACATAAAATAGTAAGGAAATGAAGTCTTTACAATTTGGAGGGATATTTTTTGCATTCCAGAGTTATTTATGTGATGAAGCCATCAGTCATGGGAAAGTGTTAACAAGGTCCAACGTGAGAGTTCTCAGGAAGGCATTCAAGAATGTGTTCAATCCAATTGAGGGAATAAAGTGATAAGAAGGAAGGACAGAAAGAATCCTTCTTTGGAAAGAAGAGATCCAGCCTGAGAATAAGATGAATGAATTTTCTAAATGACAGACAATGAAAATTTTCAGGTGAAAAGCTTTGTAGGATTACAACAAAGGAGAACATTAGGGGATTATCTCCAAAGGGAGGTTAAAAAAAGCAAGAAAGGAAAAGAGGGAGCAAAATAGGGAAAGATGAAAGAAGTAAAGCTTTAAAAATTAGATTGAAATCAATGAGAGATTTTTCATATCTATCAGTGTTTGAAAATTAATTCATGATAAGTACATACAATTACCAACTGAAAGAAATGAGACAATTAATTATAATATTTATGGATGACAATACAAGTAAATAAAATCAATGCAATCATAGTATACTCTGTGTCTTAACATTTTGATATTTACTCAGACAACAGAATATAAAAATTGAACATTGATATTACCAGAAGGAAGATATAATTTTATTGGGAGAACTAGAAATAATGAAATAAATGTATATGTGAGGTTATAGATGATTTAAGGTATCTTAAACCTCATTGTATGTTAACATCAACATATAGTATATAAATTTATATATCATATATAAAGAAATAGTAATAAATTTAGATGTATGGAAGCAAATAACAGAAAAAGAAAGTCAATTATTTAAAGGTGATTATGAGGAAAATGAGTTTATAATAAGGGAAGATTAAAGTGAGTAGTTGGTGATAATTTTAAACCAAGAATTATTTTTATTCATATTCTTAATAAATTCATATTCTGAGGAATATACATTCCTCCAACAAAAGTACTATAGAATAACTAAAATAAAAAATACCTATTATTTTGGTTGTATTTTTTCTGAATATATAAATATATAAATATTTTTTATTATAATTCACTTTTGGGAAGAAATTGTGAAATAATATGAATGAAATAAAAATAATGATAGTCATACGGACAGGATATTTTACTTTTATGATCTTCTTTGAGTGTTATTATGCAATTATTCTAGCAATGGATTAAAAATTTGAGACTGGTTAAATAAAAATAGATCTAAAACCACTGGGCAAAAGTAACCAAAGTACTTATCTGTAATACCCATAATTTGTTTTATTAATTCACAGACAAAAAATATGTGAATGAATACTCCAACTGTCCATGATATTTACTAGTGTTTGGGGTTGGATTTTACACTTTTTACTTATATCATGTATTGTGTTTTATGAGGAAGTTTTACATATCAAAAAGTAATTTTAAATTTCCTAAGGGTAACAAAGTAACTGTAAACCGGAAAGTTTAAACCTTCAAACTGCAGAGAATCATGTGCCTCTGTAAAAGTCTCAAAACTCTGGAGAAAACAGTAGCCTTGAACAGAGCATTGGACATCTTAGTGATCATAAGCAAGGGCCTTTGTCTAAGACTCAGATGTAGCCTCACACCTCCTCGAAACTTCTGATGCTCTGTAGTTACTGCAGAGGTTAGATACGTCGCTGAGGAAAACACGTTTAACCAAGAACAAAACACAACTGTGTTTCAACTGAATCCAAAAAATTAAATTTCTATAGAATAATAAAGTATCACAAAGTCTATTTCTTACCTAATTCTTTCTGATATAGAATCACACTTGATAAACTTTGTTCAATTTGATCTATAATTGTTACTCTATTTATCAACTGCGTATACACTAAGATTTTGCATAAATGAAGCCATAGATGAATGTAATGGAATATTTTGGATGAAAAGTCATACAAGGTTTGTGCTATGTTGAAATCCTCTTACGTGAATGTATTTCTAAAAGTCAGTATGGTTCATCATTTGCATGCTAGCAATTAAATTGTAAAACATGTACCAATGTTGTATATGAAGGATACAATAGTGTCTGTAAGACCTACTGCTGGTTAGTCTGGTTTAATAATTATATGTGCTGACTTTGATGACTGTACAGTTACCACACTAGGTAATTCAGCTAATATTTCCTGTGGTCACCCTGAATGAGGACATACTATAAATGCTACTGTAATACTTACAGTGAGTTGAGAAACTGCAATTCATACTATGTCTAAATACAAATATTTTAATGGAAAAAATACAGAATTACACAAAGAGTAATAGAAAAAAATTAGCAATAGCAATCAGAACACTACAAGGTAATATAGTTATTGACAGCCTAATAATATTTTTGTAACAGTGATTCAGAGTTCTAGTAAATCTTTTGCATACTGTCATGTTATTACAGATATGACATCAATTGTGTCCAATATTTTTAAGTATGATATGTTTACATTTATTCATTTTAATGATAATTGGAAATATGTAAACATTTTAGATTTTTTTGATATTCCTTAATTAAAAAATGGAACAGAAATATCTTACAATTGTGTTCTCAAGCTAAACAGGCAAGTTTGGGGGAGTTATGGATCTGCTCAGCCAGCACTAGCAAAGCAAATATTTCATATAAAAGATATACTGACCCTTGACATCTATTCTGTTATTTAATTAATCTCCATAAGTATGTCACCCCACTTATGATTCTATATTTCAGAAGCTTAGCTTTTTTAAAGGTATGTTTAACTTTTTACCTTGTATTTTAATAATATTTTGTTATTACCATAATTAGCCTTGTTCATGAGGGTCCTAAAAGTCTCAATTTTAGGTCTGTATATCCACTTTAGGATGGCTACTGATACTATAGAATTTGGTATAAATCTAACATATATGAAAGAAGAAAAATCAGTTCCATATCTTTTTAAAAATAATTAATAGTGTAAAAATATCCAATGAGTGTTGAGACATAGACTCATTTGTCTGTTACTGCGGGACACTCATAAACCATTGCTTGGTAGAAGCAAAGAATAGTAAGATATTGTAATAATTTTGACCCCTATTAGCCTTAGAATGTATAATGATGTATCCTTTTTAATGAATTAAGGGAGTGTTGTGTTTCAAGAAAGGTCAAGAGTTTGCATTCTGCTAAGAGATCAAGGAAGACAATGGTTTATAATTGTTTGTCACTATATTTAATTACAAGTATTTGTAATTACAGTTGGATTTAACAATATGGAGATGACTTGTAGTCTTAGCCATAACTTTTTAAAAGAATGATGAATACAAAAAAAGCCACAAAAGAGACAGTTAAGTAAAGGGATGAAAAATAAATATAATGTTGTTGGTAGAATCCTAAGGTGACCTTTGATATTGCTGTGCTATGGCGTATATACCTTGTATAATGTTCTCTGTTTGAGTGTGAATGAGACCCGCAAATATGACGGGATAGCCACATCTGTGAGTGGGCCATATTACATCACAGTGATGGTAAGGCAGTCACTCCTGCCATGAGACTATGTCATGTGAAGTTACTGAGTAGCAGACTAGACAGAACTACAACTCTTCCGGTCTTGAAGAGGTAAGCTGTGGTGTTGTGAGTGGATCTTTGAAGGGGAATACATGGCAAGAATGCACTGCAGTCTTTAGGGGCTGAGAGAAGCTGGGAAGAAAATGGGGACTTCAATCATGCCATCAGAGAAACTAAATTCTGCCAACAATTGTAGGAGCTGGGGGGGGGGACTCCAAGCCTCAGATGAGACCTCAGATAAACTAATCTATACTTGAATTTCTAAACCATGGGAACTAAGAGATGATACATTTGTATGCTTATAAACTATACAATCTATAATATTTTGATGTTATGCAGAAATAGAAAACTATGAAGTATGCAATACAAACAATGGGTAACTCAGGATAAGTTTCCTGAGAAGAGAAGAGAATCAATTCATTGCTCAGGTGGAAACATTGGCTTTAAATAGAAAAAAGAATAAATTGAAATTATTAAATAAAAAAAGGAAGGCAAAGTGTGTACCTCGACTTGGTCTTCTTGATATCTGGAATGGAGAAAGGCAACATCCAGTTAGAGAAAGCTTCTTGGGATTAGAGTCAAAGGCATTTGTAGCAACCTTGAGAGACTGAACCAGCTATCTAATAGGAGCATAGAAGTAGCAGCACTGTAACTAAATGCTGGGCTTGCTGCCTGCTGCAGTGGAAGCTAACCTCATGGGACAGGTGCTGGGGAAAATAAAAGTGATCTATTTGTTTGCTGGCACCCCAAGAAGATGGGGACCCCTGTCTCAAAGCCCTTCTTAACATATCAGCACAGGCAGAGGCTTTTATAAGGATGGGCTGGGAAAGCAGACAAAGGGGAAGGGGTTGAAAAGTATTCTGCGTGCAGATGAGCACAGAGTACTCTGTAAGGACCTTAAAACTGGCCCAGCAATGATCTGCTGTGTGTCATGCTTGTTTTCATCATCCTGATTCTGTGTCACCCAGGTTTTATGGTTGAAGGTCAGCAAATCTCCCAGAGCTAGGATGACTAAAGGTTGGAGTCTGTATCTTCTGAAGTTTGCTCTTAGCATATTTGTACAAGTGTGCTATTTGTCTACAAGCTACATATTAGAGTTAGTATTTACAGAAACAACACCAAAAGAATGGTGGGATGGCTAAAAATTCCCCGCTGTTACAGCAAGTTTCATTTTTTTAAAAATCCTCTATCTACATTAGAAGCAGAGAATTTTGGAACCCTGATGATTTTCTCTATAGCATGAAAAGGGAATGCCCCTGTGTGCCGATACAGTGGACCATATACACATTTATACATGCATTTTCACCTCTCCACAACAATTTCCAGGCAATAGTCGATCCGTTTTTGTGCTGTGTTACAGATGGTCTTCAGTAATTAATCAAATATGTCGCTGAATCTAAAAACACAGGACTGAAGTTTGCTTATTCCTACATCTACAGTCACCGATGAGATTTTGTCTCTTTTGTATTCTACGCTTTAGAAGACTTACAGCTACCCAGCGTTACCACAACTCCAAGTGTCAGAAAATAAGTGATTTCCTGAGTATGAAAATATGTACTTCATTTAAAATGATGAGTGGATCAAAAAACTATGGTACATTTACACAATGGAATACTACGCAGCAGAGAGAAAGAAGGAGCTCCTACCTTTTGTGACAGCATGGGTGGAACTGGAGAGCTAAGCGAAAATAAGCGAAATACGCTAAGCGAAATAAGCCAGGTGGTGAAAGACAAATACCATATGATCTTACCTTTAATGGGAACCTAATCAACAAAAGAAAAAAGCAAGCCAAATATAACTAGAGACATTAAAATTAAGAACAATCTGACAGTAACCAGAGGGGTGGGAGCAAGGGAAATGGGGGCAAGGGCTTTCAGGAACTACTATAAAGGACACATGGACAAAACCAAGGTGGGGGGTGGAAGCAAGGGAGGGAGCTGGGTTTGGCTGTGGGGCAGGGTGGTTCAGGGTAAATGCAGACAACTGTAATTGAACAACAATAAAATAATTTTAAAAATTAAAAAAATTAAATAAGGCAGATCTAAAATGATATGATAAAAAGTGTTGTTAAAGCAGAGACATTATGCAGGAGACTGATACAAGATTACTATCACGTGGACTCTGCAGTCCGTGCTGCAGCTAGTCAAGGGAAGAGTGGTTGTGCTGCTTCACCAGAGCTCAGGGCGAAACTGCAGATAACCACCCCCAGGCACTTTCAGGAGAGCCGGCCCGGTCACAGGGCCTTTCACAGAATAAACCTTCAGATCCCAACTTGATCATGATGTTCGGAGTACGTGTTAGATCAGATTGAGGACAACTGCTTGAAAGATGACCTCAAGGGTCTTCACCACCCACAGTGACGCAGCTGAGAAACAGGCAGCTGAAAAGCCCTTCCCAATTCTAAATTTGTTGACAAATGTTTATGTATTCATTCAATAAATATGATAAAAATGTGCTAAGCCAAATTGTTCATGCAGTCATCAAGAAGAACCCCAGCACTGTCTTTTACAAAATAGCTAATCATTTTGTAACATAAAAGTCTATCAAATGAGCACTTTTGTATTTTTCACCTTAAACTTACACAAAGTTATATGTCAATTATATCTCAACAAAGCTGGGGGCATCAGCACCATGTTCTAATAGTCGTCTCTCCCATTTCTTGCTTGCTTATTTATAAAAGGGAAATATCTTTTTGATTCTCTAAACACTGTAGATCTAACAGTCAGTTTATAAAACCTGATCCTCAGTTTTACCACTGGGCAGTTACTGTTCTGCCACCACATACCTGAAAAGGATAAAACTCAGGCCTACCAGAATATCTTCAGTTTCTGAAACTGTTTTCTATCTATGGGTAAAAGCTATACTACAGACCATCTAATTTTTGAAACTTGGCATATATTGCTTTATTACAAATATGTTTATTTTCTCTCTGTGTTGCCTAATTTTGAAATGTGTGAGTTTAAGTTTCTTAACATGGGCTGTTTTATTGTTTTGTTACTATGAAAGGAAGTCAGTACAGAGAGCAGCTAAATTTTATTGTATTTTGAGGCAAAAAAAGAGAGAGAGAAAATCTGAGCCATGAGATTTAGGCCTTGGATTTGAGCATTGTTTGCATAGTTATAATTAAGTCAGCACTAGTTGTTTTTTCAGCCTTTGTCATACATCTATGTGCAAATCCAGGAAGGCTCACTTAGGATGGCAGAAGGAACCTCCAGTTCCCAGCAGGTGCATGGAGGACACACAACAGACCTCCTGCTTTGCACACCAGAAACACTGCTCGATCACGCAACAGCTGCTCCTGGGCCCTGGTATCACTAAAATGACGATGACCTTTCTCCCTATTTTTGCTTCTCTTTGCTTAGATCAGCTGATTTCTGGGAGAAAACTTTGGAAGTTTTAAATTCTGTAATCTTAGCATTAGTAAGAATGTCTTTCAATAATTAAATACTTTTGGAGGGAATTCAGACAAACAAACCTTTTAACCAATTTCCTTTTATGTAGACAACAGTCTTTATTGCTAACAAAGAGCGTAGACATGAAAAACAAATTCAAAGACATAGGCTCTGCATTTAGCTGACCTAAAAGACAAATGAACCTTTAAAGATATTTTAAAATATTAAATAATACTCGATTAAAGTAAAATTATGGATTAAAAAATAAGCCTCCTAAGGTTGTAGGAAATGTTTGTGGTAGTATTAGAATTGGAATAAGCTGAATGAGACTTGAAGAAATATTAATTCTCTTGTGTATTATGAAAAGAAAATTAAAAAGTATTATGATTCGTTCTGTGATATTAATAGAAATAAGAACCTAATTTGTATAATGATTCAATATAATCATTTTACACATGCTATGATGTAAAACACTTTTAAAAATAATTTGAGACCTCAAAAATATGTCTCCAAAATAACAAGGATTACAAACAGTGGGTTCACACCATTGGCTGCCAATTAAGATGCACTGGTAGCAACTTGTCTTGATGTAACTCGGCATGAAATTTTTTCCTGTCTTTTGTTGGTTGCTATATACTGTAGTAACCTAGCATCCAAGTTGCGGAATTGAAAAATACTTTCATTATTTCCAACTTCAATTTCTGTATAAGCTGACTGTTTTCATTTTGTTTCAAAGATACTTAAACTCCTAAATAAAAATCTAAATTGCTTTTCTCTAATTACCATTATTCTTTTATTATAAGCCAAAGTAATATTGATAGTAATTGAAAATGTCTTTTTACCTAAATATAATTACATTTATTTTTTTAACTATTAAAAAACTTAGTTGTTAGAATTAGCTAATTATAAAATAATAGAAAACAAGTATTACACAATATTGGGAATGTATTTGAGGAAAATCAAATAACATCATCAATTATATTAAAATACAATAATCTTTATACTGTTTTTGCTTAGGAGAATAAAATTTCATGTTGGATGTAAATTAGTAGTAAACTTCTAGGTTAACAATCTAAACTGAAAATTTAATTATCTGTGCTCATTTCTATCTTGATAAGGAAAAACAGGTTAGTCATAAAAATAATAATAATAGACAGTGATGACATTTCATGGTATCTATGTCAGCGATCTCAAATTTTAGCATTGCCACAGCATCACTTGAGGGCTTGTTCAAAACACATTGTTAGGCTCCCTCCCCAGAGTTCTGATTCAATTCATTTTGCCCATGAATTTGCATTTCCAAAAGCTTTCCTGGTGATGCTGATGTTACCCATACCTTGAGAGCAAAATGGCCAATAGACTATTAAAATGATTATTTGTGATTAGTAAACAAAACAACAATAACAAGCAGTAGAAAATGCTATTCCTTGCTTTATATTTCTACCTAAGCAATGGCAATTTTAAACAATGCCAATGTTAAATTTATTCTTCCCACGGAGGTTTCATAGTTCCACCATGCAACTTGTTTGAGAGACATAGAGTTGAGAGAGAGAAGGGGAGAGAGAGAGAGAGAGAGAGAGAGAGAGAGAGAGAGAGAGAGAGAGAGCTTGAGGAGACTATGTTTTGACTTTTATTTCAAAAGCATATGTGTTTTCTTCAAGCAAAGAGAGACTTCTGTGCTTGGAAAGGAAGGAGTGAACCATCTCTTGAGAAACTGAGGACTCTAAAGTATTAAGTCAGGTCTCTCCATCTCTTATGACAGGGTTTTATTCTTTTTTATTCAAGACCTGGACCTCAATATAACATTTATGTTTGAGTTGAGATTTCAACTTCTCTAGAACTCAGGTCCTCTTATGATTAATTTGTGAGCCTAGTCCTAAACTTTGTCTGCTCTCTAGCTGATGGAGATGAATATCTGTTAATAAGCTGCCAACTTTATCATTGGCTATTACTTGGAGCCTTCACTTAATGATTAATTCTCAGCTTTTTTTGTCTTTCTCCTCCACAGTGACCCATTTCTACTCTCTTTAAATTACTATCTCCCCTATATTTATCAAATGACTGATATGTACTATTGCTAGTGTGTGCTCTTCCAATGGCATAAAACCACATTTCACCACTGAAGAAAATATTAACAAAGACACTGCTAACACATGCCAGGGGCAAGCACTCTTCAGGCTTCACCCGCCAGTGATGGGGTCCTTATTACCAGCCGGCAAGTAGTGATTCCGCTGCAGCATCCTCTCTTTCTGTCTGTTTTCATCCTCTCCGGGGAAGAAAAGAAGGCATGAGTGAGCGCACAAAAAAAATAAATTGCAATGCAGTATAAATAAAATTTTGGCTGACTCAGCAGGATACTGAAAACTAGATGATACTTCAGTGATGTGCTGTGTGTGGCAAGAGGGCAGACCTTTGCACTTTCACAGCAACCAGTCACTGGATACAGAAATGGGTAGAAAATTGGCAAAATAACTTTTTTTCAAAAAGGGCAACACATAAAGAGGGTTGAAAGCCAAGGAAGAACATCCAGCTTCATTCCAGCAGCTGGAAATAATCCTTCCATACTGAAGAATCTGGATGGTGTATTACATATGCTCTCAACATAAGCATATGTTGTGATTCAAATAAAAATATTATATTTTATTAATCCAGTAAGCTTTTATACTGAATTGATTCTTATTATATGCACACTAATTTCATCTAACTTACAAGAAATGCTCTAATATCTTATAGTTATGAAATTCAGGTCAGACATATTATACTTATGTACAATTTTTGTTATAATGCTAAATGAGTTTTCTACAATACCAGTAATTCCTAAAGACAATTTGAGTTTTTCTTTACTTGTAAATATTCTTTTCAGTATTTCTTATATACTGATTATGTACAAGATCTCCTTTTATAAAAATTCAAATGAGTAATTTATGAAGCAGGTATATAATTCAGCTATCTTCATTAGATATTAAGAGTTTTTAACACAAACATTGTCTCAATATTTGGCATACTTTCAGTTTAAGAATTCACTGTTGTCATGGCTGAAAGGCAAGATAATTCAGACATTCGTTTGAAAAAAAATAAAACATGCAATATATTACTTAATAAATTAAATTCAAATGTCAATCAAATTCAAAGATTTAAACCTAGTCAAATGGTTTGGAAAGTTGATATTTATTCAACAGATAGAGCAAAGAAACATAGTGATAATATACTTGCTAAAAAAAGTAATGAATATAAGTTATCACTCATCATGAATAAAAGAAAACAATTTTCACAAAGTGGCTTATGCTGTTTGTAGATTAAAGAGACCATAAAACACACTTTATTGTGCTTAAGGGAAGTAACTGGAATTCTACTAAAATGAAAACATCTTCAGACTGATGGATTTTTGTACCCTAAATGTGTATTTTATTGAAGAGCAGTCACCCTTGCAACACAAGGACCAATGATGCATTAGAGTGTTTTCCTTCCAAAAGGACTTCGGTTTGAAACACTGTCCAAACACTGGTTCACCATTGATGTATGTGTTCTCACAAAGAAAAGCAACATTAAAACAAGACTTCTGGGAAAGATAAATGGTAACTTGTATTTGCTTATAATAATTTATGATTTCCTTCTGTAATGTGTTCCAGAATAAATAAAAACTTGAAAAGAGAATGTAATTTTTGGAAATTATTGCTGTGCTCTTTTAATAGAGTAAGTAGATCTGATATATTTTAATTTTAGGGTTTTGACCATTTCAATACAATGTTGTTGGTTTAATCGAGGTGTCTATTTTAGTATGATAATTATTTGTAACTCTACATGTATATGTAGAAATGTAAAGCATTGTTTAAAAATGTAAACATACTTTAGAGCATTATTTTTACTTAAAACATACATGTGAATAATTTAAAACAAGTTAGCACAAATTATTAACTATAGTTGTATAGACATATTCTTGGGTTATAATTTTTAATACAGTTATACTTGATAGAAACTTTTTGTATCTTACAGGAAACTTTACAGGGCTAAAAATATTGTCTGCCTGAAGTGCTCATTATGACAGATGACATTAAAACTGGATTAAAGACAAACTAGGTTGCCAAATAACATGTTATTTGCAATTGTGTTGAAAGATGGGCACACGACTTCTGAAACACAGTGAGTGCCATTTGTTCTACCAATTGTGAATGTTACTACTTAAAAAGTCTGAAGAAGATAACTAGGGACAGATGATAGAATCCCTATGTGGAAGCCAAGATTTACATTAGCATATGATGTTGAAAGTTTTCTCAGAAATCTTCCTAAGCACAGCACATTTCTAACAGTGTGTTGATAGACCCAGGGACTGAAATCCCTTTGGAAGCTCAGTGAGTGTCAAGCTCCAGGCAGCTAATGGATTACAGAATGATATCCGAGTGCAGCATTTTAAACCTTTAATTTTGAAAATGTCTCATTAATCATTTTTAGACTTTAACAGTTTCACCACTATGAAAAACAAGTCATGTTAAAACTAAGTGAAAAGCCAGAATCATCGACAGGATATAAAATTCACAAATAAAAAAGACTTGATTTTAACACAATCTGATAAAGTAAACATTAAGAAACCTTGAAAAAGATGTGGGTAAAATATCTGAAAGATGGTGGTTCTAAACCTTCATAAGTACAAATATGAACTGGGCATTCTTATAAATGTAGATTCTAGGATCCAACTACAAACATTCTGTTTTGTTGTTAGGCTCCAGAATACACGTATTTAATAATCATCTCAGGTCATTCTGATGTGGTTGGTCAGTGGGACAGAGCTTGAGGAATGCTTTGTGATCCATTTATTTAAATTAAACAACTGGTTTGTATAAAACTCTGTCTATACAGAGATCCTTAGATAATATCTATCCCTCCATTTACTACTTTTATGGTACCCATTGCTACCTTCTTGCTCAGGATTTCTGAAAGCAAGATTGTTTTTCTGTACAAAGCTCCCTGATAATTAACATATGCAATAAAATTGATGAAAATGTGTAACATTTAGGAAGGGGACACTTTTGTCTCACATAGAGCATAAGAGAGAAAGAGTTAGAAAAAGATGAGAGACAAAAAAGAGCCTGAATCCATAAAATGAAAGGAAATAGATTAAAAAATGTTGAAAGCACTAAGCAAAGGCTTCCCCACATCTGGTAGAGAACACTCTCAGCTTACCTGCTACAAAGGGTCTACCCGTATGTGTTAGGAGAAATAAGTTAGAGGGAAGAGGTGAAGAAATCAGGAATCTGTTTTCTTCTTCTCCCATTGGACTGCTTTAGTCAAAATATATTTATATATTTATCTAATTTTTCATCAATGTGAAAACTAGTTATGAAAAGTACATAAAAATACAATATTTAACCCTGGCCCTGTAGCTCATTTGGGCGGAGTGTAGTCTCAATAAACCAAGGCTGCAGGTTTGATCCTTCAAAACAAGTATAAGAATCAACCAATGAATGAGTAAATAAGTGAGACAACTAATCTCTCTCCTTCTCTGTCTCTCACTAAAATCAATAAATATATTCTCAGGTGAGGATTTTGAGAACTTAATAAACAAAATAATGAAAATACATAAAATTTGTTAATTTTCTAATTTAAGAGATTACCAATATGGTTGTATTCACCCATTGGAGAACAACATATAAATGTTTAGGTTAATTTTGAATTTTTATTTTTTAATGATACCTAACGAGTTCACATAAAAAAATTGAGTCTTTTAAACTCTTTTGAGAGTGTAATGTATATTCAAGAATTTGTTTCCAAAAGAAACACCAACTTTTAAAGAAAATTGTTAGGCTTATAAACTCATAAGATACTGAAATTTTGTCTGTAGTGACAAGTTGCAATACAGTTTCAGTAATAATCTCAGAATCTTCCTAGTTCTGTCACTTTCATAAGGAAAATGGGGAAAATTCACAATAGCCAATTATAGAATTAGGTCATTTAGGACTGGCTGTCATTTATAATGCCCAAGTCATTTTTAAAAATTGTGCTTAAACTGTGCCAAAAGATAAGGGCACATTTATTAAACATACATTTATACAAATAAAAAAGATTATCAGTACAGTTTTGGTACTCTCTAAGAAATGTGATGGTTATTGCATTGGTTTTCTTTTTACAAGGAAACTATTTCAGCAGTAATGGAGAGCCATTCAAAATCAAAGAGACAAGAGAGACTTCTGGCCAAGGTGGAGGGGTGAGTAGATACACTTTGCCTCCTCATACAACCACAAGAAGGACAACAACAAATTAAAAAACAAAAAATGACCAGAACTCCCAGAAAATTGAAATGCATGGAAGTCAGACAACCAAGGGGTCAAAGCAGAAATATTCACGCAGACTGGCAAGAGCAGAGGAGACAGGCAGCCAGGGTGGAGAGGATGCTAGGCAAGGCAGGGGCTAGAGGACCAGACGGGTGAGGTGGAGGCTGGTGGAGCAGCCGATCCCACATGTGCTTGTGGTTAAACCGGGAGGAACAACCGGGGATGTAAGACAGACCATGGAACCCAGGATTCCAGTGCAGGGAAATAAAACCTCAACACCTCTGATTGTGAAAACCTGTGGGGGTTGAGGCAGCAGAAGAAACTCCCAGCCTCATAGGATACTTTGTTGGAGAGACCCACAGGATCCTAGAATGTAGCCAAAACCACCCGCTTAGGAATCAGCCCAGCAAGGCCCAATTTGCTTGTGGATAGCAGAGCAAAGTGATGAAAGCCAGCCACGAGTCTACCAGGCTGAAATGTTCCCTCTCAGACCCCTACCCTACATACAGCACCACAACACAGCAACGTGGGTTGCCCCACCCTGGTGAATACCTAAGGCTCCACCCCTTACTACCTAACAGGCATGCTGAGACCAAAAAATATGGCCCGAATGAAAGAACAGGTTAAAGCTCCAAAAATAGAACTAAACAATGAAGAGATAGCCAACCAATCAGATACAGAGTTCAAAACACCGGTAATCAGGATGCTCACAGAAATAGTTGAGTAAGTTGAAAAATAGAGGAAGAGGTGAAGGCTATGAAAAGTGAAATAAAGGAAAATATACAGAGAGCCAACAGTGATGGGAAGGAAACTGGGACTCAAATCAATGGTTTGGAGCAGCAGCAAGAAATAAACTTTCAACAGGAAAAGAATGAAGAAAAAAGAATTCCAAAAAATGAGGAGAGGCTTAGGAACCTCTGGGACAACTGTAAAGGTTCCTATATCTGAATCATAGGGGTGCCAGAAGGAGAAGAAGAAGAGTAAGAGATTGAAAACTTATTTGGAAAAATAATGAAGGGGAACTTTCTTAATCTGGAGAAGGAAATAGACTTTCAGGAAGCCCCAGAAACTCAGAGTGTCCCAAAAAAGTTGGACCCAAGGAAGTACACAGCAACACACATTATAATTACATTACCCAAGATTAAAGATTAGGAGGGAATCTTATAAACAGCAAGAGGAAAGGAGGCAGTTACCTACAAAGGAGTTCCCATAAGACTATCAGCTGATTTCTCAAAAGAAACCTTGCAGGCAAGAAGGGGCAGGAAAGAAGTATTAAAAGTCAAGAAAGTCAAGGACCTACATCCAAGATTACTCTATCCAGCAAAACTATCATTAAGAATGGAAGGGCAGATAAAGTGCTTCCCAGATAGAGTAAAGTTAAAGGAGTCTGTCTCCACCAAGCCCTTATTATATGAAATGTTAAAGGGAATTATCTAAGAAAAAGGAGATGATCAAAAATACAAAGAGTAAAATGACAACAAACTCACAACTATCAACAAGTGAACCTAACAAAAACAATAACAACAACAAAAAAAACAGACTAAGCAAACAACTAGAACAGGAACAGAATCACAGAAATGAAGATCACATGCAGGGTTATCAGTGGGGAGGCAGAGGGCAAATAATGGTGGAAAAGGTATAGGGAATAAGAAGCATAAATGAGAGGTACAAAATAGACAGGAGGAGGTTAAGAATAGTATGGGAAATGGAAAAGCCAAGGAACTTATATGTATGACCCATGGACATAAACTAATGTGTGGAAATGCTGGTAGGAGTGAGGGTGCAGGATGGAGGGGAATAAAGGGGAGAATAAAGTGGAACAACAGTAAGAACATAATCAATAAAATATATAAAAAAATAAAAAACAAAATCAAGGGGACATGAAAACATAACCTCAGTAACTGAACTACAAGATTCATAATACCAGATATGTTTTATTATTTAGTTTTATATCTGTTACAATAATATGATATGTATTAACATTAAATGGATCATAATTTAGAAAAATATTTACTATTTGAGAAATATATGTATTTATCACTTCTATAGTTCAATATAGTGTTTTTATTTGTATGTATTAGTTTGTACTTGTATTTTAAAAAATATCTGAAATGCCCTAGTTAAAAAAGAAGACTAATATAAGGTATTAATTGTTCTATCTCATAAAAAGGAGAATAAATGAAGGTATTCATATCCACCAAATAAATGTAATATTTATAAAATATTACAACTAAGAAAATTTGTATTTACAGCAGGCAATATACATATATGATTTCTATCAGCTTTTAATTACTGTGCTCTTCCCATCTGTCAGGCACTCTTGGAAGTAATGCTTCTGTTATATTATTTAATTCTTTTTCAAGCTCCATCAAGTTGATAGGATTTTCATTATACTCATTTTATATATGAAGAACCTGGCTCAATGAAAGCTTCATTCTTTTGCTCTAGGTAATAGAGCTAGAAAAATTTAGAGCCAGGATATAAACTGGGGAAGTATGACTACAGAGCTTATGTCCTTATTACTACATTATATGTGTGCATACTCCTAGAGAAAATCACTAAGCAGATATTTATAAAGTATTAGAAGTTAATGTGAAAAAATAGTTACTACAGATAATTGTCCAGTTCCTGGAGAAGGATAGGATATATAATATCTTTCTTTAGTAAGACAATAAGTCTATATTATTTCCAGAAGTAATAACAGTTATTTATTTAAAATGATTTCTATGCTTTTTATCTCTACAGTAAGAGACTAGCTTTTAGCAGATCATTCATTCGAGCATGAATAAAAATCTGTACAAAATATACAAAATATCTCTTTGGACTCATCAGGGAGCTTCCAAATAATGAAGACTCATGAAGCAAGACACCCCAAAGAAGGAAAATGAAAGACAAGTTCAACCACCATACCCCCTGGAAGACTTCACTGATTTACAGAATGCTCTGAGTGACTTAGAAAATAAACAGAGCTTTAAATAGCACATACCATAAAAAATCAGAAGTTAAAGTTTAGGATTCCCCAATAGTAATGTGTCTGGGTAAACAACTGCAAGTCAAAGGCATACAAGCTAGGCAAATTAGACATAGACCAGACCATGCAAAGACTGATAATCCCAATTCAATTTTTATATCACTTGCTGACTGAGTGAACTTGGTCTACGTTTAGCCTAACTTCTGGTTTTTAGCCTAAGCTTCCTGTTGGAACCATGGACAAACTCCAAAACTGTGTGGAGGGAGATATCGTCATCAAAGTTTCAGTTTTGCTCTATTTTTTTGATATTTAATTTAAAATTTTATTAAAAACCAATGGGTTTATATTATTAACATTGCTTCTATGTGCTCAAGTGCCAGACACATGACATGAGCCAGCACAGTACAATCTGTGTGGATCAAAACCCACTGGTCACGCAATTAGTTTCAGTAATTGCAATGCAATTGAATTTGTCACCTTGCTCACTACCAGCAATATTGTCTTAATCTCTGGTCAGCAAGATATTCAATTCCCAAATCCCATTGTGCCATTCTGTTCTCTAAGAGCACTTCCTGTACCAATAGTCATAGCTTGATTTTTCCAGAAGCAGACTTTGACAAAAGATTGAAGCAGTTTATTAGAGAGGTGTTTGTTCTTAAGAAACACCAAGGAGAAGGACATGTAAGAAAGAAGTGAGTATAAGCTTACCTAATGGAGAAATTTACAACTGGAGCTTAACCTCACTGGGGAACCTGAGAAGTGCTGTAGAACATACTCCTCAGAGTATTTCTGCTGAGAAGCAAGGAGATGGAACATTTGTGCACAAGCCATGATATGTTGTTGAGTGTGAGCTGTTCCCAGTGCCCTCAGAGAATGTTCCTTTCCTCAGGTCTAGCTTGACTTCACACAAACACTGAGGGGTCCCACAGCTAGTGACAGACCTCTAAAGAAGTGCTGGCAATTGAAAGATGGACCAGTAGATACTAAAATAGTAGTTGTAAGGGCTGTGTGTATGGGTTCCATAGGGATAGAGCTTGTTTTGCAATCCCAAATGTCCATATTCCTGCATCGTTGCCCTTGTATTACATCTAACACGTGGATTTAGTCAGCCATAGTTAGTCAACTATGCAAAATCAACCTATTCAGAAAGTTGACTGATGTGTATAATGACCATATGATTATTGGATCCTGTTCTAAGATTTATTCACAAGACTCAAACATATTCTCCGATTAACTTTTAACTGATTGAGGATAATAATTGGTCTTCTTTTTCAATTTACATATCTAGGCTGTCTCTAATTTCTTCTTATTATATCAGTTTCCAAACTGGTCCTTTTTATTTTTTCCTCCTTTCTTATTGTACAACACCTTGCCATATAAGCTGACTGAAGTTGCCAATGGCACTAAAATTTTGTTTTCCACTCTTTATCTCCAAAGTTACAAGTTCTTCTTAGTTTAAGATTTATTTGCCATTGAATTTAAAGCAGGCAAAAATATAACCAGGTATATTATCATGTCATAAAATTAATTACCATTCTTCTGCCCTCAAACATTATTATTCATGATGTCTGGCATTTATTTATATAGCCAGTCAAACATTTTAATGTTTTTCCAGATATCATGTCATTGCATATGAAAAGTTGAAACAGACACAACCTAAATAATATGAGACTGCAATAGTATATTTTGGATACAGTAAAGGTTTGGATTAAAGAAAGAGCAGAAATAATAAGACATTATCATGTGAGATATTTCCAACAGGATTTGTCCATGAATTCGATTGTAGGAAAAAAAGAAATAAAGGTATTAAAAGTGACTTTTTTTGTTTTGCACCTTGGAGAACAGTAGTGCCCGTGACTAAAGTACTGGGAAGGCTGGACGAACAGTGAAAACTGAATGGTGGAAAAATGTAGAAAGCTTTCTGCTGCCCTGAATGTTGGCATCTAAGTGTATATTTCAAGTAGGCAGAAACAGAAATTTAAATTTTATATTTTAAATTAAATTAAATTTTATAAAGTAAAATTTAAATTTCTGTTTTAAATTTAAAATATAAATTTAACAGATCTCTTTAAGGCCGTTAGCCTCTGTGAGACATTGTAGTGAACCAAGCCCAAAACCTAGTCCTTCAAACTTAGGAGTTCTACCAATGAAGCGAAAAATAGGAAAAAAAGGAGTTATGAAAAATGACCATAGGATCAGTAGAAAAATATGGTGTTGACAATTTTTTTAAGTAGCTTCACTGAATGTATAAAGAAGAGAAAATCTCTTTTACATTCAGTACAATGGGATGTTTTCCATTGGATGTAAATTTTTTAAGCTTTTATAATACTCCTGAAAACTAAAGCACTGCCCCTCTAAAAGAATAGTTGCTATCTGTTCCCTCAGCAAAGCATTATTTGCAAATAAATAATGGAATAAATATGTAGAGGTATATTCAACTAGAACGGAAAAGTTTCACTTGATTTAAAGAAAAATGATAAAACAATAGAGATAATCAAGAGATATTTTCCAAGAGAAATTTTGTGTAATTGCTTGCTGTTGATATAGTAACACCATTATTTATTTTTTACATTATGATACATAATGCACCATTTTCAGGGGTGTCCAAACTTCTGGCATCTCTGGGCCACACTGGAAGAAGAAGAGCTGTTTTGGGCCACACATTAAATATATTGTAAAACATAACCACAACAAAATCTCATAATGTTTTAAGTAAACTTACAGTTTTGTGTTGCGCTGCATTCATAGTCATCCTGGGCCCCATGTGTCCCTCAGGGCGCAGTTTGGACACACTTGCTAGATGTTGGAAAATTGAACCTAAGTTAGATGTACTCAGACACAGCAAACTTTTCTGTACATATTGATGTCATAATCATTTCTAATGTTTTGAGAGAATAATCCAGTTATATAACAGTACACACACTATATTGGAAATATTATAAATAAAAATAAATGCATGCACTTGTGTTTTTGTATACACACACATGAACACATACAAAGTTCTACGTCTCTTGAATGGCCTCTCTTGCCACAACTCCCAAACTCAGACAAAAAAAAAATAATGTTTTAGTTCTTTGACTTTCCTGCCTTTTCCTGTTGCTGATGATGTACATTTTTCTGCTTCCCTATTCCCTTTAGAATCCAACTATCTAATGTATAAATATGGTTAGTGGTGGTAAATGCAACCAATTGTTCTCTGTTAATTCATTAGCTAGATAATGTGTTACCTCTCCAAGGAAGTGTACTGCCTAACTCTCTGTATGCATCTCCTACAAAAAGCACACTGGGGAAAGTACTAATGATGGGAATTTAAAAAGATCCAACTGGGAGTTAATTTATTCAAGGGAGACTTCTTAGAGTCTTTTAAATCACAGTAATAGAGTAGCTGCCTGCTCCAATAATGCATAAATCAGTCCCATATGCTTCAAGTTGCTCAAAGAATGGGAATACATCCTATTTGATTTTTTTCTTAAGGATGAGAGCAAACTAAATGCTCTTGTTTTCACTATCAAGATTTTAATAAATAGAATTAGATTTGAAATTTCAATGATACAGTAGATTTGTAAATAGATTTCTTTCTTTTTATAATCATGTGTAATGATCTATGCAGTGTGGCTAAATATAGAATGGAAAATAGTCTTCTGTAATTGAATTTTGATTAATAGGTAACCTATAATCATCCTCATGGTTTAAGACTTGGTTGTATTAATTATTATTTGAGAAGAATGGGTCAATAGAAGGATGATGGTTATATTAATAGTCTTATTTTACTGTATATGTTTCCTAATTGCTGCATTTCCGCTACTTTCAGAACTTCAATCATCATCTCTATGCAAATTATCCCTCATCTGAATTCAGGGAATTTTATTTTTCAAACTGTGCCTGGATAATCCATTTATATGTCTCATCAGAAACTTATGCACAATATGGATAAAACTCATAACATTATGTTTTTTAAATATAGCTTTATTTAGCATACCAAAAACATAAAAACAAAAAAATCTTACCTAGTATAAACATAAAAATAGTTAAATGTCATAATTAATGAAAGACCAAATGTTTTAAAATGTGAAATATTATAATGAAATATATGCTATTTATACAGAACCAAGTTAAAGCAGCCTCCACAGTTATCATATGAGATCGTCGATCTAGAGTTCATAATTAACAATGAATCAAACACAGCATCAGTATTTGTACTTTTAAAAGGAAAACCAGCAATCACTTAAATTACTTTAAACAGATACAATTCATTGTGGCATTCAAAGCAGGGAGGCAGAGAGTGTGAGTTCTAGGATTCTAGACATAAACACTGCATGTGGAAGTTAGCAAACCCATCCCACTGGAAGACCTACCATTCAACCCATTCTTTCATTCAAATGTGAACTGGTTGACTCAATTCAGTTACTGCTAAAGAAAAGTATGAAATATATCAGCAAAAATAAAGCTTTATTAAAATGATTAAAATATAATGACCAAATATCCCAGTATATGTCAGTCCGTTCCTCTTCTGTCACCTGCCTCAAAAATATATTTAACTGATTTAGAGGATTTGCAAAGAAATTGCAGACAAGTTGTAACTTGGAATGAATCAGCAGACCATTATTAAGAACATCCAATGAGCAGAATCCTGGAGGACAGAAGTTACAAATACAGCATCAACATTTAGGAAGTTTTACAGCAGCAGTGTGGGAAAGGTTCCAGGTGATATTACCGTGAATTGTCTTTTTTTTAAATTTTAATAATATGTATGAGACCAAACATCCCTGGCTGTTACAGGAGTACAGCAGACAATTATAGTTAAGAAACAACTTTACTTTGAGCAGGAAGAATGACAACACAGCACTTAGCTATATTGTAGTTTGACTCCTGCTTTGATAATAGTGTGAATCGTAATGATGGCAGACAGAATTATTTACAAACCAATGGGAAAGTTGTTTTACCTAGGGCAATGGAGCTTAAATCCCAAACCTGAAAGAAAAGAATACAAGCCTGTCAGACCTAAGTGACCTAATCACTTTTCTGTGACAATCATGATGACAACGACAGGACTAATGGAGGAGAAAGCACATCTCTTCTCTGACCTGCTGATTCAGCACGTGCTGCCCCAGCACCATCCACGGAAATAGCAGAGGCAGCCCTAAATGAAAACAACTGGAGAGTAGAGAGTGAACTATGACATATTCCAGCAGATTCAGATATAACTCAGTTCCATTGCCAAGAAAAGCAAGAAGGAAAGAACAGTTTAATAATTCTATTACCAATATACATGCAACATGTCACAAAGTGATTTCTCAGGAGACTGTAGTTGATCCTACATCTTTACGCTGCCAAAGTTCCTGTGGCAGACAACACTATGGGGATAGCCAGAGGGAAAAGCGGGTAGGGGTAGGTGGAGGTGGGCAAAGGGGAAGAATGGGGATGGAAAGAGACTTTATTTGGGGCAAGGGGTGCACAATGCAATGTGAAGGTGATGTTTTGTTGAGTTTTACACTTGAAACCTGTATGATTTTGTTAACCAATGTTACCTCAATAAATTCTATTGAAAATAAAAATAATGTATCCAACTTTTTTTTAAAAAAGTTACCTTTGAATAAGCCAATAGCAGACTGGTTGTCTGTATAAGAACTTATGACAAGAGCCTCAAAGGAAAGAAAATAAAGTTAAAAATGTACCCCTGGAATCTAAAACACAACTTAGAAGCCAATGAGAATTCTGGGTGTGTGTGTGTGTGTGTGTGTGTGTGTGTGTGTTTAATGATGAAGAAGTAACTGGAGAGAGTCACACCTTCTTCACTGAGCCCTGTAGAAAAACTGATAGTATATCTACCACCTCTAGGTAAGGGAAACATCTCTATTACTAATTAGGACATGCACTAAGTGAAGGAAATATTTAAATTGTGTTTTTATAGACTTCTTTTTGAAATATTTGGGACTTCAAAAGCTGATGAAAGAAGCTGACCAAATTCATGTATCAGTTATTTTTTCTATAAATGTCTTAATCAGAGAAAGAGGAGAAATCTTTATGAAGCAGCTAATCTAGCAATACATTCAAAATGGGATGGGAGAGTAAAAACATGGACCCGGCCTATAGACATTTTTGAGTGGGATTTTATTTTTGTATTCCTTAATGAAGGTTAATTGTGCACATAATATCCCAGAGCCAGCAACTCAAATTTGCTCCCCCAAAACAAACAAAATACAAGCTCACGCTTTCCAATTATATGCCATTTTATTTGTTTGTTTGTTTACTTATTTATTTATTCATTTATTTATTATAGTTGTTCAAGTACAGTTGTCTACATTTTCCCACCACCAACTCCCCCTACTCCACCCCTACTTCCCACCGTCAATCCCACCCCGCTTTGGCCTTGTCCGTGGGTTCTTCATACTTGTTCCTTATATCCCTTCCCTTTCTTTCCCCTGTTATCCCCCACCACTCTCCCCTCTGGTTATGTCAGTTTGTTCTTTATATTCATGTCTCTGGTTATATTTTGCTTGCTTGTTTGTTTTGTTGATTAGGTTCCACTTACAGGTGAGATCATATGGTATTTGTCTTTCACCACCTGGCTTATTGAACTTAGCATAATGCTCTCCAGTTCCATCCATGCTGTCTTTAAGTACACGGCCTCCTTTTTTCTTTCTACTACATAGTATTGTTTGAAGGTACCATCATTTTTTTATCCACTCATTTACTGGTGGGAACTTAGGTTGCTTCCAGCACTTGGCTGTGCCTTTCAATCAGTGCAACTTGGAGCCTTCTATCAAAGCCAGACCTCATAAGCCATTTTTACTTTGCTTTTGTGTTGTTGATGTCTACAGACATATAGCTATTTATGAAGATGTAACAATAATGTGATAAAGTCTTTTTGTCCATCCTAAACAGATATCTTATAAAACTACTAATATGGTAATTTTGTGATACTTTAAATAAAGAGACCAAATTAAAGAACCATCTTGTTCTTTTCTTTGCAAGTAAATCTCTCCCTGACCCCATCTTCCTCAGCAATTTTTCCTTTCTTTGACAATTCTGAAGATTCTTATAAAGTGTTCAAATGGATTTAGCTAGCAGACCTAACTCAATTTTATTTCTTCAACAGGGACAATAAAGGCTGCTTGCCCCTAGGGTTGTTTGCTTCAAATGAGTTGCAGAGACCACACAGTTCTTAAATGCGATGGCTGGATTTTTTACTCTTCAAATGTGGTCCTAAAACTAATCATTTAAAACCACATAAATAGACACAAAACTATTTATTGTAATGTGAATATTTATATTCAAGAAGCATTAAGTTAATATTTTCAGTGTTTGCAATATTTGATAGTGACTAAAAATATACAACAATAAAATTTTGCAGACAGTGCTTTGACTAGCTTTAAAATATTTTAAAATTTAATTATTTGAAAAATTGAAAGATTTCATATTCATTGACAGGAATTGTTTTTTGTTATTAAAATTTCATTAAATGTGCTGATAAATATTTATAAGCTCAATCTGTTATTTTAATTTTTAAATTTATTTTTAACAATGGTACTTTGCTCTTTTTGGTTAAAATATTGTAGTATTTACTTCTATATAAGTTATTACTCGCTGTTTTTCAATGTTTTCTTCTTTTTCCTTATATATTTAAAACATTCAGCCTAAAAATTAATATTCAAAGATACATTGTGGATTTTGAGGCAATATTTTACATTTGTTGTAGCAAAATATATACTGTGTTTTTGTTGTTAAAGACATGAATAATAAAAAATAGTTTAAAATCTCCTCGAAGAAGTGAGAATATTGCAAATAATATTCTTAAAGTTAAATACATATCTTCTATCAACCTGTATACACTGTTGTTTATAATGGGATGTCTTCCACCGACGTTCAATTACAAAATAATAATGTTCCCTCACATTAACTTATTGATATAGTCTTTCACCTTTCAGTGCATTTTCTGAAAGAAAAATAAAAGCCTGTTTGTTCCTCTTTTTTTAAATTTCTACTAAATTACAGTTTACAAACCAGAAAAGTAGAATGAATACTAATTACCCTACATTGGTACTCTAAAACCCTGAGATTTCTATATAAAATATTTCTTCCGTGATTGAACTGATCTTAATGGTAAAATTTGGGCAAACTATAAATATATGCATATATCCATACATAGATGAATAATACATACAAATATAACACTTTAGCCATTATATACAAAGTCATGTATGAAAGAAACAACAGAATAAAAAAAGAAGACTTAAAAATAGTTTAAAAAAGGCATAACATATAATTTGAACTAAAAAATATCCTTAAGTTTCAGGCATAATTTGTAGTGGAATCTATCATGTTTATTGAAATTTTGTAAGATTAGTTTATGAGACGTAGTACATAATTATTTTTGCAATTAATATTGAGTTAAAGTATACAATTTATGTTGAAGTATTTCAGGTTTCATGGGTTATAAAGCTTTACTTGTGCCAGATGCTGATAATAACATTAATGTTAATAATAATAATAAAATATGCAGGTGATGGAACATCTCTGAATGAGAAGTTAATGAATAGAACATCCTTTGTTTTTTTTAAAATGACTAATTGATGTGCAAAAATTGCTTCTTGAGGCATTTATTTCTGGACCTATGCACCTACTTTTAGGAAACACCTTTTTTCTTTTTGGTTAGTATGTGGGTTTTAGAAGGCACCAGGCATACATTAGGTCCACTTAAAAGAGTAGAAGCAGAAATCCTCTTCAGCATAATTTTTGATCTAAGATTACTTGCATTAGAAAACAAATTTGGCTTCCAGTGTATTGATTTCTCAAAAAGTCCCTCAGTACACAGTTAGACCATTCTGGCTACATTTATCTCTATGTACAAGAGCAAAAGAATGAGAGAACATTGAGGCCATTAAAACACAAGCAACAGTAACAAAAGCCTCAGCTCTTTCTACTTCCAGGTATGTGGATTATGAGCTATGTCATTTGAAATATCCTGTGGTGATTTGCTAGGGCCATGATGGCTTGTACCTACCAGAAAGCTTAATGTTTCAATTTCCTGTGGTTTAACACCACCTTAAAGTTGTCAGATATCAAATAGTTCACCTGATTCAATGAGTTACTAGCATTTATAATGTACATGTGCATTTAAACACTAGTTTTGTACTAAAAGCTGATGTCTTTTTCATATTTTCTCTGCACTAAACATTATAGAAGCAACTATACTAGGTATTTACTGCTTAATTTATTTCTATCTATTTCACCAGTAATATGGGTCAAACAGCATTGCTAGGGCTATATATCCATTAGGTAGAAATACCAAATAGTGGCTGATGATGAGGATAGGAGAGCACTGTCCACTCAGAGAAACTAGTGAAATATGGTTTTCTGTGTGAGCTCTGTGCACATCTGTTAGAGAATCAAACACCTCTGCCTGACGGTCTGTGCGGCGGAGTTCTGTCTCTGTCCAGTACTACAGAGGGCTAATGAATGGACTCAGTGCTCTTTTAAAAGAGAACCCAGAGAACTCTCTCTCCCCTTCCTCCATGTGAGGATACAATGAGAAGGCAGCAGTCTGCCATCCAGAAGAGAACTCTGGCCAGCAACTGACAATACTGACAGCCTGATCTCGAACTCCCAGCCTCCAGAACTGTGAGAAATACATTTCTATTGTTTATAAGTCACCCCGTCTATAGTACTTTGTTACAGCAGCTGGGACTAAGACAATGGCTATGTATATTCAGATATGCTATCTCCACAATAACCTAATACTGAGTTTCAGTGCAATACATAAGAAAGCCACATATTGTATATAGTTATATCGTGTGACTCAATGTGCTTTGATCATATTCTGTCTCTCGCTCCTAGGAACCCACAGCTGAGTTGAGCATCAATGGAAGGCAGTTAAAGCTGAGTCACTCTGACCACAACACCTGAAATAGTATGGAAGCCAGTTTTTCCTCACACAGTTTTTATGTCCTTTCTGAGATATAATGTAATACAATTTATCTATATTTGTTGAAGGTTTTCTGGTTCTCTGTCATTCCAATCATTTATTTTCCTCTCAAGAAACCATATTTTCTGTTACTTAAAGCCAAAGCATCCCAACCAACACAATGTACCATAGAACAGAATTTCATTATTTTTTAACTAAATGGTACTTAAATTTATTTAATTAATGCTTATTAAGCACTCACTATATAGGCAAAACTATAAAATGCAAATTCAACTTAACTCCATAAATTGAGAAGAAGGCATGAGGCTAATATGGAGGAAACATGATAAAAGAGACTGCATTTAACTAGTGTAGCTCAGTGGATTGACTCAGGCTGCGATTCAAAGGGTTTCTAGTTCAATTCCCAGTAAGGGCATATGTCTGGGTTGCAGGCCACATCCCCAGTGGGGGCCACATGAGAGGCAACCACACATTGATGTTTCTTTTCCTTTCTTTCTCCCTCCCTACCCCTCTTTTGAAAAATAAATAAATAAAATCTTTATACTTAACAAACATGAAGTTAACTATGTTAACAAATAATTACTAAACCCTTATTTTGAGTCAGCTATATACTTAATTGATACTTTTGTGACTAGGCAATGTATTTGAAAAACAGATGCTTGATGTTACGGGATAATCTAGAAATAGATGATTATAAAATTAATGTGTGTTTAAGTATGGATCTAGTATGATTTCAGTTAAAAAATACTTTATATCACAGGCATTCTTTAAATACTTATTATATATTCCAGAATTTTAAATATAGCTTTATACTAAAACCACATGTAAGTCTTGCCATATATTATGAATTTAATTGAATAATGAAAAAAGAAAACCTCTTCCATAATATTATAAAACTTTTCCCAGACCAAAATATAGGAATCATCTAATATTATCTTACCTTAATATTATAATTTTACACATTTGACGTGCAGCAGTGAGAAAGAATTCTAATGTAGTAACTAAAACAAAGCATACATGGTTGAAGTCATCTCAATTTGTAGTTTTCAGAGTGTTTTTGTGCCTCTGAAATCCTACAGATCCACTTTCCTAAGGGAAGGAAAACCAGAGAAGTGAGGCAACCTCCTGGCATGACTTTTCCATCCAAGCATTTGCTCTGAGAAGAGTTGTTACCAGAAGCAGTAGAGTTCCTGCAGTGTTTGTTCCAAGGAGAATTTCCTGAGACCCACCTAGGAGGACAGAGATCTGTGGTAAACTTTATTAATGATGTAAAGTTTAGGCAATTTCCTCCTCATTTCCCAAAGCCCCATCTCTGTCCATCTTTCCATGGCAAAAGTCCAAACTTGTCTTCACTAGGGCCGGAATAAAAGCCCTACTGAAGTCCAAAAAGTTTCTGCTTCGTAATACAGTCCAGTCCAGCATCAGCTAGCTCAGTGCGTTTCCAGCTCCAGTCCACTGTGTTGTAGTTCTCAGGTTCCTTCCTGGAGCTTGTGCCTGGAGTCTGCATGGCATTGGGCCATGAGGCTGCTAGGGCCATGTGGCTATAGAGAGAACAGTCACGCGCACAGTGTAAGTATGGGTCACTGGGGGAGGGGGGGTGGAGCTTCTTTGTTCCCTTGGGATTACATTAGTTTGGGCTTGGAAAAAGTCAGAAGCTTTTTCAAATTGGTCAATGAAAGTTCCCGAGCTTTTGTGAATTTCTGATAGGTCCACTCCCTAGTTAGACTGAAAAACCTCTTTGGTCAAGCATTTTTCCCTGTGCCCCGCAACAATCTGGTATTAGAGGGGGGAAGGGAAGAGGCTTAATCCCCTTGGTGGAGAAATGTAATCCCCTGGGGTGTGAAATTATAGCTACCTGGCTGGGCAAGCAAGCTTATGTTGCCATTCATTAAACTTGATATAAAATTCCCTTTGTTCTTCTTTTCTTATTTATAAGCAGCTAAACACTGATTGTACAGGATAATTATCTGAGAAGTTGAGAGACTGATTAATTTATTAGTTTTTGATACTTGCATAGCTTTGATGAGGGGATGTGAATTAAAATTCAAGACCAATGTGAGAGGAGAGTCGAGGATTACACACTCAAATTTCATGTAGGACTTTGAAGAGACTTGCCTTAAATCTGGGTGAACAGAAAACAAGCCAGCATTCACAATAATGGAAGCCAGCTCCACATCTTCCCATCGCAGTTCAGGTTATCTGCCTCTGTTTAACTGACTCTTGAAACAACACTTTTGTAAGGAAAAACAATTAGGGTTTTAAATTGTCATGCAATGCTTCATACATAATTTCTGGGTTCTAATGCAAAAATAATCAGGCATGTAAGAAGAAAATAGCCAAAAGCAAACCAAAAGGGAGAAAAAAACAACAGAAACAGAAATACCATTGCAAAACTGCCAAAAACAAAGACAAAAAGGAAAATTATAAAGGCAGCCAGAAAATTAAAATAAAATAAGTGAGAATAAAGGCGTATTCCTTTCAAACAAAGACTCCTCAAAAGAAACAATAGAGGCCAGCAGACAATGGACTGAAGTCTTTGAAATTCTGACTTAGAATTCAATGCCCTGTGAAAATATCTTTTATAAATGAAGACAAAGTAAATTTTCAGGAAGACAGTAGCTGGGAGAAGTCAGCTGTGTAAGCCTCTGATTAAAAGAAATGTATAGGAATATTTTCTGGTGTTGGAAACAATTACAGATAGAAGCATGGAGAGAGGAGAATGCATGAGATGAAATGTCACAGATAAACATGAGGCGAGGGAGTATCTTATGAATGATGAGAAGAATAATCAACTAAAACAATTAATAGCTAACACATCATGAAGAAAAATGGAAAAAATAAAAAATGCATATCTGTAAGAAGGAAGAAGAGTAAAAACATACAAGATAAAGTTTGAACACAAACATATCAGTAATTTGAGTAATTGCAAATAAATAGAGCCACCAAATAAAAGAAAATGTTTGTCATAATGGATTAAAAAAGATGACAATATTATTCCGCCTGTAATCATGACAGTTTCCATATAAAAATGGCAGATTAAGTAAGGTGAAAAGAATATACAATGAAAATGCTAACAAAATAAATCCAGCCCTGGTCGGATGACTTGGTTTGCATGCTGTGCCGTACACCAAATGTGTGAGGGTTCGACCCTGCTGGGGACACAGACCTAGTGTGTGCTTGATCCCCAGTCACAGCTCCTGGGGGATGCATCCTGTCAATGTTTCTCTCTCACATTAATGTTTCTCTCTCTCTCTCTCCTTTCCTCTCTCTAAAATCAATAAATGTATCCTTGGGTGAGGATTTTAAAAAAGAAATCTTATTTAACGATATATAGAAGTGCATTAAACTATGTTAGCATATCACAAACATGCAATAAACAAAGCAACTATTTTTGTTATATCCTATGATAGACATTGAGACTTTATTTTTGGATCTTTTTTACTTTCTCTACTCCTTACAGTGTTTACATTTTTCACATTGCTTATTTCAGAATTTTTTCTCTTCCAGAATTATCTGACATTGATGTTACAGTTGATGTATTTTTTGGATTTCTGCAATGGCAATGCTTCACAACAAACCCAAAATCTCAATGGTTTATAACAACAAGTGTGTGTTTTCTTATTTATAGGTACATATTGGATTTAGCAGTGCCCCATAATCCACTCATTTAGAGATTTACAGCAATCTGGGCTTATTTTTTTTTCTTTTTTTTTTTTATTTCAGTTTATTCAAATAGTACAGTTTCTATCCTTTATTCCCATTCCAGCCCACCCACCCATCACTCCCATTTCCAAACCCCCCTAGTTTAGTCCATGTGTCCTCTATATTTGTTCCTGTAAACCCTTCCTTTCTCCCCTGAAATTCCCTTCCCTCTCCCCTCTGGGCCCTGACAACCTGTCCTCTATTTCAGTGTCTTTTGTTATATTTTACTTGTTTCTTTGTTTTGTTGTTTAGGTTCCTGTTAAAGACTAGACTAGATCATATCGTATTTGTCTTTCAATGCTTGGCTTATTTCACTTAGCATAATGGGTTTTTTTTTTTTAAGGTAGATGTAGAAAGACAAGAACTAAGCTAAAACACAAAATTAAACCTACAAAATCACATTTTTTTGCAGAATCAATCAGCATACAATTGAGTACTTCTTACCATGATGCACACACTTTAAAAAAGGATGAAGAATGTATTTCCTTTTGCTGCATTTTAATCCACCATCTCAGAAATCCCTGGGCACACTAAAGTTTGAGACAATTGTCTTAAATCAAATTTATATTTTTATAATATCCTGCTTATTCTTTTAAAGTTATATCCACAAACTTTTACTGATAATTCTTCTTTCTATTTTGTCATATGCACTGAGCTAGTCACATAATTTGCCATTATTGGGATTATAAACACATTTTCCTTAACATTTTGAAGAGATAATATTTTAAGGAGGTTGCTATTTCCCTAGATTTCTGAATTTTCATAATATTCTTTTTATACTATTGAGGCAAAAAATTTCAAATAGCTTTTTAAATGTGACTTTAATTAATTGTTACCTATGTTAATTCAATAGATTTTCAATAAAGTGGATTTATTGCTTGTACTGTTTTTATTCATTGTCAAATTTGTGTGGTTATATTGTCTTTTTTTTTTAAAGAAAGTGAAATAAAGAGGGACACTAGCATTAAAGCATTACATACTACTATATAGATGCAGCTTCTATCTTAGCCTAATAAATTCATAGCACAGAGGGGTCATATTTAAAAAATAATTGCTCTGAAACATATATAATCTTGTTAACCAATGTCACCCAAAAATTTAATTAAAAATAAAATAAATATAAATAACAGTAGTTCAAAACAGCCTGTGGAAAGAACAGGGGAAGTTGTTGAGTGGTAGGGAAACATAAACGGTATTGTCTTCCGTGTATGTACTGTGTGTGCACTAGTTTTAATTATCTGTACATGTCTCTGGAAGTTTTGGTGAATTATAACAAATCATCCTGACAGTAACTAACAGAACAATATACAAAAATAATGCCCATGAAAAAGAAATTTGAGTATTACACAATACAGTCATACCTCAGCTTTAGAATTCATAGAACCCTGTACTCATTGCATTTTGAGGAGAAAAAATGTTTCACTGCATGGCGCTTGCTTGAGACCCATCACACTGGTATGACTCATGGAACTTGTATGAGTCAGGATGCCACCTTGCAAAAGAATATGCTTCATCTTGAGTTCTGGAACAATTAACAAAGAGTAGGAAGGTACCACTGTGTAAAATTTTCTAATATTAAACATAAATATGTTTAATTTCTATGAATTTTAAAGTTATTGGTTTCTTCAATCAGTGTAATGCTTTCTTTTTACCGTTGTTACCAAGTATATGATATAAATGATACTAAAATATATTTCACAATTGTATACCTAACAATGTTTGTGTGCTTGTGACAGATTAGCACATTTAGGTTTGCTTGACCCCTCCTTGGCTAAAAAGCAGAGTACCTTAATTACATGATGGTAATCACACCCTTGTCTAACTGTACATTGTTACTGGTCCTTCTCATCCAAATTAATTAAATCATTATGTAGACCATCTGACTCCCCTGTTCAAGTCCCTCCAGTAAACTTACAGACTCACACAGAATATAAACCAATGACTTCTTGTCCTGGTTTGGAAATTCCTACACACAAGCATAAAAATCGCTTACCTTTCTAGTTCACCTTTCATCACTCCCTCACTCTTCATGACATTACAGTCTCACTGAAATTCTTTCTTTCTTCATCAAGGGAAATGTGTTTCTACCTAAGGGCCTACACATTGGATCGACTTCTTTAAAATGTGCTTTCCCTGACCTTCACATTGCTAGCTCCTCCTTATCATTCAGGTCTCAGTTTAAATTCCCATTCCACAATGAAGACTTCCCTCAACATCCTATCTCCTGTAACCCTTTAGTTGATTAGCATCCTTTCTAATAATTTAAGTTATCTGCTAAGAATTATACCATGTGATGTAAGACATGAAATTAAGGTTCATGTACTGCTTTGACCTCTGGTAAAATCAGGAGGGCTCTGAATGACCTAAATGCAAGTTCCTTTCCCCATTCTACTTTCAAAGATAAGGTTCTTCTGCCAAACAATCTTCTCATCTGGGAGATCCAACATTGTTCCTGCTTAACCCTAAGTAGTGAGTTTTACTTCACCACCATCCTGCAGAATTATTCAAACAAGAGTCACATCCTCCTGTAGAAACCAAGGGGCCCTCCACATTTGTGATACTACACATCCAGCCTCCCATGGCCCTTGGTTCATACTCTTCTTTAATATAACCTCTGTGTGTGGTCTTACATGGCACGAGGTGCTCTGTGGTTGAATCTGGGACTAATGAACTGACATGGCTCCAAACCACCCAGTATTTGGCCATCCCCATGACCATGTGGTGAGAATCCTCCCACAGCAATGAGATAAAGAAGAGGCAAGTACAAAATATTTTTGAATTTTTGTAATATTTATTAATGTATAAGCTATATGCTTATCACCACAGAAAGATCCATATTGAAAAATTAAATCTTAACCTCTCTTACCCTCGTATCCTTGGACTCACCAATAATGAGCATTAATAACATTTTGAATAAATGAATAATTGCCTAGACTTCCCTCTCTACTTCAAATATTCAGAAATTATTATAATGTAAATATTTATAAATCCACACATACTATAGGTTTGTCAATAAATATATCCATATCAATGGTAAAAAAAGATGAATAACTGATTGTAAATCAGTATTCTGAAGAACCTGCAATTCACAAAACACAGTAGAGCAGTTGGTCAGATTTCCAGATTGCCCATTCAAAAATTTTCCATCCTAATCCCCAGAACCTATGAATATAATGAGATATAACTCCCATGTGTTGTTTTGTTATATGACATATTTGGCCATAAAACAGAAGGATTACCCTATGGGGGTCCATTCAATAAAGTGAGCCCTAAAAAAAAAAGCAGCAAATTTTCTCCTGCTGAGGGCAGAAGACAGAATCAGAGAGATTTGAAGCACAGGAAAAATTCAAGGTCCCATTACTGAGTTTGAAGATGAAGAGAGGCATGATTGAAGGAATGTGATGATCCCTCAAAGGTGAGAATAGCCACAACTGATCTTCATTGAGAAAATGGGGTCTCAGTCCTAAAACTGACACAACCATATTCTTCTAACCACTGGCTGGATTTGGAAGTAGATTCCTTCAGAAAGAATATGACCTAGTCAGCACATTGACTTCAGCCTTGTGAGTCTCTAAGCCCAGGACCCAATCAAACCTACTCAGACTTCTAAACTACAAAATTGTGAAATGATAGATGGACACTTTTTAAGCCTAAAGTTGCTTAGTATATGGGAAATTGTTATGCAGCAATGGAAAACACTACAGTCAGATCTGTATCAGAAGCCTCCCTGTAAATCATGCATAGCGAAGGAAATGAAGAAAGAAAGGGTCAATTCCAGAATGCACACAGCTTGTAGTAGTGGGTACAGGATTGGGAGCGTGCCCTGGGGCAGTCATCAATCCGTCAATATTAATCTGGGCCATTGAATAGGGAGCACCTAGTTTATTTGGTCTTATTTTAGACTCTGTTCTCATTGCTAGAGCACAGAAGCCAGGTAATATTTGCCACAGTCTAAAGGATATAGAGGGAGCCTGGGGCTTTGAATGGCTGGGAACTAGCAAGCAAAAATAATGTACAGTAACTGCAATATGCCAAAAAGTAGTCATATGCTGATTCATCAGGTGAACATGGCATATCCCTACTTCTGTAACCAGAAAACAGGCACCAAGTTGAACAATCTCAAACTGAAAGGTAAATATAAAACCATGAATTAGTAAATAAACAATCACATTAAAAAAGAAACAGTAGTTCTCCCTCCAAACTCGAACAGAACTAAGATTAAAGGAAACATCAATTGTGTTGTTGTCTTTAATAAACGAGCTTTAGATGAATACTAAAGAATCTTGCATTGATATAAGTGCAGCAGGTTGTAAGAATGATACCGAATTAAACAGTAGAAATGATTGCCAGGATCAAAAAGGGAAGAAAAAAAAAAGAACAGAAAAACTGAATTTAAGACCGACTAGCAGAATGCTCTCAGAAACAAGGTTAAGAACCAATAATTTTATGTTCAGCCAAATTTACTAAAACTGAAAGAGTAATGTATATGAGTAGCAGATGGAGAGAATTTCCATGAGGAGGAATCAAAAGAAAAGGGGTGAAGCATGGTGTGTTTTCCCTTAGGAGAGCCTTCGTTAGTGCAGTCCTGGAGACCGCAGAATGAATTTTGACAATTGCACGGTAACAACCAGTTGGCATGGATAATATTAATTAGGTACCACTCTCTATATCCCGATTTCCCTGGAGCTGGACAAGTCTCAACGTGAAATTGCTGTGAAGTTTCACAGTCAGAATGAGGATTCTGCTAAATCACTGTCACTTCCCAATTAGCCTAAGGAAAGGGTTTGGCCTCTGTGTAACTCTGTGACCACGACTCTTCCCATGATGGATTTTTGGTCACGCAGAATGTGCTGAAAGACATGAGGGGCTTTCCCTTATCTTTGACGGCAGTCTTCCTGCTGGGGCACCTCTGCCCTAGCCTCAGACACAGCATCTTCCACATGATGAGTTCCAGATGGGTTTGTATGAAACTGTACTTTCTAAAATTTATTTTTTGATACGGACCTAGAAAATTTTGAGATAAAATCTGCCCTTTTTTCTTAGCTTTAACTGGGATGCAATAAAATTGAATTCATTTCCATTCAGTTGTTGAGTTGTTGTAATATATCTATCAATTCCTTTGTTATGCTGGAGCCATAGGTTAACTGAAAACAAGGAGGTTCATAGTCGACAATGTTTCCCTGTTTACTATTTTTATGGTAATGAGCTGAACATCTCATGTAATAAAGTATACCATAATTTGTAAATAAAAAATATGACAGAGGGAAAGAGAAAGAGATAAGGATTCAAATTTACCCCATTTCTGAAAGAATTATTCAAAGTACATACCCCAGCAAAATATAACAAAAACTGAAAATCAGACCCAAGAAGAACCCATGAGATAAAGGAAATAGTATTAAAGAGACCATTGAAATTAATAATGCTAAAAATGAATATAAAAATACTATAATGGTAAATAATACTCCACAAGAATACCCAGCCTACTGAACAGGTGCTTACAAGCCTTGCTGGGTATATTATCTTGCTCAGTGGTAAGATATGAATGTTGATTACCATTCAATTTGACTTTTATGTTTTCAAATTTACTTTGTAAACAAATAAATCTATAAGATATGCACCTATTTTAGTTTTTTCCAAGTTTTTATAAAATGTTGATATATTCTAGATGTAATTAATTTTTGATTATTATCATGGGATCAGCATTTAAAATGTTATTATATATAAAGTTTATTATGTATATAATATAAATTAGGTATGCCTAAGGATTTTGAAAATACAGCTGGTTGCCCTTAACCAAATGCAACTGTATTGTGGCATATTTTGACCTTTACGTGCTAACTTTCTCTGTGTTTTTTAATAAGAAAGAGATGTTTTTATTTTATTTTATCTTATTTTTAAAACTTCTCTGGACTTATTTTCATTTTATTTTTATTTTTTATTGCTGGTCTTTTATTGTTGTTCAAGTACAGTTCTCTCCATTTTACCCCCCACTCCCTCTGCCCCACCCATCCCCACCTCCCACCCTCCATTCTACCCCCCTTTGGTTTTGTCCATTGTAGGAGACCATTCTGCATGACGTGCGCTTACCTCCCACTCAGAGATGCACAGGACCCATGCCCATGGATAGGTTCTCTCGTGGGGAATCAGGCCTATAATGTTCCTAGGCTGCTTTGAGTCTTGCTCTTGCCAAAAAACTCCCTCACCCTGAATTGAGGACATGTACTGCAAAGCAACTTCCTAAAATCCATGCTAAACCTTCCAAGGATGAGTGTAACTGGTTCAACCACTTTTGCCATTTCATTTGCAAATATCCCTCTTCTGTGATGTGATTAGCAGCATTGGCTCCTTTGTTTTCTGTAAAAGGTAACCACCTAAAGTGAACCTGTGCATAGTAAATGAGGACTACCATGTAATGTGCCGAGAAACCCAATAAAGGCCGCTCATGGCAAGGGCCAAGGCTTTTGCTCCCCTTGAGAGAAAAACCATGCTGTCCCTTTTCCTCCATCAGACTCAGTCGTTCATGTGAATGTCTCATTTCATCCACCATGACGCGGACACTCCAGGCTGATGTCTGCATCAGTCCATGTATCCTTTAAACATGTTTCTTGACCATGCTTCCTCCTTTTCCTCCCATAATCCACTAAACCACTCTGGTTATTGTCAGTTTGTTCTTTATTTCAATGTCTCTAGTTCTACTTTGCTTGTTTGTTAGTTTTGTTGATTAGGTTCCACTTATAGGTGAGTTCATATGGTATTTGTCTTTCACCATCTGGCATATTTCACTTAGAATAATACTCTCCGGACGTGTCTATGCTGTCACAAAGGGTAGGAGCTCTTTATTTCTTTCTGTTGCATAGTATTCCATCATGTAAATTTACTACAGTTTATTGATCCACTCATTTGCTGATGGGCACTTAGGTTTCTTCTAGTACTTGACTATTGTAAATAATGTTCCTATGAACATTGGGGTGCATAAACTTTTTTGGATTGGTTTTTCAGGATCCTTAGGGTATAATCCCAGTATTGGAATTGACGGGTCAAAAGGCAGTTCCAGTTTAATTTTTCTGAGGAAATTCCATACTGTTTCCCACAGTGGTTACACCAGTCTGTATTCTAACCAACAGTGTACTAGGGTTCCCTTTCAGCAGAACCTTGCCAGCACCTGTTTTTTCTTGATGAGTTTATGATGGCCATTCTTACCAGTGTGAAGTGGTATCTCACTGTGGTTTTAATTTGCATTTTTCTGATGGCTAGTAATGCTGAGGACCCTTTCATATGTCTCTGGGCACTCCATATGTCCTTGGAGAAGTGTTTGTTCAGGTCCTTTGCCCATTGTTTAATGGGGCTAGTCTTCCTGGAGTGGAGTCACGTGACTTCTCTCTATGTATTTTGGAGATCAAACTCTTGTTTGAGGTATCATTGGCAAATATATTTTCCCATGCAGTTTGTTCCGTTTTCATTTTGCTGATGTTTTCTTTTTTCTTTATTTTATTGTTGTTCAAATACAGTAGTCTGCATTTACCCCATGCCCAATCTCATCTGATTGAGGAAGTTAAGCCGGGTTGGGCCTGGTTATTATTTGGATGAGAGACTGCTGATGTTTTCTTTAGCCATGCAGAAGATTTTTATTTTAATGAAGTCCCATTTGTTTATTCTTTCTTTTATGTTCCTTGCTCTAAAAAGTCCTAGAGGAGAACATAGGCAGAAAAATCTCAGATATTCCATGCAGCAACATTTTCACCAATATGTCCCCTAGAGATGTTATTTTAAAAGAAAGAAGAAAGCTCCGTCCCAAGTCATTTTCAAAAACATGAAAATGCTTTTGCTTGTGTGTTTGATTATAATAGTGAGCACAAGGTTGACATTTAGGGTAACACAAAATATTTAAAAACAGTTTTATAAACTACTACATAATAAAGTTTTAAAATTAAATATTAGATAATGAGATAAAATATTTGACAATTTTGAAGATGAAATTAATGAACTTGAATATATGAAGAACTAATATGAATTAGTGAGACAGCATCCCAAGATGGGTTATGAAAACTCATTTTACAAAAGAAGAAAGACACATAGCAAATAAATTCATAACAAAGATGTTAATATTCACCACAATCATAGGAGAGTAAGGTAAGACAAAAGTATACAACATCGGTCTATTAAATCGGCGAATATTGTAAGGTCTGATAACTTCTAGACTTCATTACCGAGATGATAAACAGCCACACTCATACACAACTGATTGGAGGAAGAGTTTCAAAATGTTTTGGGGTAGAATCTGTATATCACATGGAAACAGCAAAAAGTGAAATACATGTGTGACAATAAAAATAATAATTCAAAATAAGTAGGTGCATATATGTTTAGTGATTTGAAATATAATTGTAGTATATTGCTCAAATGGAGAGAAAGCTTCAGAACTATATGAAGAGGTTGCATACATTATTATTATAATTTTCTATGTATATGTGTGTATATGTGTAGGAATTATAGGTTTATACAGATAGATTCATTTATATATAAAAATATAAAACTTTCTGTGGAAAATTGTTAACTGTGGATGACTCTGGCCATTAAATTAAGGAGCAAAACCTGTCGAGGCACAGATTTTTTAAAAATCTGTTATTTTATACCTTAGAAGTTATAATGTTAACATCTACAAAATATTTTTAATTTATTATTCTGCTATGATTTTAAGTTAAAAGCAGTTTAAAGCAATTCTTTAAAATACCTATCAAATTGTATGGCTTATAATAAAAGTATAATATTGTATGTTTTTTCTCCTTTTTCACTTATAACAAAAGACAAAGTTTTCCATTGTGATTACACATTTTGACTCATATAACAAAGTATGTATTTAGGGAAAAAAGTTAATTCAAGGACAAAGGAAAGAAAAGAGGTAGCTTTGATTGAAAAATTCAAACTCTATAGAGAGAACATTTCCTTCAAAAGAAAATTAAGTTCAGAGATTTATAACTTCTCTTCAGGCAATAGAACTTAAATTAAGAATACTAAATCTACATCAACTTATAGGAAAATACATATAAACCTTGTGTAAGTTTAGGTATTAGCCTATGAATCTTGGGATTAGAAGAAAGTTTAAAATAAAAGATAACTTGAGTTGTTAATATTGTTATTTTATAAAATAACTCATATGTATGCATATATAATTTTTTCAAGCATATTTCCAGTTACTTTATTTAATAGAATTTGAAAACAAAACAAATTGAAAGAGAAAAAAAAAGGCAGGATTTTGGCGAGATTAGTTTTCATCAGTTCAAAGAATCTATGTACTCTGTAATTTAAGTAAAATAATTTAATTAGTTTGTTTAAAAGAATGACCTTGCAGTATTATAAGTTTGACTGTGTTTGAACTTCCTGAATATCTGAAAGTGTAATTTCTTGTAAAATAGTTATTTATATAAAGCCAAATTGTAATGAGATTCCTTTAGGTGAAGACAAGACCAGCCTGTAAATGGGGTAATCACTTAATCCTATGGGTAAAAGAGTCAGCTAAAACTTTATTGGAAATTGTTTTCACATTTTAGAGGACAAAACATAAACACTGCTTCTTGTTTGAATAACTACCAAAAATAAATTGAATTCTTACAGATGTACTGTAGTTGATTTCTTTTCTTATTTTCATATAAAAATGCATTAGAATGATAAACTTACTTGACTAAAATAAGGGGTGAGAGGGATGGAAGGAGAGACAGAGAAGAATAAATGTGTTAAAGCAAATAATTGAATATCTGAACATAATTGTAATGAATAATTTATCAAGTAAATCACTTCCATCATCTCTCCTCCTCATTTATGTCATTTATAAATTGTTTAAATTTAGTTTATCTTTTTCCAGTGTTGTAGTTTTGATTGGTCTTTGTAATCTCACCTTCATTTCTAATTCTGGTTCTGGAACTTCTTCATTATTCTGAGTCAGCCTCAGAGTGTGGTGGTGTCTGCCACACCAGCCGAGCTGTTATGCCCCTTTCCTAGGTTAGTCTTCTGCTGGGAGAATTTTGCCGCTAAGTTTGCTCTTCCATCTCTGAAAGGAGTCACATAAACTTGTAGCTTTTTGTTTTTACTTTTAGTAATACTCATAGTCATTTTATCATACCCTGTGGCTATAGCTTAGTCATCACATTCTTTACTCCTTTATTACTTTTTCTTAACCAAATCCTGATTTTCTCCAAAGCTGTCATCAAACGTTCTATCTTTTACTAGCTACAGAATAACATACACGTGTGTATGTATACACATATATGTATGTATAATATACATATTAATAATTACAAATACAGTGCAATTCTAAATTCTTAAATTATTGAGGTAATCCTTATTGTAACTTCATTGTGCATATCATAGCCTCTCACCGAAAACAAATTTCTGGTTTTATATTTTAAAGTAAAGATTTTATAAATGAAAAAGTACTACTATCTTTTTGCTTATCTCCAGTTGTATTTAAATAGTCTAAGTTCTGTCATTAGTTTTCATGTCATCAATGCTTATTTATTTTTTAAGTTTTTATTTTGCAACGAATTCATTTATTCAAAAAGTCACCAAAATTTCAAAGAATTTCCATAGAGCTTTCATTCAGTTTCTTTATAACTTAATGTTACATAGCCAATTATAAATGCCTGAACATTAAACTAATGTAATACTAATAACTAATCTATCAATCTTATTTAAATTACTTTAATTTTCTAACTAATTTCTTTTTCCTGGTACATAATTTGATTGAGGATCAAATAATACATTTGTTGTCATGTCTTCATGGTTTCTTCCAACACATTTCCTCATTGTTTCTTTGCTTTTTATAACCTAAGAACTTTTGAAGAGCATTGACCAGTTGTTTTGTAGAACGTCTTTTAATAAAGGTGTGTGCTGTGTGTTCTCATGTTTGTGTTATGTATTTTAGTAAGAACACAACAGAAGTAACGGTATACCTCAGCAGGTAGATTATGTCAGTATGAGTCTTACTCATCGTATTAACTTTGTCTGCTTGGTTCAGTTGATGAATGACAGGCTTCTTTATGATACAGTCATGTTTTCTCCTTTATAATTAATGAATATTACATGGCAATAAACTTAGAAATTATACAAAGATACTGTTTTTTACTTACTTTTGCTAATTTTATAAAACACTGGTTGCATTTTTTTACTTTTATCTTGCTTGCATATTTGGAGATATTGAGCTCTATACATTTATATCATATGCTAATAAATTCAAGACTACAACAATATGTCCAAGATAATTGTGAAGACATGTATGGTTTACTATTTTAGACAGCTGTAAAGTGTATGGCTTCTAGGGATATTCTGAAAACCTACTTAACACAGAAAATAAAAAGTCTTGATGAGAGTGGGACTTAAGGTTAGTATCCATCTTATGTAGCAAAAAAAAAAAAAGAAAGATTACTGTGTTATTTCTTCTGCCCCATAGAACATTAATAAAACTGAATCACCCTATAAAGAGTATAATGATTTGGCAATGTCTATGGAAATAAGATGTTCAATAGTTTTTATTATAGGAACTCTTTTCTAATAATGACTATAGAACTTTAGCACAGGACAAGATGAGAAATTTTGCATATACTTCAGTAGTATTAGTAAAGCAGAGTTTTTAAATTGGTCTGAAATCTTAAGGTTTGGATTTATGTTTTAGGGCTATGATCACACATTAAAGATGGATGCCAATATAATTAAAACTCAGCAGAACAGCTGAAAATGACCCAATACACATTTGCCCTTAGTGATAATAATATCCTTTTAGAGAGCAATTGTAATTGCAAATTTTAACATTTCTCATAGTCATGAAAAGGCATGCCAGCATACAATTCCATCACTTTAATTACCATTAATTTTTCATCTATATTCCATCTTATTGAAAGCAACTAAGAAATTTAAAATGTCTTTGGCTTCTTTATGATCATTGGAAATATAATCCATGTTTTGACCTTTTACTCAACATTGAAGAAATCAAATGGGGTTATTTCCTGAGGCACCTAAGACCAGGAGAATAAAGAGAGACCCATCGCAAGCAGTGCGTAGGCAACACATGTCTTTACAAATTATTTATATCTTGTTTTCCAGCCCAAAGAAGAAGTCTCAGCAGCTCATTTCAGGTCAATGGCTTGAAGCAATCACATAAAGGATGTACTTTTGGGTAAGTCCTGTTCTGTTGCACAGTTTAATCACTCAGATAAGTAAGTGAGTGACAGCTATGCCCACATAGAGAGAGATGGTTCTTGGCTACGCTCCTGATGCTGCACTTCCTCTATAAGGGTCAGGTCTTAATACTTAATGTTGTGAAGTAAGTTAATCTGTCCTGTAAGGAAAAAAAAAATCATAGAATCAAGTTAAAAAGAAGGTTGCATATAGACCACAATTAACATGGGTTAGAATAAGATCAGCCACACTCATTTGAGGGAATTTACATAAATGAGGGTAAAAATGAACTATAATACATTAAACATAATGTGACATCTTTTAAAATGAATTTCATAAGTTGTTTCCTTAAAAATATTTTTTTATAATTTTGTAATTGCTTGAGTAAGAATGTAACCTCTAAAATATGTTCTTTTTTGATGTAACTGTTAAGGATCTTGAGATGAAAGCATCTTGACTTTAGGAAAGGTCCTAATCCCATAAGTCATGCCCTTATAAGAAAAGTCAAGTACATAAGAAGACACACAAAAAGAATTGAAAGATGGAGGCAGAGACTGCAGTTATGCTGTTGCAGAGTATGGAATGCCTGGGATCACCAGAATTTGGTGAGGCAAGATGCTTCCCTAGATGATGTGGACAATGGCCCTCAGTTTCTGCAGCATTATAGATGAGACGAAATAAATTCATACGGACCATGAGTCCTGTGGAGGAAAAGGGACAGCATGACTTCTCTCTCAAGGGGAGAGTGCCCCAACCCTTGCTTTGAGAAGCTTTTATTAGATTAGATTTCCATGATTTCCATAGGAATACAGCGTGTATATGTAAAGCTCATTAATCAATATCAGGTAGTAAGGATCAAACAATAGATAACATACAAAGAACTCTGAGGGCCTATTTTGAGTCAGGGCCAGATAATTAAATGACCATAAAACTTTGGGGAACAAACTCACTTCCTGCTTGGACCCTTATCATTTAATTGAGAGCATTCTAAACAAAGCAGTTTTCACAGGATTTTACACGTTCTTTCTTAGGCCTGATTGCCCTAGGCACCCACCTTCGGCATTGTTTCAAGCTTAAGGCGTTATTTCAGGCTTAAGTCAAGAAGAGGAAGTAAGGCAGCTAAGAGATTAGGAGACTTCTTACAGACAGAATGAGGACTCAGGCAATGTCAAAGCCAAGGGCCAAGGGTCCATCACCCCTTTTCTGTAGCCCCAAAGTCATTCCCTGGGGGCTCCGTGATAATGCCTGTCTTAGTTTGTCCCTCCCTTGAGGAATCTTACCTGTCATTAGCTAATCAATCAAGCATTGAGGTCCAGGCAGAGTGAAGTAAAAGAGGCAGAGGTGGCACCTTGTCACCTTAGTGGCTTATGGTCTGAAGGTCCCTCAGTCAGCCTTAGTAATGGGGGGTTACAGCTCCTGAAACCAGGTGGGGCAGCTCCCAACACCCAGAGCCTTCAGTGGGAGCATGGAACTGATGATATCTTAATATTGGGCATATGAGGGGGAACCAAAAACATCTAGAGTTTATTTATAAAAAAATTTATATTTATTCTTACATGTTTAAACTTTAGTCACTTTCAAAGTACTCTCCATTTGATACAGTACACCTATCGAGATTTTTTCCCACTATTCAAAACAGTTTTGATGCCTTTTAGTGATTCTGCTGTTTTTTGTTTCACCTCTTCCACATGGGCAAAATGTTTCCCTTTGAGCGCATTTCTCATCTAGGGAAACCAGAAAAAGTTTCTTAAGGTGATATTGAGTGAAAAGCCAGGGTGGAGTATGCAAGTCATGCTGTTTTTGGTCAAAAACAGCTGAATACTCAGCGTGGTGTGCACAGGTGCACTCGTAAATCTCCCTTTTGTGAAATGGGCAAATGTGTTGGGCTTTCCAAAAAATTTCACTGAAGCCTAATGCAGCCTCTCACAACATCGCCAGTTGGTCCAATGATACAGATAGTTTCCTGGAACACTTATCTGGTGGGGAAAGCCTACAGTAAAGGGGCCTGCCTTCCTGAAGATAATTTCAGTTTTGGAGGGGCCCCCCTTGTAGTCTCCAAGAATGTGAAAGAATAAATGTATTTTATTTTCAGCCACCCATACTGCAGTACTTTGTTAAAGCAGCCCTGAGAAATTGATAAAGAGTTTGGGACTGATAGGGGGGTGTTGCTGTAGTGAATGCCCACATATGTTGAAGTGACTTTGTAACTAAGCAATGCGTTGAAGCTGGATGAACTTTGAGGCACTTGATAGAAAGGACCAAGATTGATCTGAAGTGTCAACTGGTAGAAATGCATATCAATGCTAACTATGATATTGGGAAGACTCATATGTTGTGAAGAGAGTGGTAAAGAATGCTCTTGTTATCTTAGAGAATACATATATCACCGTGATCAGAATGTTGGGAGAAATTTGAAAGTGGTGCTGGTGAGGTTATTAATCATTTCAATGTAAATCACCAAAATGATGTATAAAGGCAAAGTCAATGCTGGCTGATAAAGGCCATAAGGTATCTATCATTTTAAAGCATAAAAATCAACATTATTGGGATTTAATTTAGGCTTTATTTGATCAAAGATGAATGCTAGGTCAGGTAAATCATTCATTGAAAAAACATTTCTGATCATTTTTATTTTACTTTATCATAAAGAGAGAATGTGTTTATTCAACTACTGAAGTTAATTATCATTTAGATTTACTAAATCATTTGCTTACCTTTCTTGTATTTTTCCTTTTGGTTAAGTACATGTTTAGCCATTCTTTCTGGGAAGATCTGGAAGCCCTTAAGTATCTTTGTTTTTGTTTTTTAATATATCTCAGATATACTTAATTCACCATTACTTTAGAATATTAGTTATCTTTAGATTTCTAGTTGGACAGGATTTATCTTACTATTTTGAATATAATATCTTATTGATCTGTCCATTTACTGTTTTAGATTAGAAATCTGCTCTTTGTTATTCCATCATAGATAATCTGTCGGTACGTCTTGTAGTTTAGCATTCTCTTTCATTGTTTTTGGAATTGTTTTATTATAGAATTTTATTTAATTACTTAAGTGTATTCTTTTATGGATGGACATTCTAGTGTAAGGATAGATATATTTAAAATTCTGGTGAGAGAGATTGGTAGATGCTCACCAAAGCCCGTTTTATTTTCTTCAGTGATACATTATGCCATACATTATCTATACCTGACATTAAATACAGGATGTGACTAATATAATCAATCATGAATGAGCAGAAAATACATGCACAACTTTCAGACCTTGGCCATCAAAGCTTCCCACATTAATCACCTTACCATGTCCCTAACTGTCAGCTTAATACACATCATGAATTTCAAGCCATTTGTTGAATATGGCAAAGCCCCAGGATAAAAAGATGCTTGACTTCTGAATCACCAACAGGAGATAGTGGCACATACAGATGTGAAACTGTTCTGAATGTTATGAGTCAGGGAAACAAACTTCTTTGTTTTAACCATTAAATATTTTGTTTTAGCATTAACTTACACTATTAAGCACAGTTCTTTCAAATAGTGAGATTGTATTTATTTACTGATTAGGAAAAGCATTTTCTCAAATGTGCTTAACTCTCAAGTTGTCTGGAAGTTGCAGTTGAACACACATTAATATAAAATCAAAATGTTCAAAAATGCAAATAATTCTAAAATAAAAATCACAGTGATGATAAATAATTGTGTGCATTATACTGTGTCATTACTTTTATTGAAATTTTTAAAAATCCCAATATTATGATATTTTTTATCTCCTATGCAACAAGTAGTTGCATCCATTATATTTCTGCCACAGGTACTGTGTGGTGGCTTATCTGTCAATTTCATTGTTAGGACTAATAAGAAGTGGTTCGTGTAGAGCATATCAGCATGCATACGTCATTTATGTAGAAAGCCATCTATTTTTTTCTTCTCACATACTAGATAAAGTAGCTTTATGGCAGAAAGGCAGACATGAACACAAGTATTTACAAGTCATATGTGATGGGAGGATAGTTACAAATATTAGTCTTTCCTTCTATTTGCTAGGAAATAACCAGAAAACTTTTCCCAACTCCCTTTCTCTAGGTGGGGATATATGAAGTGTTCTCACTATTGGAATGTGTGCGATAACCACACGGGTTGCTTTAAGGACAAAGGAACTAAAAACAGGTATGCCTTTTCTCTCCCATCATTTCCCACCTGTCAGTTTTCCACCACTGCAGACGATGCCCTAGAATAGAGCAAAAGCTTCAGATGGAAAGATCTTAGGCTCCTGAATTATTACATTGAACAGAAATCTCTTGATATCTTCCACTTTTGACCTGCCCTGAACTGTAACATGAGTAAAAATAAATTTTTTGCTTGGTGAACCCACAGATGTTTTAGAATATGCTTATCTTTGTACCTAGAATTATTTGACAAATCAGTGACACAATGTTTAGCTGCAATGTGTTCATTCAAAGGATAATATTGAATATTCTTATATGAAATTTTAAAGACTAAAATCTAATGAAAACAGAAATGTTACAATTTTATAAAAATTACATATATGAGAGGAACTGATATTGGGTGTATAGTAGAAAATGAGACTAGAACTAATAATGAATAATTGGAAATTATAGAAAATGAACATTTCAGTCACATTTTGCCTCTAAGTGTATAAAAAGTATTTAATCACAGTATATAAGAAGAGAAAGTTATAAGACCAAGTGCAATAGACTGTTTAAATAACTAACAAACTATATAAATGTGTGCTGCATACCAGTAGAGAATATTAAAGTCAAATGTAACATATGCAACAAATGAAAGATTCCAGTCGGATGAGCAGCTCAAGGTTCTGGGAAGGAGGTATGCCCTGAGAGGGACAGGCTCCTGCCCCTTCCCCAGTATGTTGCCTTATGCATCTACCTCATGGGCCCTCTCCTGAGTGGCCTTTACAGTAACCCAGTAAATTGACCAGAACACCAGGGCTGCAGCTACAAGTGCCAGAGCAGGGATGACTGCTAAGCAAGAAATCGTTTGGAAGTCAGGCCTCACAGGTGTAGGACTCTCTCTGATTGCTAGTGTGGGCTACATTCTGCCCACAACTGTTGCTCTCACAGTAGCTGCAATATTTCACCCGGACTTCACGGGGAAGACAGCTACATGCTTCTTAATCCCCAGTAACAGAAAGAAGGCTATTCCATTTGAGCCCTAGATTTCTGTAGATGCATGCCAAGAAAGAAAGATCTGGAGCAGGACAAGGGGATGACAGTTCAGCCTGATCTCACAATTTTTTTGTTGTTGTTGTTCCTTATAGAGCTATGGAAAACAATGACAACATTTCTTTTTTTTTTTTTTTTTACAGATTTTATTTATTTTTTGAGAGAGAGGAAGAGAGGGAGAAAGAGAGGGAGAGAAACATCAGTGTGCAGTTTCATTTCATGTGCCCCCTACTGGGCACCTAGCCCACAACCCAGGCATGTACCCTGACTGGGAATCGAACCAACAACCCTTTTCTTTGCAGCCTGGCACTCAATCCACTGAGCCACACCAGCCAGGGCCAATGACAAACTTTCTGAGACCTGCACCTCTGCCACACTACCAGTCATGGAAAGACAAAGTTTCATAAGTGCCCCTGGGTTCCCTGCTGATTCCTGGAATATACCAAGACAGATACTCACCTGTTCTCTATTTACAGTCGTTCAAATCCTGCTAACAGTGATTCAACCTTAATTTTAAAAATTGCATAAGTCTTTTTTTCTAGGCATGAACTCATGGACTAGGATATTGAAAAGTTTTGCTTCTAGTCAAAAATATTATCTTATTCTTAGAAATTTCAACGATGAGGGTGGTGAGGTGGGCAAATGAAAGCAATGTTCTAGGCAGGTGGTATAAAAGTCAGTTCCTGTATGTTTAGCCCAGTGACATTTGAAAACCCTCTTTATCATCCTTGAGGTTAATAACTGAGTTTCCTCAGTTAATGACTAAATCACATTCCTCAGGCAGAGGTTTTGTTCTCAGTTTTCAAATCTAGTGAAAAGCTCGAAACTCTAAATTTAGCCTTCTTGTCCTCAGTGACTGCCTGTTCTCTACCCATCTCACTCATGATTCTGTACTTGTGAACACTCTTGTCACCTTCAATGGCAGAGTGGGCCCGTCCATGGAGAGACATGGACGTCTGCCTTCTGAATGTCTGTGCCCCACTGATGAAGGTATGCTTGATGTGCTTATATTGTATCTACTTTAAAAACTAATGTGTTTTTTGTTCTGTGAACAATTTGACAGCTCTATCTCACCCCACCATCAGTCCCCAGGAACTGCAAAGCTGAGAAGGTGAAGAGTGAGGATGAGGGCAGAGACTATGTAACCTCAGCCCACAGAAGAAGAAAAATTCCTTCTAAACCTTCAAAAGATAACCAAACCACTTATAAAAAGACAGAAAATTTTAAAAATGCAATAAAGGGAAAAGTTTAGGATGAGGCTTGTGTAGTTAAACCAACAGATTACTAAGTCAAAGAAATAGGTACAGGGTGTCCAACCCATGGCCTATAAGCTGCACACGGCTCAGGATGGCTATGAATGCAGCTCAACACAAAATCGTAAATTTACTTAAAACTTTTTTTTTTTTTTGCTCATCAGTTTTCGTTGGTGTTTGTATATTTAATGTGTGACCCAAGACAACTCTTCTTCCAGTGTGGCCCAGAGATGCCAAAAGGTTGGACATCCCTTGAAGATGTTAAAATAAAATTATTATTTTCAAGCAGTAAAATCATAAACATAGAATCTCAGGGTCACTATCTCCAAGATAAATAAAAATAAAACTTTTGTGAAAAAAAAACTGATATAGATTTGAATGTTTTTTCTAAAATTAGTAAGTATAATATCAGAATAAAAAATGGGATGAAAATAAGATAATTTATAATAGCAATAAAAAAGGAAAATATATTTTTGAAGGTTTACAAGATTAATCTAAAAAACAAATGTGTAGAACCTGAATAAAATAATAAAAGCAACATAAACCTCTATCAAAGAAAATGAAATGGAAGAACATTTCATATCCCCCTGTCGAAAGTTCAGAATAAAATGAAATATAAATTGAAGTTAGTAAGTTGCTATATATAGCCAAGGAAATCTTGGCAAAAATATTGAAAAAAGGCTTGCACTAGTAGTTAACAAAAAGCATTATAAAACTACAAGAATTAAAATAGGTTGAGACTAACACAGCTATAAAAGAGACTAAAAAACCAAACAAACAAAAAATCCAGAAACAAATGGATGTACACTGAAATCAGTTGGAAAAGAAATTATTTTTACACATCTGTGTGCATGCACACACACACAATGGTTCTTTCTTTGACTATAACTGGTAAAATTAAAATCCTACTGTACACTTATACCAACAAAAGTTCCAGATGAACCAGACAGTGATACAATCCATTTCCATCATTTCTTCAGCCATATAACTACCTGCAATTAAGAAGGAAATATGGTATCTTTAAATCTAAAAAACAATTGCCAATGTATTCTTAGAAAATGACATAATGAATCATTTAAAAAAGTAAGGGTAAAATAAGGAGTCTGATGCCAAATGCATGCCTATTTCTTAAGGTTTAAAGACACTTTAATGAAGGTTTTTTCAGGTGCCAGCTATCACTGGTGCTGCGAGCACCCACCCGCACCTCCACTTTCTCAGTTCCAATATGAAACATGGAGTTTCTTACACTATTGTTCACATATCACTTGAAAATGTTGAGAAGCACTGACACAGGTAAATATTAAATTACATAAGAGGTGAATACAATTTAGCTTAGCATATAAAGCAAAGACGATGGCAAGAAAAATGATTGATATGTTTGGTTTCATAAAAATTAAAGATGACTGTATATCAACGCTCACTTAGAACAAATAAAACAACTAAAACAAATAACACACTGGAGAGAAAATTCAAAAAACTTTAAAAATAATGAAAATACAAAGCAGAATATTAGACTATTTGGAAAGAACAGTATTTGTAATTATTTCTGCACAAGAGAAATACTAACAAAAACACTAGTATGCAAACAGAAAAGCACATTCATACAGTTCATATGTTTACCATCAAATTGGTAAAAATATTTTAAGGGCAATACTAAATATTTTTGACATGTGCTGAAAACATTCACTATTCTAAGAGGAAGACATGAAAATGTATATTTTATAAAAAGATGTATTATACTTTTTACTATTAAAATTTTCATATCAATTGAGTAATCACTGCCATTTATTATAAAGAAAATGATGAGAAATAAACAGAGTTGAGTCAGTAGTTTCATTAAAGGGAAATTCCAAGTTTGAAATAATTAGCTTAATAACCTATATTTGAATATTAGGTCAATACAGAGTATTCAACTATGTAATACTTCACCTTTCAGTAACCATAAATTATTAAGTACAGTGAATAAGATTTAGTCAATGTTGACTATAATTTAAGTCAGAATGGTAATGTAATAATACATGTTGATAACATTATATAAATTACTATATACTTATATAGTTTATACAAAATATATAACAATTTATATAATTGTAGTTTTAATGCTATACATATCACACAGATACATGGATAAATAAAGAAATAAAGTGTGATCACACAATAATACAAGAATAAGTGATATAATCCTATAAAATATATACATCCAAATCTATACTATGCCTTAAAATTACTGAGATGATTTTGTTTAGTATCTAGTCATAAGATTTTTCCAAGGGAAATACGTATAGATTTCTTTAAAATGTGTCTGAAGTAGTCAAACTCGTAGAGTACAATGATGGTTGCCAGGGGCTTGGGGGAGGGGAAATAGCGAGCTGTAGTGCTGTGGGCGTAGGTTGTAGTCATGCAAGGTGAGCAGGTTCCAGACTTCTGCTGTGCAGCCTTGTGCTTTTAATTAACAATACTGTACACTTAACATTTATTAACAGGGTAGATCACACATTATGTGTATTTTACAACAATTAAAAAATTGCTTAAAATACCAGAAGGAGAAGAAAAGAAGCAAGGGATAGAAAACCTATTTAAAAAAATAATGACAGAAAACTTCCCTAATCTAGAGAGGGGAAAAGCCATGCAAGCCCAGGGAGCACAGAAGGTCCCAATCAAGATGAACCCAAAAGGCCCACTCCAAGACACATCATAATTAATGTGCCAAATTTTAAAGTCCCAGAGAGACTCTTAAAGGCAGCAAGGATGAAACAAATAACATACAAGGGAGCCCCAATAAGGCTAGCAGCTGATTTGTTCTCAACAGAAACACTACAAGCCAGAGGGGAATGGTGAGAAATATTCCAAGTAATGAAAAGCAAAGGACTACAACCAAGAATACTCTACCCAGCGAGGCTCCCAATTAAAATGGAAGGTGAAATAAGGAGTTTCCCAGACAAACGAAGGCTGAAAGACTACACCCCCTCCAAACCAGCTCTGCAAGAGATGCTAAAGGGACTGCTTTAAGAAAAGGAAGAAAGAGAGTGAGAACAAGAGGAACAGAGCTACAAAGGGGAAAAATGAATACATATCAAAGGGGAAGGGGGATAAAGAGGAACTGAAGGGGCAGGGCTGTCAAGGAACATGTATACAGGACCCATGGACAAAGTCAATGGGGTGGGCAAGGGCTGAATGTGGGAGGTGGGGGTGAGTAGGGTAGGGGAGAGTAATGAGGGAAAAATAGGGACAACTGTAACTGAACAACAATAAAAATTGTTAAAAGACAAAAAAATAAATAAAATCATAAAAAACATAGCTTAAATAAAAAGTTAAGCAGTATTAAGATACCATCTAGAAAGAACATCTCTCTCTGGGTCATTACTCTGGTATTATTCAGCCAAAATGCTATCTTGCCTTTGTCCCCAACCCAGTTAATTACTCTGATTAGATTTATCTAATGTGCATTTATTTTAATTGGATGCCACAGAATCACCTTCCAATTTTTATTCTCACTACAAATCAGTTTTTAGTCATTAGCAGGCTTTCCTGAATCCTGCAACAGAAAAAATGTGGCTCATTTTTCCTTTGTTTGAGCCTAAAAGTGTTTCTCATTATTTTTCTTACCATTCAATTGAAATTTTCACATAGTTTCACTGAACTTGAAATAAAATATAGTGTTCCTTTTGCTGCATGTATACAAATATTTTAACTTTTTTCTAGTAGATGACCTATTTAAATTGTTTTTTACAGAAACATATGATATTTATTCAAGTAGATATTACTTCGCAAATGGAGCAACATAATATCCACAAAGATTTTTTAAAATTTTATATTTTTGCAATTTATTAAGTTTCAACTTAATAATATTATTTATAAAAGGTATAGTTACTAATTTAGAGTGCAGAATAATTTTATTTAAATAATCGATATTTTTGCTGAACTAGGAAGTAGAGCTGGAAATTTTAAAAATATTAACTAGTTAATATATCATTAATATTTTTTAAATAATTATAATTTTTTATCTTTACATAGTGAGCTCACATCACTTTAGAGACTACTCTATTTTTTCTATTTAACAAAAACAAAATATTGCCCACTGAAATAAAAGGGGAACACGGTTTAGTTACTAAATTTTACAGTGAAATCAAGCTTAATAATGTATTTCAGGGACAGACTTAAAATATGTACTCTTCAGTTTTATAGTATTAAAGTAACACATTAATATGTGCATATGTCCATAACATAGAACAACACAAGCACACAATTTATGTTTCCAAGGTTATTCTACAAAATATCCCAATTTTTTAATTTAAAAATTATTATAATCTCCATATATGCATGAAAACCTTTTAAGTATACAATTTGACAAAGTTAAAAAGCTTTAAGCTCGGAACTACCATCTTAATAAAGATTTTAAAACATTTCTATTACCCCACAAGGTTTTATTTCCCCTCAGTTCTTTCATCCTGTTCTTCAGCCTGAGAAAACCACTGCTCTACTTTCTCTGATTAAAGATTAGTTTTGCCTGTTTAAAAAATTACACAATGGAATTCTATGCAGCTGAAAGAAAAAAGGAGTTCATACCTTTTGCAATAGCATGGATGGAGCTGGAAAGCATTATGCTAATAATGCCAGGAAATAAGCCAGGCAATGAAAGACAAATACCATATTATCTCGCCTTTAACAGGAACCTAAACAACAAAACAAAGAAACAAGTAAAATATAACAAAGGACACTGAAATGGAGGATGGGATGTCAGTGACCAGAGGTGAGAGGGGAGGGAATTTCAGGGGAGAAGGGAAGGGTTTACAGGAACAAATATAGAGGACACATGGACAAAACTACGGGGCTTGGAAATGGAAGGGAGGTGGGGAGGGATGGGTGGGTGGGCTGGAATGGGAATAAAAGATAGAAACTGTACTGAATAATCTAAAATAAAAAAAATTTTTTAAATCATATAGATGAAATCTTAGAGGTTAGGTGGAGGTAGAAGATGGCATAAGGGGGATAAGCGGTAGTGGAAAAAATACAATAAAAAACTTTAAAAAATAAGCTTAGAGGTTATACTCATATCTGGCTTCTTTCACCCAGCAGGCTGTTTATGAGATACATCTTTGTTTTTCTGTCTAATAACAGTTTATTCCATTATATTACTAAGAAAACCCCTATGTGCACATCACAATGTTTATTCATTCACTTAACAAATATCTGTATTTTTCAATCTTCTTTTAAATAAAAGCAATATGTTATTTCACAGTCTATATTTATTCACTTGATATATATGTATTGCTTCAAATTGGATTTTTTTATAAATAAAACCAATACGAGGATATACAGATGCTCCATAGAAAAATGAAACAAATGTCTAAATCACTAGCCATCAAAAAGAAGCAAATTAAAACCATAGTGAGCTACCACTTCACACTGGTCAGAATGGCCATCATTAATAAATCAACAAACAGCAAGAGCTGCTGAGGGTGTGAAGAAAAGGGAACCCTAGTGCACTGTTGATGGGAATGCACACTGGTTCAGCCAGTGTGGAAAACAGTATTACATTTCTTCAGAAAGTTAAAAATGGAACTGCCTTATGACCAGTGATTCCACTGCTGGGATTATACCCTAAGGATCCCAAAACACCAATTCAAAAGGACTTATGCACCCCTATGTTTATAGCAGTGCTATTTACAATAGCCCAGGGTTGGAAACAGCCTAAGCACTCATCAGTAGATAACTGGATTAAAATGAATAAACAAATACATAAAACCTGTGGTACATCTACACAATGGGATACTATGAAGAAGAAAGAAAGAAGGAATTCCTATTTTTTTGTGACAGAATGGATGGAACTGGAGATTAGTATGCTAAGTGACATAAGCCAGGTGGTGAAAGACAAATACCATATGATGTCATTTATAAGAGGAATCTCATGAACAAAATAAACTAATGAACAAAATAGAATCAGAGGCATAGAATAATGGAACAGACTGACAGCTACCAGAGAGGAGAGGGGAGGGGGCAATTGAGTGAAAGACGGTGAAAGGATTAGTCAAACGATATATATGAAGGACCCACAGACATGGGCATCAGTGAGGGGACCAATTATAGAAATGAGGGGCAGGCTGGGTGAAGGGGGATGGAAGGGGAAAATGTGGGACAATGGCAATAGTATAAACAATAAAATAATTAAAAAATAAATAAAGCAAGGAATCTTCCTAGAAAAAAACAAAACAATATGAACATTTGTGTCCAAGTCATCCTCTATATACCAGTATACATTTCTCTTGGTAAATGCCTAAAAGTGAAACTTCATTATGTGGGCAGTGCATATTTAAGTTCATAAATTTTCAAGCTCTTTTATATTCTAATTAGAAATATATGAGATAATAATTTATTCCACATTCTCACCAATAATGACAAGTCTTGATTTTAGCCATTCTAGTGGCTGTAGAGTGGGATTTTATGGTTGCTTTTTTTAAAAGAAGGCTATTTCTTTTTTTAAAATGATTTTATTTATTTAGTTTTAGGGAGAGGGGAAGAGAGGGAGAAAGAGAGGGAGAGAAATATCAATGTGTGGTTGCCTCTTGCCCACCCCCTACTGGGGACGTGGACTGCAGCCCAGGCATGTGCCCTGACTGGGAATTGAACAAGAAACTTTTTGGTTCACAGGCTCATCCTCAGTCCACTGAGCTATGGTGGTTTTAATTTACATTTCCGTGTTGACTATTAATGTTGTCTCACTTCATCTGATTATGGGATATTCACATATTTTCTTTGAGAAAGTATGTATTCAAATATTTGCCCTTTCTTTTTGAATGACTTGTTAACCATATCTAAGTTCTAGAGATCTTATAAAGGTGTGTACCTAATTCATTTGTCTAATATTCTATGTCAACTATTTTCTTTCCAGAATAGGTTTACTTTTTTATTTTTAAAAACTTTCTTATAAAGAATGGGTAATAAAGTTGGATAAGTTATATTATATTTTTGAACACTCAAATGCTTGAGTCCTATCTACAAAATCTTTGCCCAGTCCAATATCACAAAGATGTTTTTCTAAGTTTTTTTTCACAAAATATTTATTATATTTTCTACATTTTTTTTCTCATTTCTATATTTATGGTTTCTGTATTCTACATCATGTATCTTTATTTCTATTCTTACACAGTCACCACTTATTTAGTTAGTCTAGCTTAACAGGAAGTCTTAAAATCAGGCACTGTTAAGTCCTTCAAATTTATTTTTCAACTGTTCAGGTATTCTACATCCTTTATACTTAACAATAAATTTCAGAATGTGTCAACTTCTTCAGTAAAAATCCTTCTGAGTTTTTGCTTAGATTTCATGGAATCTATGTAAATGAACTTGAAAAGAAGTGACATCCTAACAAGACTGAGGTTTGGAATTCTTGAAAAAGGAATACCACTCCATTTATTTAAGTCATCTTTTATTTCTTTCGGCAATTTTTTTTTAGTTTTATGTGTACAGTATTTCCATGAATACTCTTAATGTTATCTCTATATAGTTTATATTTATGGATGATATTGTCAATGGCATTGATTTTTAATTTTAATTTCTATTTGTTTATGGTTATTGTTTATAAAGTGCAGTTGATTTGGTATATTGATCTATTATCTGGTGAATTTTGAAATGAAATTATATGTTATACTACTTTTTATAGGTTTCTTATGGTGTTTTATACATGCAATCATATCTTCTGTGAACAAAGAAAATTTAGTACTTCATTCAAAATTACATATATAATTATATATAATTTTCTTTCTTTAATATGTTAATACAGTGAAATTCATAATATAAATTTTAAATGTTAAACCAACTTTATAATGCTTAAGGTAAATCACAGTTGTTTATTTTGGCATTCATGGAAATACACTACTCAAATCTTCAATTGGACTTATTTCAGGGAGCTTGGTTGATTAAGTCTCAGCTGATGTCTCAAATTTTTGATGCTCAAATTTCCAATTTCTTCTAGTAAGTTCCTCTTCAAGTTTTCTCTTGAGTTTTCTAGATAAGAACCTCATAGCTATTGTAACTACTATGCTCAGTGGTAATCAATGTGATCATGTTCTTTTCCAAACACAGACTACATTGTTTTCACAGAGAGCCCTGTTATTGTATTTCTTATTTGTGTGTGTGTGTGTGTGTGTGTTTGTTTGATTGGTTTTGGGTTTTCTTAAGTGGAAAATGGTATTTCCAGACCATAATCTAGACACTAGCAGTGATCTTTGACACTGGATATTTCTTAGAAGAGACTTCTTTCACTTATATAAGCACTTCCATGGACAGTAATAGGAAAAGTATTACACGGAAAGATTTGCGAATTTATACTAATACATCCAAATAAAATTTAAGACTACAAAACTTTAATTTAACCTACTCTGTATTTTATCTTTTACTATATCCAGGACCCTCGTATACAAAGGCACCTGATATGATGAAATTAAAATATTGTCATCTTACTAATTTTCATTGTCACATTTTGAACACAAATATTCTTAGATGAACAATGTCAACACTACATACAACAGGCTCCACTAGCGCTTTTCTTTATGGAAAACCATCCTGAGAAGTCTTTGTTCTATTGTGAATTCAGTATCTGCCTGATTGCTATGTGTTTGGATATATAGGCAAGATCAATTTGAAGAAACAGCTCCTGAAAATGCTTGTTTCCTTGGCCCTGAAATTTAGCAATCTAGATTTGCCAGTAAAGAAAATTATCATTTTAGTTCAAACTTTAATTCCTCTCTTGGAAAATAAAACTTAGAGAATAGTGGTATAATTAGCAACTTCAAATCCCCAGAGAAAAAATAGCATCTATGAAGCTGGAATATATTCAAATGTTAAAAGTCAGACTAAAAACCAAAGACTGAGAGCCAGATGTTATTGTTTTTTCCTTTCTCTATATAGTTTTATTTTCATCTGTTTTATTCTTATGAACTACCCACTTAAATATAGTACTGCAAAATTCTCAAAGAAGAAGGAAGAAATCTGATGAAATGTATCAGTGGTAAACCGAGGCTTTTATCTTCAGGGGACCTGCTTTATGACCTAGAATTGCTTGTCAAGCTACAAGATTAATCTTCATGGAGTGTACATTTTGTCAAGGGTTGCCAATTACCTCCAAACTAATAATTACCTCCAGACTAATAAGAATAAGATCATGCATTACGGTCCATAATCTACCTGCTTTGCTCCTGGCCCTCAAACTTTGTACTCTATACTCCTACTGCCTGAAGAGTCTTTTCCCAGCTCTTTCTTTAACCAGCTTCCACGTGACTTTCAGGACTCATGCATATGCCACCTTTTCTGAGATTGTTGGGGGAGCTCTCTTATGTCATCCTACGACACTCTGAATATTCATCCATCACAACACATTTTATTCTAGGAACATCAGCAGCTACCTTTTCTGTACCTAGCACTGCAGTGTGAATCCCTTGAAGAAAGAATCATACTTCACTTATTGTATCAAAATTACTTGAAAATAGATTTATGATAAATATTCTTAATTCAATGGAAAAGTATTCTTGAATTAGCAACACATATTAAACAGTGAACTTTATTTTGTCAATGGTCTTGTTTTTATTTGCCTCTCTCCTCCCTCTTTTTATTCCAAGACCCACCAGCCTTATCCTCCTTCATGATGTAAAATTCTACTGAATTCACACCATTCACTCTTTCTGAGAGCTGTCCCAAATCACTTTTTCCTGGATGCTTTTCAAAACTTACATGCCATATTCACAGTTTATATTGAATCCTAAGATATAGTGCCAAAAATGCATTAATTTAATAACTAAGAATGTATGCAGGTACCATGATTATATTTCATTGAGCATTTATCATTCTACACAATACGCAAGTTGACATTCATTTATACTATGAATTTGTATCAGAGATTTATTATGAGTGCTAGATAGAATTAAAAAAGAAAAATAATATGCATTCATCTATAAAATATCTTCTATATAAATAATATAGCCATCACAACAGTTTGTAAGTAAAGATCCAATGTAACAATTTCATGCCTTCAGTATAAAAATACAGAAGTATCATTTCATAGACAAAATCCTGACTGACTAAAACAAATTATATTTTTCCACATAGTGATTCACCAGAATGTGATCTTTTAAAAAAAATTCTACTAAGAAATACTAGAAACAAGTGCACTGAAAAAGTATATCTCATGTGTGTATCCAGATGCAAAACTTACAGTGGGAAAGAGACCCATGCATTCTAATGAGAACACATATTAACACTGACTTGGGCTTTTTTCTGTGTCATTTCAGTTAGCCATCAGATTACATCCTTGAAGTGTACTGTAAAACTTATGCAAAGGTTAACATTTTCACCTTTTTGAGTGAATATATGTATGACATGAATCATACACCAAGGAAGGAGATTGAAAGAGATGGAAGTGATACTTTTACAATACCTCACAAAGCTAACTGCGGAGTTCACTCATTGGGTCAATATGCTGTGCATCTATCGTGAAGACAAGAATAAAACTGTTCTAAACAGAGTTTCTCAGTACCGACCTTGAACAACAGCTTAGATCTCTCTTCTTGCCCGTGGACACTAGGGTTCCCAATTTCCATCCAGAATTGCCTGATGCTATAGCACAGTGTTTTCCAGTTGAGATAAACTATTAAGACATTTACTTCTATGTTTATTATCTCATAATTTACATTATATTTTGTGTGCTTTAAAATTTACATAATATATACATATTTTAGAAGTAAATATGATGTTCCCAGTTGTACATATGTTCACAAAATACTAGATTTCTTCTGCTGAAGAAGATTCCATTAAGAAGATCCAATTAATCTTTTTTTTTTTATTTGTAGCCTCTCTCACATGAAAGCCATATAGTAGATTCACCCAAACCTATGCGAGAAAATCAAAGAGCATTGCAATTAATTAATGATTTTAAATTGCTTATACTAGGATATACTGCTTATCTAGACATTAAAATCTTAAGATAATATTTAAATTAATAACATATGATAGTTTATTCAACAAAATCAATGGAGGATCCACTATGATTAGAACACAATGTTATGGGCTGAACATATAACTGTAGCTAGGACTATCTCTAACTCCACCCTCAAGGGACATAGTAACTGTCCTTAGTGAGATTTTCAGGTTGTGGCTTTTTGAGTAAAACAGAAACAATTAGTTGAGGACACTTCAAACTATCTAATCTGAAGATAAGCTTACAGCTAAGAAATAGTATTTTGAAATGGAACGGTATTCAGGAGGTTTCCAACAGTAGATGTTAGTGCTATACATTCTCAGAGCCATGACACACAGAGGAGAATGTCTCCTGAGGTGGATTCCAGAATAAATTAAAAAAAAAAAAACCTGAATTCAATTTATCCCGAGCATAGCATGTCAGTGAGAGATTAAAATATGTGCTTATAAACCACCAATAATTTGTGTTCATTATTACTTCGGCATGACTTAACATAAGCTGAGTGATATAAAAATAACTATATCTCCTTAAATTAACTAATTTATTTTATTATTCCTGCAGATTAACTTTTATTCTTATACCATATGAATATAATGGTTAAGATTTTCGGCATTATTTCATATCTAATTAAACTCAGTCGGTGAAGGATTTTAATGGGGAACTGTGGCAGGATCATTTTTACATTTTATAGTACTCCCGCGGACTTCTCTGTCATAAGGGATAAGACAAGGTGCGAGAGTCTAAATAGTAACATCTGGTAAGAAGTCAGTTCGGTAAGTGGTGATGAGAGCTCGGCTCATGTTAACAGTGATTGATATATTAGACAAATGCACACATTAGAAACACAGTTTAGAAATGCAGCGTACAAAAGTCACTGCTACATTGTATGACTTTCCTTCTGCCAATATCTCCTAAAGTAGGATCTTGATATCTAAAGTTTGAATGCACTTATAATGGATACATTTTTGTTTAATTTCTTATCTATGAACTGATAATTAATTGCAAAAAGAACCTAGACATCCAACTATCCCAAAATTAATTTTTTTATTAACCAAGGTATTTTATTTGGATAAGAGACCTAGAAAATATTTTAACATTAAGTATGTATTTCAGGTCTTTAGTAGTTGACTCATGCTGTTTAATATGTCTTCTCCTATTAGTGTAACTACTGCCAGGCACGACTTATACAACAATGGGTATCTTGGTGTGGTTGAATATCTGAGACCTATCTTTACAATTAAATGTATCCAAATTCTATATAGATTTTCCTAGCCAGGTTTTTGTTCTGTTTTGTTTTAATTAGTGAACCTCAAGTACTATTGTGAATGGGAGCATAAAACACTAGCAAAAGGAAACTACTTTCAAATGCTTGAAAGTTTAACATTACAAGAAGTTTTATTTGTGAGCATAAATGTAACATAAACCCCATAGACTTGAAATTATTGGAGTTATATGTTTCACTGCTTGTTGAAGATTAACATGGTTAATAGATTGTCTTTTAAATAAAGAATTTTGCAACTAATGCAAGAGTTGATTTGGTATTTCTCAAAGACAGATGCTCAATTCAATAGACACAAACTTCCTAAATCTGTCTTTTAAAACCATAGAGGAAAAGCTGAGTAGTGTACATTCAAGTTTCCAAACAAGAACTGCTCTTATTGAACCACTTGATTTCTTCATTTAATTTGCTAACAGTAGTGCTGCGCATGCCTTGGTGCATATTAATGTAATTTGTTTGTTTTCGTTAGCATAATTTCCTAAATGAAATTGATTTGTTATTGTAGCATTATTTTAATGAAATATTTAACATTAAATATTTGCTTCAATATTGCTTCAATAATTAATTACACTATGATTACTTATTTAAAGATTGAAAGATTTGAAACAAATCAGATTTACCTATAATCATGCTTCAAATATGGTTCCTAACTAGGGCAGGAATTAAATCCTCACTGTCACAATAATTTTACTAAATGGTTGAATAACTTTTTAAAATATTTTAATTGATGCAGAGAAATATGCTGAGTGAGGGAACATTAGGGCTGTTCTGAAAATTCCAAGGGGTCTCTTTGTGCTAATTCATGTTCCTTATATTTCACCATTTTCCTTTTCTATGTAGATAGATCATCTGGTTTTATTTATTTATTTTCAGAGAAAGGGGGAGGTAGGGAGATAGAAAGGAAGAGAAACATTGATGAGTGAGAGAAACATTGACAGTTTGCTTGTCACGTGTCCCCATCTAAGGACCTGGCCTGCAACCCAGGCACGTGCCCTGACTGGGAAGCAAACTGAGGATGCTTTGGTTCACAGGCCGGCACTCAATCCACTGAGCCACACCAGCCAGGGCAATTAGTCATTTTAAAATGAACAACTCCTATTTTGACTTATTTGTTCAAATTATACAAATGTGCTTCAGATTGATGCATGTTTTTAAAAAAGGCATTTTAATCATAAATTGGAGTTGTACATACTCACTTATTAACAAAACACTTTCGGGAGACTTCACATGATCCAAGAAGAGGGCATGAGGAGCATCCACGTTACCCACTTCTGCATGTGGGCATAAGCATTCTGGTGAGCATTCTGGCAATTTTTGCCCTGAAACAATAAACATGATTTTTAAATGAGCAAATGTGATGTTTAAATAAAGTACTTAAAAAAGAAATCAAATTCATATGTCTAAATTTAATTTTAAGTGCAAATATGTACAATGGCATTTTAATGTCTCTTTGACATTTCCTGTAACTTGTCAAAGTTATATAAGAAAAAGTGATTTCATGATTTGTTTATAATTCGAATGTGCTTATACTTTTATTAACTGACTTCATTTACAAAATAAATTAATTTTAAAAATATTCAGTGTAAAAATTTTAAAAAATTCCTTATGCTAAGAATATGATTTAAACTCATCAGACCTTTGGGTAGCTGGAATTTCAAGAATTTAAATCTAACACTAACAGATAATCAGTCATAAATAAAATAGGAAAAGAAAAATTATCACATAATAGACATAATGTATTGAAATCTTTCTAACAGAAATAAAATATACAGAGAACAGATGGTGTCAATAACCTCAGTTTTTAAAAACAACCTAATTTTAAATTACTAGATATAAAATGTATTCTTTCTACCAAGCACAGGTTTTTATTTAGCATTAAAGTTTGTAGGAGATGACATTCAGAAAGAATTAAATTGAAGTTCCATCTGCCTGAGTATATGTTATTAACAATGTTAAAATTTGTTATTACTCTGGTTTAAAAAAGGAAGCATATACCTGTGTCCTGGTTGACATTGCTTTTTTTTTCTGAAATAAAATTATGGATAAATTGCCACTAATAGAAATGTTCACTGTAGAAAACAATGTTGCTGAGTGAACCAAGGCATTCACTACTGCATATCAAAAATGTAAAATACCACTCTAGAAAATGCCATTTCAATGTAGCATAAAATCATGCAATTTAATCTGTAAGCAGGTGTGACACTAATGAGAAGTGAGCATGGCTACTCTATCTTATTCAGTCAACAATCTCTGTAATATTTACTTTATTGTGAAATTGTTATTTTATTACACAGACTGACTCATTCATTTATAAGTCTTGCATTTTCATTTCCCCATAAACTGTACAGTCTATTTTCAATTAAGGGGAAAAGTGTTTGATGAATAAGCATTTTTCACAGTTTAAAATGTTGAAAAGGCAAATTAAAATATCTTTTACCAGCTGGTTAAAAATGGACAAAAAAAGAGCTATCTCTGAGCTAGATGAGGGATGGTACTCCTGAAAATGAGGTACACAGTTAAATGTCAGTCTAATATTTTATTTTAATATGTAAACCAAAGTTAATTTTACATTGTAATAAAATTTTTTAAAAAGTATTTATTTGCAAAAGGAGCTGCAGCCCAGGAGACATAGATTCAGGTAGCAGCCTAAATTGTCTTCCACCAAGACAAAACTGAGGCTGCTTTGTATAGCAAAAGTTTCTACTTAGGTTTTCAGCTAGTTGTTTTATGTAAAAGAGTATCCATATTGTGCCGTTCTGATTGGTCAGTATTGAAATAAGTGAGGGTACAATTTGTGTAGTTCTGATTTGACAGAGTAGATCTCAGTCCAAAGAGAAAACCACGTTTTTTTCTGCATTGGTTGACTCAGAAGGCATAAAAAAGCACAGCATAATTTGGGAAGCTTAGATTTGGGTAGGAGGTTCTTCCCACTACAAATACCTGAGAAGCTCCTGACATCAAATGGATACTAGGCTCTTGCCTGGGGCGAGGGGTCACATGCTATGTGGCACTGTGACCTTAGTATACTGGTTTGTTTACTCTTTAGCCAGGGGTATGGAAATCTATCACGGGTCACACTGTGTTTTCAATCCCACTGTCTCCAGTGCTTCCTGATCCCTCCCTTCTTTCAGGACCTGGGCTCTCCCAAGCTGCCCCAAGGTCCCTCCTTGCTCCCCAATGATCTTGTCAGATGTCTCTGTAACAATGGGACAGATTAAAAAGAGTAGAACAAATTAAAGTTTAATGACATGTATACCTACTGTATACATGGGAGAGACCCAAGAAAATTAAGTAACTCTATAGGATGACTGAACCCACCACCTTACATAACCACCTTAACTGAAGCTGAAAGAAGATGCTGAGAGTAAAGAGCCAGTTATGGGAAGTGACCAGAAGAAGCACAACAGGGATTGCACGCAGATTTAAGCCCTGCCTTCTGCATTGATAATGAAGGCAAGCTTGGTACATTAAGCAAAACACCCTCACAAATGGATTTTAACAAAGGGTAACTTCTGCTTGTTTTCAGAGCTTCTCCCATGTCTCCCATGGTTCTCTGTCCTTTGGAGACAGGGAAAGCTAGTTCACAATTCCACTCATTACTATCCCAAGGAAGCATATTTGGGAGTGGCAAACTCTGCTCCCCTTTCCTGTCCTCCAGGATGGCTCCAAATATAGTTGTTATATGTGTAGTATAATAATTGTAGTTGATTGTTTGCATGTGTCAAATCTATCATGGAGAAAGCACATAGTTATTCAGCATCTATTCTTTATTAATATTTATTGTTTTTAGAATATAAATGATGTCAACATAAGAAATGTTCAAACTTGTACAGAATTTCTATGAGATATTTGATCCAAACTGACAATTTCTGGAAAGCAAGCTCTCAAATGCTCTGAGGGTGACAGTTTTGTGGTTCCATTATGCATTTGAATTATGGAGGGACCACGAGGAAGCATATAAGAAGGTGGGAGAAAGCAAGGCAGGGATTGACTGCAGAACAGTTAGCGAGATTACATGCTTTCTTAAGGCTGGCTATGTTTATTTCAAAAGGGTGTTAACCTAAATGCACAATGGGTGAGCCATGGTTACGGCAAAGACAAACCTTTGACTAAAGAAGTTATATGCCTGGGGTGTGACTACTCACCACGACCTGCTCAGGTGGAAATGTATGATTAGACCACCTTGTGAAACACTTTCCCTAGAACCCTTTCTTTTTCACAATGACTTATATGTATTTATGTCACTAATAATCTCTTGTGTTTTATAAAATCTAAATCCCGTGCAAGTCAAATTATGAATACAACTATACTGAACTATGAATATAACTCAAACATATTCTGAATTATACATTTAAATATGTATTTATATTTTGTCTGTATATGTGGACCCACATTTTTAAACAGCCAGACTTTAAATATCTATTCACACATGTATTTTTGATATAAGTAAAAATAGATGAGGAATGATGTACTCCTCTTAACACTTTAAAATCAGGGAAAAAAGAATATTTGCATATGCTTATTTCATATCAGCAATTGGGAGACAATTCTTTATCAATGTCTTGCATTTCTGCCTATCAGCAATGCATAGGCACCATTCAACCTTCATTCTGAACTGCCTTTTCAAGGAAGTTCACAGAATAATCAGCTTCTAAAAACAAAGAAAATTTATGTTGGAGATCAAACTCTTTTCTTAGGTATCATTGGCAAACATTGGCAAATACGTTTTCCCATACTGTTGGGTCTCTTTTCATTTTAATGCTGTTTGCTTTTTTTCTTTTTTTTTTAACTGTGAATAAGCTTTTTATTTTGATGAGATCCTATTTGTTTATTCCTTCCTTTATGTCCCTTGTTCTAGGGCACATATCAGTGAAAATATTGCTGCGTGCAATATCTGAGATTTTCCTGCCTATGTACACGACTCCACTCTAAGACAAGCAACCCAGTTAAAAAATGGGCAAAGGACTTGAACAGACACTTCTCCAAGGAGGACATACAGAAGGTCCAAGACACATGGAAGGATGCTCAACATCACTATCTATCATGGACCCAACTCGTGGGGTCCACGGTGTTGTACCTGAGACAAAAGAAATTTACACAGACTACTGAGTCTTGTGGAGAAAAAGGGCAGGTGGCTTCACTCTCAAGAGGAGCCAAAAGCCTCAGCCCTTTCTTCGATGAGCTTTTATTGTCTTTCTGGGCACATTCCATGATGGTCCTCATTTACTATGTGGAGGTTCACTTTAAGTGGTTAGCTTTTACAGAAAACAAAGGAGAGGATTCTGGTAGTCACATCACAAAAGAGGGATATTTACAAGTGAAAAGGCAAAAGTGGTCGAACCAGTTACACTTGTCCTTGGAAGGTTTAGCACGAATTTTAGGAAGTTACTTTGCAGTAAATGTTTGTCCTCTCAATTCAGAGTGGGTTAGTTTTAGCAAAAGCAAATCTCATAGCAGCCTAGATACAGTACAGGCCTGATTCCACATGGGAGAACCTATCTGTTGCCGTGGGTCCTGTGCATCTCCAAGTGGGAGCTGGGCCCACGCCATGCAGAATGGTCTCCTATAACTAGCCATCAGAGAGATGCAAATTAAAACCACAGTGAGATACCACTTCACACTGGTCAGAATGGCCATCATAAACAAATCAACAAACAACACGTGTTGGAGAGGTTGTGGAGAAAAGGGAACCCTAGTGCACTGTTGGTGGGATTGCAGACTGGTGCAACCACTATGGAAAACAGTATGGAATTTCCTCAGAAAACTAAAAATGGAACTACCTTTTTATCCAGCAATTCCACTGCTAGGATTATTCTTAAGAACCCTGAAACCCAATCTAAAAGAACCTATGCACCTCAATGTTCATAGCAGCACAATTTACAATAGCCAAGTGCTGGAAGCAACTTAAGTGCCCATCAATAAATGAATCAATCAAAAAATCTATGGTACATTGTTGGGAACCGCCCTGCATGGTTTCAGAAGCTGTAGCCTCCATGGCTGAGGCTGAGTAAAGAGACCTTGGGACCATAAGCCACTAAGGAGACAAAGCTTATCTTCCTGGTAGGGGTGAAAACTCTGCCCACTTTTACTTCACCTTGCTTGGCCCTGGGCAGATGACTGGTTAGCCAATGATGGGTAAGATTCATCAAGGGAGGGATGACCTAGAACAAGCATAGTCATGAATGGGCCCTCAGGAAAGGACTTGGGGGGTTATAGAAAAAGGGGGTGATGGACAGTTGCCCTTTGGCTTTGACATAGCCTGAGTCCTCATTCTGTCTACTAGAAGTCTCCTAATCTCTTGGCTGCCTTACTTCCCCTGCCTGATTTAAGCCTGAAACAATGAATAACGCAGTACTGCCCTGGAAAGAAATGGGCAGTTCTCTGGGGTGAGCAGGCCTAAGAAAGAATGCATCTAATCCTGTGAAACCTGCTTTGCTAAGAATGTCCTCAATTTTCTGATAAGGGTCCAAGCATGAAACAAATTTGTTTCCCAAAGTTCTATAACCCTTTAGCTAACTGACCCTGACTCAGAATAAGCCCTCATAGTTCTTTGAATGTTATCTATTATTTGATCATTATTGCCTGACAATGATGAACGAAGATATTCCTTTAGGTAATGTTCCCCAAAAAACAATAAAAGCTTGTCCAGGAAAGTGTTGGGGTGCTCTCTCTCTCAGAGAGTGGCCATGCCATCCCTTTTTCTGCACAGGACTTCTGCAGTCCATGTAAATTTGTTTGTTGCATCCACAACACATAGACCCTGCTGGTTGGAGTTCGCATCAGTACCTTTATACAATGGAATTCTACCCTTGTGTAGAAATCCAGCAGAATTCTACCCTCTGTGAAAAAAAGAAGGAACTCTTACCCTTTGTGACAGCATGGAAGGAACTGAAAAGCATTTTGCTAAGTGAAATAAGCCAGGTGGTAAAAGACAAATACCATATGATCTCATCTTTAACTGGAACCTAATCAAGAAAATGAACAAGCAAGCAAAATATAACCAAAGATGTTGAAATTGAGAATAGACTGACAGTGATCAGAGTGGACAGGGGAGGGGATAAAGGGGGGAAAGGGTGAAGGGTTTACAAGAACAATTATAAAGGACACATGGACAAAACCAAGGCGGGGTGGAAATAGGAGAAGGAGGTAGGGAGAGTTGGGGAGGTGGGGAGGGATGGGGAGAAAAGGCAAAAAATTGTACTTGAACAATCAAAAATGAAAAAAAATAAAAACAAAGATGTCTTACTAGAGCAAAGGACAGGTGTATTTACTGTGCAGTATAGTAAATTTACGTCTTTCCCTGTCCAAAGAGCAGGAGTGCTTAACCCATTATAAAGGATTCTGACGGCATGATGGGTGTCCAACCTGCAGACATGGGCTGCATGCAGCCCAGGATAGCTATAAATAGGGCCCAACACAAGATCGTAAATTTATATAAAGCATTGTGAATTTTTTTGTGATTACGTGTTGCAGTGTATTTAATGTGTGGCCCAAGACAGCTCTCCTTCTTCCAGTGTGGACACCCCTGCATGAACTTTGGCTTTCTCTCATTTATTACAATCCAGTGTGCATGCAGGCATGAATAAGAGACTATTTGGATTTTTATCAGAGACACAAGGCAAGGGAATCTGAGGCAAACATGCCAGTGTGTATGATGCCTTCTGTGCCATGAGTAATAAAGACTTTTGCCTCTGACCTTGAAGTTTTGTGTCTCTTGTTAACATACAAGAAGCTGTGTCAGAATAAATTGTCAGCATGAAAATCGGTGAGATCTCAGATCTTTCACAGGATTACTTTGTCGATGAGGATGGAACACTGGTGGAGCATGGCTTTCAGGAGGGCAATGGCTCTGATTGCTGGGTGCAGGGATATAAGACTGTTCTCTGCTATCTGTTCGTGAATGTTCTTTTCTAAGTGGAAGGTGCATGGAGGAGTGGAGAAGTGGCCTGTAGGATCCTCCACTGGTGGACCTATAAATAAGTGAGTTAAATTAATGTAGAGAGGCTGGCCATGAGAGGTATGATTGAAGCACGCTGCCCAAATGGTGCCTTTGGTTTTATTTACTCTTCTGTGGACAGACAGAGGAAGGTACGTTATGGTGATGTTAGATTAGCAGATTCACTGACCAAACCATAAGGCAAAATGACTGTGGTTATGGATTCAAAGAGACTTCACAACCAGAAGAAATATTGAAAGCTATTACTAGTTAATATAGAACATTCCATGGATCAAAACATTTAAAAGTTATTTGGTTTAGATATGAGGAGTGTATAGGCAAAAACTGAAATGAACGTGCAGTGCCTGTTGGTACAGAGTATCCCTCTCTCTCTATCCCTGCATCCCCTGAGACCTCCATTCCTCCCTAACAGGCTCAGTGCTTAAAGGAAAAAGATGATTAGAGTGTGTGTGGATGAGCTTTTCTTGTCCCCGAAAGATAAAGAAGGTCATGTACACCCACCCATACACTAGTGAACTTGAAGAGCAAGGATTGAAATTGTGCTAACTCTGTGGAGTTACAAGTACCAAAGTCATCATCCAAGTAGGTCTCTTGAGGGAAGGGATACTCACATCCAAACAAGGGGAAATGGATGAAAAGCAAAGAGGAGGAGGGAAGTTAAGGTGACTTTGCAGGTGGGAATCTTAGAGCAAATTCAATATACTGTCATTCTAATCTCTATTGCTGAATACACAGTATTAATGTGTTGGTTTTTGGAGCTCCCCTTGACTTCAGTATTAGAGAGGACTGCCCCATTCAGGGGCTGTCACTTATATTGAGGTGCCAGTGGAATATCAACCCCTCTCCCACCCCACTCACCCCATCCCTGTTCCCTCCCCAGTGGTCATACAGGAATTCTTTAGCCTCAAGGACAGGAGAGATAAGTCACAGCTTTATTTAAATTCTTAATGGGTGCTAGAATACCCAGAGCCATTTTCCAGTGCAATGGTGCCACCTATTGGACATAGATGCCATCTACTATAGTGGCCCTTAAAAATAAAATGAACGTTTTAGGCAGGCCCGGCCTTTGTAGCTATTTAGATTTGCATGAAACAGTGACAGCTATCTTGTTGGGAGAAATGTTTACCTCCACTGCACTTCATGAATTAAAACCACTCTCTTAGTAGAGCCGTTGATTCACAGAGGTTCCCCTAAATACCTGGCTCTGGTTGACTGCTGTTTTAGCTTATCTGAGATCCAATGTTATCTATGAGACTATTGCAGCTATTCAACTTCAACACCAACTAAACAGAACCAAAAATTGATCTTGGGTGCACTGCTAAGGTAGTGGAACTTAAGGTCATTCTCCTAGCCCTGGTCAACAGTCCATTAAGCAAACCTTGTTATAGTTTTACTGACTTGGGTATTGCCATTGTAACTTGCTATTCTGTACCTTGAAAAATCACAGGCTGGTTGATTAAACATTCCCCTTTAAAACTGCAAGCTGTGAAGAAGATCATTGCTACTAATTAAACTATCTGTGTCACTTTTAGATGTCCATGATAAGGGTCACTGCATATCCTTGTTTGTCACTATTGCTAACTAGATACATCATTGTAGTGGACACAACAACATATCCATCATGGTAACGAACTCTGTGATTCTGACACAGAGGCCGCCAACTTCATGCCAGATGAGTGACACCTGCCAAAAATTGACCAGTTGTCTTTCTCTGAAGGAGCAATTATTTTCTGCCACTTTGGCAGTCTTCGACATCTCTCAGAACTCTTAGTATATTTCCAATGTGGGTACTTTTTCAGGCCACAGTATTTTTTTACTTTTCCTCTCCAATCAACTGACTGCAGCCACACCTCTCTGGCCCTGGGACTTTGTTATGATGTTGATTCTCCAGGTCATTTGCAGCCTCCCCATGATATGTCTTTTGTTATAAAAACCCCAGAACTGATGGTGAAAAGTATTGAAGGACTACAAGCATCTGGCATTGCTGAAGTTCAGAAAGACCAAAAAAAAAAAAAAAAAATCAACTCCAAAGGGCCTCCCTTATCATACCCTTTCCCCCACATCTCAGTAAGGATGTCTGGCCAGTTACCTATTCTGAGTTAAATAATAAAGGGGTTGGATTTTCCTCATTTTTCTATCTCACTCAACCCAATTTCTTTATTTTTGGACTAGTAAGTAGGAAGGGCTTTGGTAAGCACTCCAGGTTTTCAGTAAGGAATTAAAAAGATCACACATTTGGGTAAAGGTAAAGCAGAACCAGAACAACCTGGTAGCTTTAAAGCTCAGATTCATATCTTGATTTCTGTTTGGTTTAAAGTAGCCTTGAAAATAGAGTCATATCTCTAACAAGGTTTTAGAAAATAAAAATAAACTTCTGTTGTAACTGAGAAAGATAATACACTTTGAATAGATAAAACAAAGGGGTCTTATCTAGACCTATAAAGATCTCTTATAAATCAGTAGGAAAAATTTGAAGAAATAATAGAAGAAATAGCAGAAGACTTGGACAAGCATTTTTTAAATTAATTAATTAATTACTTTTAGAGAGAGGGAGAAAGAGAGGGAGAGAAACATCAATATGTGGTTGCCTCTTGCATGTCCCCCAGAGGGGACCTGGCCCGCAACCCAGGCTTGTGCCCTAAGAATCAAACCAGTGACCCTTTGTTTCATAGGTCCATGCTCAGTCCACTGAGCTACACCAGCCAAGGGACAAGTATCTTTCAAAAGATTTCCAAATGACCAATAAATCTATGAAAAAGCACTTAACCAGAAGGATAGATGAAATGAAAATTAAATCTAAAATACATAAACACCACCCAAAACCTGGTAGAAATTAGAACAACAGAAGGAGGAGGAGAAGAGGAAGAAAAAGAAGACTTAAAGGACCATCAAAGATGAATTGTTGTTAATGCAAATCAAATAACCACCTTAGAAAATTACCTACAAAAGTTCAATATATGCATACCTGATGATCCAGGGATTTCATTTTAGATATGTATTTAAAATATACATTATATGCCACAAAAGATGTGCATACTGATATTCACAGAATAATATTAATAACTGTCAGAACTAGAACATTTTGAGAAAATGTAGAATGACTATGGTGTATGCATAAAATAATATTGTATTCAGCAATGAAAATAACTATTGCTTCTCACAACATAAGTGTCCTTCACACGCAAAAAAGTAACACTAAGTAACATATTTTTTGAAATGTACTGCATTTTGGCCCAATGAAGCACAGCATACAAAATGACAGAAAATCAACTTATTTAAATACCATGGTAACCTTCTGACTAATTTCATTGTATACAGTTTGAAGGTTATATAATTCTGGTTGAAAATTATAATATTCTTCATTTGTTTTATAATATATTAATATCAAAGCATCAACTAATATATGTAAACTCTGAGTTAATTAACATTTAGTTAATTAATACTCACATATAATAAAACCTTGTAAATGAGCAAAAATAGTTACTTCTGAAACATTCTTTAAGGCCAAAAAAATGCCATGACTATAGCCAACACATAGATACTTAACAACAAAATCTGACACTCTTGTCTTTTTAGAGTATTTTAAAAATAATTTCCTAATTGTGATAGCTACTTTTGAAGAGATGGATTCCTTTTTTCCTTTGTGCCAGTATTGTTACTTGTAATTAATTCTATTGTCCATCTTTAATGATAATAAATCATTCTCCTTTTGGTTTGGATATGACTTAATGAACAGTTTTCTGAGGAGTGGAGGTGGTGAGATGGGCTTATTGCTTCCATATCCTGTCCATGTGTAGCATCAATATTGAACAATATTTGACATGCAAAGAGAGGAGTTTATCACCTCTGAGAAGAATTGCACACACCATCTAAATGGGCCCGTTTTTATTTTCTCAGTAGCAGAAATGCCATTTATAACCCAAATATTTTAAATTAATTTTTACTCTTCTAATATACACAATGATTTTCCATAGTTGGAAGGGATAGCAGATTAGGAAGGTAAGAATACTTAATTCCAAATGTAGTTAATAATGAAATACATTTATTGTGACTCATCCTTACAGGAAAGAGACAAATGTTGGGAAATGCCATATCAGATTCAGGACAAGGAGGTTGAGAATGTATATTGTTTTACTATTTATGACATATTGAAAATTGTAACCCTCATTTTTCTAAATTGTACATTATGAATTCAATGAGCTAATCTACCACCATAGAATTGTTGAATAGATGCTGATTATATGTTTTGGATTAGTGTCTCCATGGGCTATATGGTTTTGCAAGCATCTAAAATCGAGAACAGAGTAACCCAGGAATTGAGAGAGAAGGTTTAACATTGAGCATTTCAATTCCAGTCTGCAAATTTGTGTCCATATAATTGTGAATGAGTTATTTCAGTACTACTGTAATCTCTGGAAATAATAGATACAAACCATTTCCTTTCTTTTCTTTTTTTTTTTACTAAAATTATTGAACCCTGTAGCTTATTACTATAATGCAATAATTTCCCCAGTAATTTTGTTATATTGCAAAAGTAATAGGATGAAGTGCACCATGTGTTATCTTACAAGGTTGCCAGGCTTTATTTCTTTGTGAAAGAAAATTTAAATCCTTTTATCCTTTTTAGTACACAATAGGATTAAGAAAAAGAAAATCTTTGTTATGGCCTTTCTGCTTCTCCTGGGTGGTTGGTGTGTTTATTTTAGCAGCGTCCTTTTTTCCAAGGGGGTTAGCATTTATCAGAATGTGTCATTGAACAGAGAATGATACACTGAAGAACTGAAACTTTCAGACGATTTCATCTAAATTCAAACATGACTGAAAATAAAACATCTTTGACCCCAGCAGAAGAACCAAACTTGTATATGCTCATTGCCTTTCAAATGATTACTTGAGTGTTTAAAGACCACCCACCTGGATGGATAACAGGGAAAGAATGAGGAAAAGGCTAATTGTGCACTTAAACCACCATGTGGTGGCTAATATATTTCCTTAAGGGAGCATAAAGAGCTGCAATTGAAAATTATTTTTAACTTTGAAGAATGAAAATAACTTGCCTTAGATGCAAACAGAGTTTGCAGTAAAAATGTGTTTGATAGAAATGCAGCAGGAAGAAGAAAACAACTCTGTTGTTTTGCCCCCTCAAGCAAAAAAAAAAAAATCAATTTACTTCTATGCTAATTGAGGAGAGACATCAGCAATCAAGTGGTGCTGTTTTTATTGTGTATTTTTAATTGCAAAGAAAAAGATAAATAATACAGCGTCATTCTATATCAACATATTTTGCATCATGTTTACTAAATGACTGATGAAACCAGATGTCATCAAGCCATAATATTCTCTAATTGTTCACATTATATAAATATACATGTGTACGTATGTGTGTATGTAAGTTTGTGCATCTGCTCCATTTTTTTCCAAATAAAATGAAAAACATCATTTGCTATGAAAATATAATTCAATTTCAGTATAGAAACAAATGGTATATCTACTTTATATATAATTTTCTATATTGCACTTCAAGGCAATAAAGTGAGAAAACACACCCATTATTTTCTTTTACTACCTAGCCTAAATTCCTATAATAGTTAAAATATATAATATTTTAATACTTGAGGTGATTTAGCAGATTGAAATTAATGATAACTTGTAATTTATGTCTTTTGGGGACAATTTAACTACCTAAGGAGAATCTAATGAAATTCTGGATTTAGCATTGCAGAAATGTGTCTCATTTTATTGATTTTAGAATTCTTACTGGAAACATTGTGCTATACAACAAAATGTGTTTTCAAAACAGAGGATCAATCTATTATTTTTACTATAGAACTATGGTGTTTGTTCCTATTGCTGCTGGAACAAATTAACCAAAAAATTTAATTCCTGGTTCTTTCGCTTACAAGGAGCCATGAGTTTACATTGGGACTATTCAGATAATCTTCCATCTGAAAATTTTCAATCACATCAGGAATGTCGTTTTGTCATGTAAAATAGCATATTCACAGGCTTTGAGCATTAGGATGTACACAGCATGAAAGGAGCCCATTTTTCTGCCTACCACAGTTATAGTACATACTGTTCTTGACTTTTTAAAGAACCCTCATGCTGTTTTCCGTAGAGGCCGTACCAGTGTACAGTGCCACCAGCAGTGAATGAGGTTTCCTCCTTCTCCACCACTTGACATCTCCAACACTTGTCATTACTCGTCTTGTTGATCATAGCCATTCTAACAGCTGTGAAGTGGTATCACATTGTAGTTTTGATATACATTTCCTTAATAGTTTATGGAATTGAGAATCTTTTTGCATATCTGTTGACCATTTGCATGTCTTCTAGGGAGAAGTATCATTTAGGTCCCCTGCCCACTTTTTAATTGGATCGTTTGCTTGTTTGGTGTTGAGTTATATGTTCTTTATATATTTTTGATATTTACCCCTTGTCAGAGTTGTTGTTTGCAAATATCTTCTGATATTAAGTTGGTTGCTTTTTTTGTTTTGTTGGTGGTTTCTTTTGCTTTTACCATATGAGCTAGCAACCCTTTTCTGGGTATCTTTCAAAAAATTTGGAAAACATTTATTCACAAAAATATATGCACCTTTATAGTCATCACAGCCTTATTCATGGTGGCTAAGACATGGAAACACTCAAGGTGTGTCTCAATAGATGACTGGATAAAGAAGATGTGGTGCATATATACAATGGACTACTACCCAGCCATAGGAAAAGGTGAAAGGCTGCCAGCTGTGACAACATAGATGAATCTTGAGCATATCATGCTAAGTGAAACAAGAAAGTAAGAAAAAGTTGGGCCCTGGCTGGTGTGGTTCAGTGGACCAGCCTGTGAACCAAAGGGTCACAGGTTCAATTCCCACTCAGGGCACATGCTGGGGTTGTGGGCCAGGTCCCCAGATGGGGATGCATGAGAGGTAACCACACATTGATGTTTGTCTCCCTCTGCCTCCATTCCTTTCTCTCTAAAAATAAATAAATAAAATCTTTTTAAAAAAGAAAGAGAACAATTTCATTTCACTCATATGTGGGATATAAAACTGAAAGCAACAAATGAGCAAACAAACAAAAACAAAGAAACTGCAATTTATAGACACATACTACCATATGGTGGTTGCCAGATGGAGGCGGGTGGGGAGGTGGTAAAGGGTACAGGAAGTCAAACATATGGTGACAGAAGACTTTGACTTTCGGTAACAAACACATGATGATGTATCCTAGAATTATACACTTGATAACTATATAATTTTATTAACTAATATCACCCCCAAAAAGTAAAACAGTAAGACATTTACACACACACACACAAAACAAAAAACATTGTTGAATTTCCTCTATCACAAATCCATTGTTTCTTATGCATTTCCCATTAGAGAAGCAAAAAAAGTCAAAGACCCCCTTGCCTAATCTTTGCACAAAGCAGTGATACTGGGTCTCTCTTCTGGGCAATACAGAGCAAATGATAACTGATATTAAGAAATATTAGATTCTCCTGAAAACAAGAGGAAAGTGAAACAAAGGTCTACCCTACCTTGGCTTCTGCATCCTGCCTTTTGAATCTCCCATTAGGGCAGACACAGTGATAGAAACCTGCTTTGCACTCAGGGACAGTTAAGAAGCTCAGTGACATGACCACCTTGCTTGAGTATGAACTGATGTTAGTAACCACATACCTCTACACCTGGTATTATGTGAAATGGATACAAAGACACCTTTTTTGTTTGTTTTTAAATGGGGTAATATTTTCTGTCATTTGCAGTCTAAATATTTTTTAAAATCACTTGTTACTATCCTAATATGCACAATGATTTTCCACCATGGGAAGGGATAGCAGATTAAGAAGGTAAAACTATTCAATTCCAAATGTAGTTAATAATGAAATACATTCATTGTGACTCATCCCTACAGGAAAAAGACAAATGTTGGGAAATGCCATATCAGATCTAAACAAGGAAGTTGAGAACTTTTCTTCTTATACTATTTATGACATACTAAAAATTGTAGAGTTCATTTTTCTAAATTGTACATTATGCATTCAATGAGCTAATATACCACCATAGAATTTTTATGGAATTCATTGATATCAGTCAAAGTTAAACATGATTTAAACCATTACAATTTTTTGTACACACTTTAAAATGATCTTATTTTGATGGTTTGGTTAATATATTTTCCTTCTGTTTTCTTCACTGGTAATATATTATCAACATTGAAGCCTGTTATAAATATGTATCATTTAAATTAGAAGCAGATCTACATGAAAAAAGGAAAGAAAGGAAGAAAGAAAAGAAGGAAGGACAGATGTAAGAAAGAAACAAAGAAAGAGAAATACACTTCAAAATGCAAAGGAACTGACATATTTCAGCATTGTTGCTTTGGAATCTAACCCTACATTCTTAAATTTCCCTCCGCTGAGAGTGAAAGCTTGTCAGTGCCTCATTGACAAATTGTGGCACAAGTGATGCTCTGTGCCTTCCAAGGCTGTCATGCAGACCCACACAGCTCTGGCCAGTTCCCTGGAATGCTCCTCTTTAGAATGTCCTTCTCAGCTTGGTCCTCGTCAGAATGCGGGCTGCCCCAAACCACACATGTAGGCCACATTTAGGTGCTACAGTGGGATATGGATTCAGATACAGGTGAACTGAGCCCAGAAACCTGACATGAGAGTGAGAGAAGCCAAGATCTAAATGGATTCACCAGCACCAACTGCCCCTGCCTTACATGTGTATACCTTCCCAAGTTGAAGTCCTGAATATATTGGAACCCAGAAACATTTCCTGTAATGTCATTTTTGAATTCCTGTCTGTATCTGTATGCATATTAAAATGACTCCTGTTGTATGCCCCTAAATTGTGGGGTGGTTGCTATGCAGTGATATATACCTAAAACATATATATATATTTTAAGAAAATATTTAATAGAGACATTTTTACTGAGATGAAGTTTTAAATGGTAGTCCTTTAAATTTGGAAACAAATTATTTTAATTAAAAAGCAACAACCCAAAATAATCACCTAATGCTCACTGTGTCCATTCTTTTAGTGCTGTTTATAAGGTATTTTAGATTTTTTAAAATAAGCATACTGTTTTATTTATCTTTGCATTATCTACAATGTTCATGTGCACAAAAAAATCCTAAAAACGTTAAGTCATTTGAAGGTATTTGTTTGTAAAATACTGGACTAGTTTATCAATAGGCACTTAATACCAATCAAGTAATTAAGTGAATGAATTCTTACTATTAATAAAGAGTAATAATATCTTTAAAATATAAACAAACAAAAACATATATGTAAATCTATACCTTAATGCTAACTATTCAATATGAGATATCTAAGCAGAATTCTGAAGAAAAATATACACACACACACACAGCCTTTCCACTAAGGTGGAAAGGCGACCTATACTGAATGGCCCTAATGTAATAATTTGCTCTTTGTTTTACACTAAGTTGTCTTATTAAAGTAAATCAGAAATGATCTGGTTTAAACAGTGAGATGTGTGGGACACTGGCCACACTTTTAAATAAAATTCACAGATTGGGGGGAGGATAAAAAATATATGGAACTTTTAAGAAGAATTGTGATGAAGATTTCTGTGTGTGTGTATGTGCGATCTGCAGAATTTCACTGAAGAGAAGCCACATGTATTTTGTATCTTTACCCACAAAGTGTGGATTTCACTTGAACATGTGGCCAATGACCCAGATATCTCATTACTTAACTAAGGCAGCTTTGTTGTCTCTCAACAGGCAAGCTTAGTGTGACACAGAGACTAAATCAATTACAGGATCACTGAGCATAGGTCACCTCTCCACCTTAGTGGTAGTGAAATGATTACTTACTCACTCAGTGATGAGCAGCAGCTGATCAAGATCAAACATCAGAGAGAGTTTTCAGACTCATTCCAGCTGACAAAATGAAAATCTATATGGGGACCCCTGGGACATGAAGAGAAAACAAAATTGCTTCGAGCCACTGTGGTGGTTGATAAATGACACACTGAGAGAAAAACACTAGTCTCTTTACTCACCTGCCCAAGTCTAGCTAAATTCAAAGGAAATATGTGCCTCTCTGGTATGCAATTGATTGCTTAATTTATCCCTCTGACCAAAACAAATACTCTTTTTCTCATAATTTATTGCACACACTCAAAGAGATAAAATAATATCACTTACCAATATTTTACATTAATAACTTTTCAGAAAAGTTATATGTATAAGAAGAACATAACCCTGTGAAGAAAATATATATTAATATAATTAGTTTTAGTTTTTAAATTTAATCTTTATTATATTTTTTACATTATCTTTTAGTTCCCTTATACTCCCCACTCCCAGTAATCACCACACTATAATTATTTTTTAAAAGGAAAATTTCATGTAAAAATGTTGATATTACAGAAAAAGAATAATGGTTTATCTTTTCAGACTTATCAGAGGTATGAGATTCAAAGAGGAAATAATCAGGAAAATATCCAAGGTTATACTCAATCTAGGATTTTTATGTTTGCAGTATATGCATTAATCACTGGATGCAATTGGTCAAATAAATTGAAATCACTCAGAAATGGTCGAATACAAATAATTATCACACAAATTTAGTGCCTTTAGGAGGTAATTAAATGATGATAGTCATTCAGTCTCTGATATTATTTTCAATATAAATTTTGGCAGAGAAGTCATATTAATATAAAACAGCAGTTAAGGTTATTTATTTACTTGCACATGAACTTAACATAGAAATGACAAAGAACGTCATTTTAATTTTTCTATTAACCACCTCCATTATCTAATTAAAAAAATAAATCAAATAATTTACAATTAAGTAAAATTGACATTGTTACCGGCGTTTAAATCAAGGAACATGTAGACAGGACCCAGGGACAAAGACAATGGGGGGATAGGACTGAAAGTGGGAGGCGGGGGTAGGTAGGGTAGGGGAGAGAGAGTAATGGGAAAAAATGGGCACAAATATAATTGAACAACAATAAAAAATTTAAAATGTTTAACATACAATATATTAAATATTTTTCAAAAATGTTTATCCTCTGTAAGTTTTTATTGCTTTAGTGTTAGGAAGTATAATTCATAAATAGTGATGACCTACATTAAGAGAAAGAATATCACTCTAACACAATTTTATTTCAAAATTAGGAGAAATGCTTTAAGAAAATAATATTGATATTTAATGCCAAAATTCTCCCCTCTAAACATTTTTGATAAAAATAAGGGAATCTTTATGTATACAAAACCAAAGAAAATGATGTGAAGTTCATTCATAAATTTTTATTGTTTTCTTTAGCAATATCCCAAATATTCTGAAATAGTTTGACTTATAGATTGACTTATATTTATATATTTTAAACAATGCTAATATATATACTTACTAACTTATCTAATTATCTTAATTCAATTGATTGTATTTTATCTCATTTCCTAATTATAAAAATAAGCTTCAGAGACAATAAGCTACCTATCTATCTGTGCGGTCCTGTTTTATATAATGAATTGAATAATTACTTGAACAGTTACCTTTGACTTTTAAGTTATTGTTTGTTTGTTTGTTGTAATTCACCATTAATTTCTAATTAATATCCTTGGTTTTGGCCACTAAATTATATTAAAATCTTAGTTGAGTGTAAAATACTTCTATATGCACTCTTAAACGCCATACGGCTTCCCGTGACTTAAACTGCAGTGGATGGCATAAATAATCCTTAGTCCCAGTAATTATTTATATTCTTTTATCAGCTCATCTTGCCTTTGGTTTGCCATGTTTCTTATTAATGCTGAGATAAGATAGTTAAGATGACTTAAATATTTTTCAGGATGTCTTCACTTATGCTTACTTCCCCCAAAATTTAAAAGACAGTACAATATATAAGGTACAACATGAGGATGCAAGTAGGAAACTATAGTTATTTTTTTCATAAAGCGACATATATCCAATTCTACTTTATTTTTTAGAGTATATTTTATGGACTATGCTATTAGAGTCATCCCATTTTTTCTCTCCTTTATTCCCTTCTGCCCTACAATCCCCCTCCCATCAGCGTTCTGCCACCTTAGTTCATGTCCACGGGCTGTACATATAAGTTCTTTGACTTCTCCATTTCCTGTACTATTCATAACTTCCCCCTGTCCGTTTTGCACCTACCATTTATGCTTCTTATTCCCTGTACTGTTTCCTCCATTCTCCCCTCCCCCTCTCTGCTGATAACCCTCCATGTGATCTTCATTTCTGTGATTCTGTTCCTATTCTAGTTGTTTGCTTAGTTTGTTTTTGTGTTTGTTTTTTTTTAGTTTCGGCTATTGATAGGCACATTGCAATTATATTAATGAAGATTAAAGATAAAGAGAGAATCTAAAAGCAGCAAGAGACAAGGAGACAGTTACCTACAAAGGAGTTCCTATAAGACTATCAGTTGATTTCCAAAAGAAACCTTATAGGCAAAAGGGGACTGGAAAGAAGTACTTGAAGTCATGAAAGGCAAGGACCTACATCCAAGATGACTCTATCCAGCAAAGCTATCATTTAGAGGGGAAGGGAAGATAAAATGCTTCCCAGATAAGGTCAAATTAAAGGAGTTCATCATCACAAGACCTTATTATATGAAATGTTAAAGGGACATATCGAAGAAAAAGAAGATGATCAAAACTATGAACAGTGAGGAAACTGTGGCTACTTCTTGGATTTTAATAGTTTTGGCATCCTCCATTAAATGAGATGTCTGACAGATCATAAGAATAAAGAATTATACACATTCTAAATATTTCACACATAGGTATTTTGCAACCCATTAAATAATTATTCTACCAGGCAAAGAATTTTTCTGTTACTCAGATCATTACATTATTGAATTCTGATGATTCAAAATACCACAAATACAGAACTGAATCTATACAAGGGATTCCAGGTGAAATGGTCAAAGTGTAATTTATGTTTGAGAGGTTTTTAACATTTTGTAGATACTAACTGAGATTGTAGGTGAAAATGAGATAATTTAGTGAATAAAAACACGCAAAACACAGTGTGATGACGGGGGAAACCTATGAAACCTTTGAAAATCAGCATTTTATGAAAAGGAAGCTTACATTCAAAGGCACCACCTGAAAATAGAAAATTTTATAGGAGCATCTTGCCAAAAAAGCCAACTGAAAATGGTAGATGTTACAACCAATGCAACTGAATAAAACAATAAGAAAATATTATAAACAATTGAATGCCAAAATTGCACAATCTAGAAAAAATGGATACACTTTTACAAACACACGACATATAATTTTGAATCCAGAAGAAACAGGAAAGTCTGAACAGAACATTAACTCTCATGAAGGTTAAACCTGCCAACATAGAAAAGCCCAGGACCTACCTGATGGTTTCACTGAAGAATTCTGCCAAACATTTAGAGATATATTAACACAATCCTCTTCAAACTATTCCAAAATAGTAAAGGCAAAAACTTCCAAGCTCATTCTATGAGGCCAACATTATCCTGATAACAAATTCAAATAAACACATGATAAGGAAAGAAAACCAGGGCAATATCACTGATACATATTGATTTAAAAAGCATCCTCAACAAAATACTAGCAAACTGAATTCAACAGCACATTAAAAGTGTTATACCATGACCTAGAGGGATTCATTGCTGAAATGCAAAGATTATTCAACAAATGAAAAATAGTGTCACATACCACATAGACACAATAAAGGACAAAACCATATGATCATTTCAACTGATGCAGGGAAGTCTTTTGATTCAATACATTTTCATGATTAAAATCAGTCCAAAAATTGGATACAGAGCTAATGTACTTCCACATAATAAAGGCCAGATATAAAAAAAAGAAAAACAGAGCTAACTTCATACTCAATGGTAAAACACTAAAACCCTTTCCCTCTAGGATCAAGACAAATACAAGGATGACTGCTATCTCCAGTTCTATTCAACTTCAAATTGGGAGTCCTAGTCAGAGCAATTGGGCAAGAAGGAAAAAAGGAAGCCATCCACATTAGAAATGAAAAATTAAAATGATCTCTGTTCACAGAAGACATGATCTTATATATATAAAACACTAGAAGCCAAACAAACCCACACATATAACTGTAGAACTTGTACATAAATTTAGGAAAGCTTCAGGATAAAAAACCAACACACACACACACAAACCCACTTGCAAAAACATTAACAGTAAACTTCAGTAGAGGAAATTAAGGGAGCAATTCCATTTAAAATAGAATTAGATGTATAAGATTCTTAGAATAAATCTAATCAAAAAGGTGAAAATTTTCATGCTGAAAACTGGAAAACATGGATGAAACTTAAAAAGAAATTAAGAAAATAGATGGAAAGGTATCCTATGTTCTGACTGAAAGACATAATATTGGTAAGATATCAGTACTACCCAAAGCAATTTACAGATTAAATGCAATCCGTATCAAATTTCTGATGGCATTTTTTTCAGAAATTGAAAAAAAATATTCTAAAATGTATATTTAATCTGAAGGAATCCCAAAACATAGAAACAATTTTGAAAAAGAACAAATTTTGGCCCTGGCTGCTGTAGCGTAGTGGATTAAGCACAGGCCTCTGAACCAAGAGATTGCGGTTCAATTCCCAGTCAGGGCACATGCCTGGGTTGCAGGCCAGTTCCCAGTAGGGAATGCACAGGAAGCAACCATACATTGATATTTCTCTCCCTCTCTCCTTTCCTTCCCCTCTAAAGATAAATAAATAAAATCTTTTTAAAAAAGAACACATTTTGGGGACTCACATGTCATGATTTCAAAACATATTATAAAATTGAGGTTATCTAAATAGGTTGGTATTAATATAAAGAAAAGAATATATAGACCAGTAGACAAGAATAGACAGTCCAGAAACAAATCCTCACAGATATGATCAAATGATCTTCAACGATTGTACAAAGGAAACTCAATGGAGAAAGAACAGTCTATTAAACTAATGGTGTTGGGAAAACTGGATATCTACATCAGAAGAATAAATCAGGACTCTTTGTTACAGTGAATATAAAATTTAGCTCATAAAACAGATTAAAACTCTAAATGTAAGATCCAAAACTAGGGGAAAACATAGGGGAAAAGCTTTATCACATTGGATTTGGCAATAACTTTTTTAGATATAACACTAAAAGTAAAGGCAACAAAAGGAAAACTATACAAAGGGGACTATATCAAACAAAACCATTTGTGCATTAAGGGACAACAATAACAGAGTGAAAAGTCTACCTATGGAATGCAAGAGAATGTTTCCAGGTCAAATATCTCATAAAGTGTTAATATCCATAGTATATAATCAGCTCCTATAATGAAATATTAAACATCAAATAATTTGATTTAAAAATCAAAAAACGATTTGAACAGACATTTCTCCAGTGGTGATATATGAATGGCTAACAAGCATATGAAAAGATACCAAGTATTGGGAGGGATGTGAAGTTAGTACACTTGTATACTGCTGGAGAAGTTGCAAAACACTTGCAACCATAGTGAAAAACAGTATGGTAGTTCCTCAAAAAAATTAAAAATAAAATTATTACATGTTCCAACAATCACACTTCTGTATATATACTCAAAAGAATAAAAAGCTGAACTTCGAAAAGATATTTGCACAATGATATTATAGCAGCATTAACACAATAGCCAAGAGGTAGAAGCAAAATAAATGTCCATTGACAGATAATTTGATAAACAAAATGTCATATATACACATGATGGAACATTATGCAGCCTTAAAAAGGAAGGGATTCCTATCACATGCTACAGCATGGTAAAATAAGAGGAAATTATTCTAACTGAAACAAGCCAGTCACAAAGGACAAATACTGCATGATGTCACTTATATGAGATATCTAAAGTAGTCAAATTTATAGATGTAGAAAATGGAATAGCTGTTACCAGGGGCTGAGGGTTGGGGAGAGGGCTGTTGTGTAATAGGTATAGAATTTTAGTTTTGCGAGAGAAAATAGTTCTGGAACTATGTACATGTACTTAATAGTTTCACAACAATGTGCATATACTTAACAATACTTCACTATTTAACTTTATACATAAAACTGGTTAAATGGTAAATGTCATATGTGTTTTTAACACAAAATAATTTTAAAAACTATGTGATCCTCTTTTTTTAACAAAAAATGAGATGAGTTATAGGGTTTTATGCATGAAAAAGGAGTATGTATCTCCCTTTCTTGTTTAAGTTATCCTAGAACATTTTATTTCATTGCAATTAACACCATATTTCTAAGTAACTTTAGGGCATAATATGGGGAAATACTCCCAACGCTACTTTTTAAAGATAATTGTCTCATGTTGTACTCAGGATTTTCTGAAGTGTGGGTAGAAAATAAATTAACTAGACTGTTATGAAAAATGTTTCATACACAAGCAAAATTTCTGCCTGTTTTAGTAAACTTCTACGATGCCCTTTAGTGGTTCCTGCTTTCCTACATTTATACTCTTCTGTATTCCTTTCCCAAATTCAAATGGTATCACTTTTAGTCTATAGGGTCAATAGGATTCAGCAGAAATAATGGGGTGGCCCTCCCTATATTAGGTTATACAACAAACCACAGCTTGAGTGGCTGAAAAGATGGGAGAGTGATAAATTTTTTTTTCACTGCCTGCAGATCAAGAGGAGCTATCTTTTAGTAGTTATACTTAAGTTATGATAACCAAGGAGCCTTGGTCATTGTTGGACCTGATTTGAATGATGAGAGCCTAGATTTAGAGCTCGTGTGGTAATCGATGAGACACGAATCTTCTGGGCACATTGAAAATGGGTGAGTGCATTCCGCATGTGGTGAGAACGTGAAGCATCCAGGCCAGTTGGAGAATACTAGTAGCCAGATATTAAGGTTTTTTCCAATCGTCCTTGACTTCTGGTATTCAGACCCCTCAGATGATCTTTGGGTCACTTTGGAGATAGGTCTCAAGAGAGACCTAAGCCAGACCACCAAATAAGTCACTCTAGGATCCCTAACCTTAAATGATCATGTGACATAATAAATGTTTGCTATTTAAGATGCTATATTTCAGAGTAATTTACTATAAAGCAAGAGACAAAGACTCAATTCCCCTGCCTAATTCCCTTCTGTTCCCCAACTAAATTTTGGCTTAACTCTGATGCCCACTTATATCTGTAGTCATAGTTATATAAAAGAGTTTAAGGATAACAAAGCAATTGTAGAAATATAAAATCCCCCATAATATGAAGTACACCAATATGAAACTCTTCTCTTCATAAATATTTCATTTCTAAAGGAAAAATAAAGTCTTGGGAAGAAATTAGAAACCTTTTTCTTTTTCCTAAAGAAAAGCAAAACAAAGCAAAAAATGAAACTCCCTGATTTCAGATATATTAGAATTTCAAAAAGAAGAAAAATCTCCATTTCTAATTCTGCCCTGGAACTGATGAATTTCATTCAAACTTCAACAGTCTTACATATTCCAACTGAAATCTCTCTTGTGTGCTATTTTGCTCCCAATTTTTCTACTATTGATAAGATAAACAAGACTATCACAGGCAAGCCTTTCAGGCATAACATTTAGAAAGAACAAACAAATCCCACAACCACCACAGCAGCTTAAAACTGAGGCATCAATGCCCTTAATCAATATCGTTTCACAGGATAAAGCAGTACCCCTAAAATGTTATACATTCTATAACCTAGATCCACATTGCTTTTGCTGTACTTCCACTAGAGCATATAAACAGTATTATTCAAGAAAAGAAAATAGACTAATAACAGAAAGAAATACAAGAGCATGAGAGCACGACACTTTGTTTCAGTTTTGTGAGGAGGCAGTTCCTATGTTCTATTTTTTTTTTTTTTCTTGACTGGTGCCTTTAAAGTTCCAAGCAAAAGTCATTTAGAATGTAAGTAAGAGAACTTTTTAACTAATTGGGGTAAATCTAGATGTTGTCACCAGCCCAAAACTTCAGTGAATTAGTGTTGTAGGGGGTGATTTTTTACCCAATATAGTGGGTAATTTCTAATTCACAGATGACTTTTCTGTGTATTATAATGTGGGAATCAAGACTCTTTCCTTACATCTTATAGCTCCATCAACCCATGGGACCTCAGAGTCACAAGCCAAAAGGAAAGATGGTGGTACAGAAGGACAAGTTATTTTTTTACCTTTCTTGGTACGAAGGGTTACGCTTTTTTGTAGTTTGATAACCCCTTCTAGATGCCATCAAAGGCTGTGGAAAACATTCTTTACTCTTTAGCGGGGCAAGTTTTCTCAATGATAATGCCTAACTATGGGAAGAGAAACAATGATGTTAGTGGATATCCATCTGCTCATCTCAGTTTCTCTATGCTTCTCATATAATAGTAAGTGGTTGTGTTCACTGGACATATTTTGTAGCAGATGTTATTTATCATATGTATTAGCTAAATTAATCTTCATGACAACCTTATTGAGTTTAGTATTGTTTTCCCTCTTATTATATATATGAATGCACTAATGCATTGAGAAATTAATTTATGCAAGGCAACCTGCTAATTGATGAAAAATCTGCAAGTCAAAATCCTGCAGCCTTGTTCTAAAAGAAAAGTTTCTCTTGATGTCTAGTAGATGTAATTAAAACATCATGTTTATTTCTCTTTACACTATTGTCTTCTAGATACCCAAGGTTGAATTAAGGACAATCTCCCCTCTCACATTTGCAAAATTAAATACATACATGTTTGTAATGACAAATTCTCGAAACAAAGTCTGTGGTATGCATCACCCATGATATCATTCTTCCACCTAGTTATCATGACTAATGTGTTCTGCATTTCTAGCTGCTTATTATGACATACCCTCTTTGCCCTTCAAAAAAATAACAACTTAATGAAGTAGAAAACTTATTTTCTCAGCTCATGTGATCAGAAGTTTGAAATCATGATTATATTTGTATTAAGCCTTATAACACCTTTTCTCAGTCCCTACTGCAACAAGTTAAGACATTTTATATAGTTCAGGGGATTTATTACTAAGCAAATAATGTTGATTTTCTTCAAATGCAGTGAGTAGAATAAATAGTAACAGATATTAAGAATTGCAAAACTGGTTAAAAGCTTATCTGCATGTTAATTAAAGATAATCCTTTAAGGTCAATTTTGAAAACCCCAGTAGAGCCAAATTATGGTATATATTAACATTTTGCCTACTTCATTTCCTTCACGAATTATGATTTACTCATATAAACCACAGAGATATTTGTCTGTTGGCTTTTACCTCAAAAAATTCAGCTTTCTAAAGCTGATCTTCAAATATATATTAAAATTAATTAAAACCTGAAAAAACCTCTCATCAAAGACATGAATTTTTTAAAATATTAAGTAGTCTGAAAGATATTCCCAGCATCCTTTGAATTACATAATAAATAGGTCACAATGACCTTTTTTCTCTTTTATTTTATTTAAATAGCCCTTCACATGTAATTTTGTAGCATTGTCGTAGTAATTTCCTGGCTAAACTATTCAAATCTGGGAAGAGAATGCAAATGACTAAAGGCCATGTCTTAAACATACAAGTAAAATAGCCTCTCAGCTGCCTAAAGTATTTTCAAGTATTTTGGCACATCTCTATGCAAAGAATGCTTCTGGTTCTGAGGGTTTTCTGCAGATAGAATCATTTGTCAAACTGTAACAAAACTTTTTAAATTTTATTAGAAAAATTATGAAGCTGAACTACAGAAGTCACTTGCACTAATCTGTTGGTTAAAAAAATACCTAGAGAGAGCAAATGCATTCACATCTCTGTACAAGTGTAAGCATATGGGCATGTTCAAGAATGCATTTTAAGCACCATTAATGCCGATAAAGACAGCACCACAGTCATTTTTCATGAGTGGTGGTTTCATTGATTTAGTCCTTCTGAACAACCCTCTCCAGCTCTAACTGTTCATGTGTCCCAGAAATAGCTCAGTATGTTCGTTCATCATTTGAATGATAGGTGGTAAAATTTCTACTCCTTTGTCTCTTACAGAACCAGAGTATTTTCATGGACTGTGTTTTTTAAGCTCTTTAGTAACAGTGATGTTGTATGGTTCACTCTAGTTCTTTCCATTGGCTGCTGCTTATATCATAGAAAGCCATAAAAGGCAGGAGGTAGAATATGGAAAACGGTGGGGCTGCTGGTGGGTGGAGGTGATTGAGGCAACAGCCAATCACTTTGTTTTATGGTCAATAAGCCAATGGATGCACACAAAGGGGAGCTGAATCAACTTTTGGAAACAAATAGAATATCTGGCTCCTGATCTCTCTCTCTCTCCGCCCCTCCCTCTCTCTCTCTCTCTCTCTCCCCCCTCCCTCTCTCCTTCCCTCTCTCTCCCTCTCTCTCTCCCTCCCTCTCTCTCTCCCTCCCTCTCTCTCTCTCCCTCCCCCTCTCTCTCTCCCCTAACCCTCTTCCTCTCCCTCTCTCCTAACCTTCTCTATCTCTCTTTGAGTACAGTGTAGCTAACATATTTTCTGTGGCACAGAACTCATTGCAGGTGGGACATTATTTTCAGCACTTCACACTAGATCGCTGCAATATGCTCTATTTGGATTTCCCTTGGAAGACCTCCCAGAAGCCTCAGATAATGCAGAGTGCAGCTGCTGGAGATCGTTAGCATAAATAGATTTGGCTTAGCTGGAAGCCTAAGGCTTGAAACTAAAATCTATGTCTCAGCTCAACTGTTAGTTCAAAAGCTCTGAAATTAAAAATAAATAACATAATAAACTATTCAAATGTTTATATTGTACATTTTACAGATAAAAGATTTTGTTCCTAAAGTGAAAAACGGAATTCTTAGGGAAGGTGGAAATTGTAATGCTTTCAGTTAGATAGAGCATTCTTTAAAATTGTGAGCTTTCCTTTCATGTTTGAATGTGTATGAATATGTGTGTGTCTTAGATTTAAGTAAAATGTGAATAGAAATTGGCAAATAACAGTAATCAAGATAATTTTTAGGGAAAATGATTTAGTAATATTTTTAATTACTCTAAAATCAATAATGCTCATCTTTTTAAAAGTGTATTACCAAAGAACACTCTTCTTTTAAATATAAAGTTTTTTAAAGCACATCATGTGAAATCACATGGTTTCACAGTGAAAATAACATGCTTATTTTTTATTTATTCATCTTTAGAGAGACAGGGAGTTTGGAGAAGAGAGAGACTGCATTGTCTTGTTCCACTTATTTGTGCATTACTTGATTGATTTCTGTATGTGTCCTGACCTGAGATCAAACCCGAACCAATAGCCTTGGCATGTTGAGACAATGTTCTAACCAAATGAGTTATCCGGTCAGGGCAAGAGATATAATATTAAAAAAATTTAAGTTTGGATATAAAATTCTTAAGATCTTTAGTGTTATTGATTCATTTGCATTAAATTAATTTAAAAATATTTAAATATTATTTAGTCCTAAGTGTATGTTAGCACTAATGGCAAGAATTCGAAAGCACAGACAAAAGAGAGTACACCAATTTATCTTATTTTTGAAATGACTGAGATTTTTAAAAAAATTTCTAAATCTCCATTGGAAACATAATTATGCAAAGTGAAGAGCAGTAAGGCCCTTAAACTATCTGCAAAATCTGTACACAAGGTCCTCTGGAGTACAGCTTAAGACTTGTGTAAGTTGTAGTTCAGTCTATCTATTCTGTTTCATTGTGACTATTATTTAAGCAAGTGTTATTGTCTTCAATAATATATAATGGATCCCACCTATAATTAAAAATAAGAAAAAAAGTGGGTAAACACACAAAATTGAGACTCTGTATTTATAAATCTAAGTAATAATAGAAAAAAAAGTCTCCAGAACTCTAAACTGAATTTATTTTATCTTACTGAAACAATTATAATATTCCAGTTAAACCTATGTGGGTTATAAACTGAGGGACAGGCAAGCAATGAGAAGGACCAGTTATTAACCAAACTATTTATGATATTTGCATTACAATAAAACCCCCCAAATAGGACCTGATTCAATACCACCACCACTTAAAAACAATGTAAAACAAAGTTAAAGTGTTTTATATGTTCATTTTTAAGAATTGTCATAAAATATATAAGTTGTTCTCATTAAAACACTTTGGAATATTTTAATGATTATTTTCCTCTTTTTCCCTTTCTTTTTCTTTCCTCAAGAACAGGTCTTCACATGGTCCTTATTTCAAAGTCTCACCATAACTGAATATATAGTCAAGAGGCTATTAGTTAATCACTATTTTATTTTGGGCACTTCAAGAATTTATGAAAAAAATTATATTGAGTTAAAAATTTAAATCTTCTTATTTCTAATTCTTTTACTATTAAATTGAATCCCAATGAATTTAACCTACTGTCAAAAAATAAAATGTTTTAAATTAAAAATTAAACATCTTAATTTTGGTTATAACCAACGTAAGTGTCTCAATTTCACTTTTCTTTCAAATTTTAGTAATGTGCTTTATTCTTTAAAAAATGTTCAGATTAATATAATTCCACTATGTCTCATTTAATTATGTACTAAAATATTCATATGTAATATTATATGGATAAATCTTTATAAAATTGTGCTTTTCAAATATTTGTTTCTTTTCTTTTTCAACTTTATTTTTATTGTTGACACTATTACAGATGTCCCTATTTTCCCCCAGTTTGCCCACTTCCACCCAGCCCTGGCCCCCTTTTCTCTGGCCATCACCCCACTGTTTTCTTGTGTCTATGGGTTATGCATATATGTTTTTGGACTAATCCCTTCACCTTCTTAAATCCAATCTCTCCACCCCGCTCTCGACTAACAGCTGTCCATCTGTTCCGTGTCTCCATGTCTCTGTTTTTGTTTTGCTTGTCACTTTATTTTTCATTATATTCATATGGTACTTGTCTTTCACTGACTGGCTCATTTCACTTAGTATAATAATACCCAGGTCCATCCATGCTGTCTTCTGTCACAAAAGGTACAAGTTCCTTCTTTTTTACTGCCACACAGTGTGCCCTTGTAAAAATGCACCACAGATTTTTCAGCCACTAATCTACAATGGGCATTTGGGCGGCTTTTAAAAGGGAGCCCTAGAGTACTATTGGTGGGAATGCAGGCTGGTGCAGCCACTGTGAAAAACAGTATGGAGTTTTCTAAAAAATGAAACTTCCTTTTGACCCAGCAATCTCACTTCTGGGAATACGAAAATATCCTAAGAATCCCAAAATACCAGTTCAAAAGAATATATCACCCCTATGTTCATAGTAATGTTGTTTCTTTTCTTAAAATAATAATATGTAGTCTTACTTTGAGCCTAAGAAATATCTAAATAATAAGAACTTAAAAATAAAAAATACAATGTTGAAGTAAATTTATCCTGCAAAAATAATTGAAAGCTGTGAATAACCTTTTAAAATCATTCCAGAAGACCTAGTCCTGTGCATTGCTTTGAGGTTGATGATGGAGGAAAAACTGAACACCTGATATATTTTTGAAGAATAATATATTTCTCTATAAATATCTCAAATAATGAGACTCATTTGTCCATAAGTATTAAAATAATATAAAATAAGAAGATGGTAATTTGCATAAGGTTTGAAACAATTGGTTCCATAGAGGATCATATTATTTAGAATATTTTTAATTAGTTAATAACTGAATAGAAATTCAATCTCTTATTGTACAAAATTTGTAGTTTAGTTTTATATGTGGAGATGTTTCACCTGTCTTTAACAAAATCAATTTTAATAAATACAAGAAATTTTAAACACAAGTCCATACAAATTAGGTTTAGCAAAAAAAAATATTTTCTGGGAAAGCAGGTTCTTAATGAAAATCAAAATTATGACTCCCAAGATTTTGTGTGGAAAGTCTTGGTCATGTATGTTTACCAACGTAAATAAGAAAAAGTATTATGAATATTAGTTGACTGGAGAAATCTGAAAATGTTGAAAAATGTTTGACAAATGTGTTCAAACACATTTCCAACTACTTTCCAACAAATATTTAATGAATAAATCAAGATGCATTCCCTAGAATATTTTATTTAATTTTTTACCAGATTCCAACTTGTAACAACTCGTGTACTTTTCCCAAAATAGTAGACTCTCTGCAACAATCTTCTGCCTTTTCACTAATTTGATTTCACTAATTTAACAAATTGCAGCTTTATGAAATCCCAAGGAAGATGATTTGGTAAGCTTCGACATCAATAGAGCAAACATCATCCAGCATAGCACTGTGTAGTTTACATTGAAAGAAGTGGAATCAACAATAACCAAAATATAAAGGGATAAGCTGTATATGAGTTTCACTTTATGTACCAAAGATAAATTTATACATTTATTTAGTTATTCATTCTTAATTTAGCAGATTTGGCATATCACACACAAGGACATGCACACTTGTAATTACTTTATAATGGCTATTCTGGAAAACGGAAGTTTATGCTCTCTCTGATGAGAGGAATAATAGATACTTGTATAGAAATGCATATAAACTGAGCCCTCTTCAGAGTACACAGGCATTAAGTATTTGTATTCTATTGATCAGGGTAGTCTGATTAAGTATATACACATGTATACTTGATACACATGTCCAGATGAATCTTAGCCTTGAATTCAATGTTTTCCTTCATACTTTGCTTATCTCCTCATTCTCTCCTTGTTGTAAGAGTTTGAACAAATTGTCTTCCCTTCCTAATTTCTTATTACATAATATATGTAACAAAGACATCGCATGTTAATAATACATTGAAGATTAAAATAAGTAAATGCTTTGAGGATGAAAGAGACATTTTTAAAAATATAATCTTCTTGTTTCAAAGAATAGGGGTCATCCTGAAAAATCTCGGGCCCCTTTGTCCTCTCCCATTCTTTCCCCAGAGGCAGGGCTGAATTTCAAACTGGATGTTTCAGCCGGGGTGACTTAACATTTACCTCCTTCTGGCTGTTTGGTAGCAAACAGGTGCCTATAGATAATATGTGTTCCGATTTGCTACTCTGAACCATGAGTATATTATCAGGGAAAGCTTTTCTTTGGAAGGCTTTTGTAAAGAGTCTAAGTCAATATATTTTAGGACTTCAGAATGAAGAGGAGTAAGGAAATCAGCATAATCAATAATTTGTACCATTTTTTGTTCTACTACAGTCTGATATATCTTATACTGTTTGTCAAATAGGTACTCAAGAAATATTTAGGATTTTGTTATATAAAAAGCAGTTTCAAAGAGTATTTACCATTTTGGAATGCTCATATTAGTGAATTGCCTATTAGAATTGGTAGATGATAATACAATTTTTATATTAAATTGTATGTACATCAATTCTTGAGATAAAAACATCATAGTGCCTAGATCATTATTTTTATGTATATAATTTTATGTACTCGTACAAAATTATAAATGAAAATAGTGTGCACAGCATTGTGAAGTGTCTCATGCACAGGATGCAAAATATGGCAGTAATGAGTTTCAAAAGTTAACTATTTGAAATATCTTAATAGTAAACATAAAACCCATTTAAAAATAAATAACAGTGATACCTATTATCAGCCATACAAAAATCAGAACATAATTAATATATTTTAGCTAATTAAATGTGCAATATCATTACACTTATTGCACTTTTCTCTCTTCTTAATGATAAAGCTACTACAAAAGATTATTGTTTATAATAGCAAATAAGAAGAATAATGTTTTTAGCAATAGAAAAGTATAATGTTAAAAAAGGAAAAAGCAAAACAAAACAAATAAACCTTGTTATATATTAAGCTCTCTAAGTAAGTAACTGTAATTCTCAATATATCTTTCATGTATATAATATTTTATTACTTTTTTAATACTTGGATGAATTAAAGTTCAGAACCTTTATGTAGCTATTTATAGAGGTACAAACTAGTAATGCTGGTATTTAAATATAGATTAGAACATTTTGAGAGCCATATTTTAAAAATTGTATGTTTTAAAATTTAATTGTTTATCCTGTTACTATTGTCCCAATGTTTGCCCTTTTGCCCCCTCCACACACTCGCTCCCCACTCCCTCAGGCATAGTTTTGACACTACATAACTCTTGTCCATGGCATAGAGATGATTACTTATATAAAAACTAATTGGAGTAATCAGGGCATTATAAAGTTCCCTTATTTTTCATTCACATAAGAGTTCCAAGATGTCTATGCTATAAAAAAAATTTTATAAAATTGACTAAACTTCCATTTCCTCCTGATGTAGAAGAGCATACTTATCTGGGTCAGTTGAACAATTGCTTATTTTGATCACAAAACAATTGCCCTGAAGATGCTTCCTTTAACAGTTGGAAATCCATTATCAATATAATTTCAATTTCTAATGACTGGCTTTAAACTTTTGATTTTTTAATTCAACATTTTAAGTTACTGACAAACACCACCCCAGGCAGGTGAGCGAAGTCAGCATCAGCATTGGTAAAGATACAATTAGAGTGGCACATCACCTTCGTGCGTGTTCTCCCCAAAACATGGGACTCCAATCTAGTAATACAGAAAAATAGCAAAGCAATCTTAATTAAGAGACAGTAAATGAAATGATTTATCAATATTTGCTACAGATTGAATTGTGTTTTCCCTAATTTCATGTTTTGCAACCTTAACTCTCAGTGCTACTATGTCTGGAGATAGAGTCTTGGAGAGGAGGTTAAAGTTAAATGAGGTCATCAGGGTAAATAAAGCCTGGGTCTATTAGACTATGTGTGGCCTTATAAAAAGAAAAGGAACTCTCACTCCCCATCACGTGAGGACACAGTGAGAAAGTGACTGTCTATAAGCCTGGAGGAGAACCTTTATCAGGAGTTGCCCAAGCTACTGCCCTGATATCAGACTTCCAGCCTGCAGAACTGGGAGAAAACAATTTCTGTTATTTAAGCTATGCAATACATGACATTTTGTTGTGGCAACACTAGAACTAATACAGTACTTTTTGATAGTGTCAAGGCTATAAAAAAAAGTCTGAGAAACTGTCATGGCCAGGAGGGACTCAAAGTGACCTGAGTACTATATGTAATGTGATAAACTGGATAGGACCTGGAAGAAGAAGAGACATTAGATAGGAAATCTCAATGAAGTGTGAACTTAGTTAATAATAAGATATCTATAGTTTTCCATTACTTGTGATAAATGTACAGTGTTAATGTGAGATAATAGGGGAAATCAGATATGAGGAATATGGACTTTCTTAATACTGTCACACTTTAAAGCTATTTAAAATACAATTTCATTATTAAGATAAATAAAATGGCTTCATCTAATTTCCGTATAAATATGTGCTTATAGGATATCTGAAAGCTGTTGAATTAATCACTTCATAAACAGTTATTGAAGAAATCTCAGAAAAGTCACTGAAATGAGGCTAGAAATTAGAGGTGAATAATAATGTCGTTTGGAGATTTCACAGTGTAATGAAAAATAATTTCCATATTTTATTGCATAATACATTCGTATTACATGACTTCTAGTTTAGCAATATTTCTATCAGAGGTCTTAACTGCATTCTTTGACTAACATATTTTATAATCCAATTAGAGAAGAAGAGGTGAATATATCAATTTAGTTGATTCATTTGTAAAATTAGAGAGTTTGGTGATAAGCATAAATAGGATTTCTAGTTGGAAATAGTGTTTATATTACCAACAATACTGGAATCAAATATATTTAATCAAATGATTAAAGAATATCAAATAAATGGTATAATACAAATTGTTTCATATTTTTCACAAGCAAGCTTAATATAATGTAGCAGGTCTATAATAAACATAATCCTGTATATAAGAAATCTCCATAGAAATGATCTTTTTTAATGTGCCTTCCCATGTGTCCAAGTATAAGGAAACTTTCTGGTTCAAGGAAATAAAGTTATGAATTTTGAAAGCTTCATATGGTTTCAACTAAAAAGTGGAATACATTCTCTCATATGCATTGGATTCATTAATAAATATACATAATTTTAAATATCACTACCTCTGAAGTTCATTTCATATTTAATTATAGTAAGTTTAATATATTACATGACTTGCATATACCTTCATTACAAAATGTTTTAACCTCATGTCCATGAAATCTTAAAAAAAAATGTTTAGCAGTTTGCTGACTATTAAATTATAGTTGGGAAAAGTGTCATGGAAGTTACCAAAATGCTCTGTAGCACAAGGTCAGTTATTTGTTTTTTTTTTCTTTTTCTGCAAATTAAAAAATCATGCATTTAGAAAAGCAATTTATAAGGACAATTAATTTAGTAACATTTTGGGATGATCTCTTGTGTCTCTATAGATACTGTGTCTCTATAAGTATTTCATATGTGGGAGCCAGTAACCTCTGGATTAAGAAATAAACATCCTTAAAATCGGCTACTGACAGAAACAACTTTAGAAGAATTGATGACCCTCTTCTTTGATCAAAGAGAAAAAGTAACAAGATTTTTTAGCTAAGTTCCTGAGGCATAGATCATGCCCATTTTTCTAAGAGGGAGGTAAAGGTACACTGTATTTTATTTTAAAAATAATTCCCTTTGAATTGGGAGTGTTGGTACTATGTTTAATAATATGACAAGATCAAAAGAATTTCCAAGTGGGGCCTGGCTGGTGTGGCTCAGTGGATTGAGTGCCAGCCTGCAAACCAAAGGGTCACCAGTTGGATTCCCAGTCAGAGCATATGCCTGGGTCGCAGGCCAGGTCCCCAGTGGGGGACGCATGAGAGGCAACCACACATTGATGTTTCTCTCCCTCTTTTTCTCCCTCCCTTCTCCTCTCTCTAAAAATAAATAAATAAAATCTATTTTAAAAAAAGAATTTCCAAGTGGAAAAGCTAGAAAGTGATTTTTGGATTTGAAAAGGTGTCTATATCTACAAACATTGAATCATACACTAACAAACCTCTCATGTAATGTAAGAGGTCTGTTCAGAAAGTATCCAACCATACACTATGAAAAACACACACACATTTATTGAAGAGGATACAAGATACTAGAAACATTGCACATAGGACAATGATGCCTCAGTCCCTTTCAAAGAATTGTGGGACCCCACACAATTCTCCCAATTGCCATCACCCACCTGCCCTGTTATATTGTCCTGAATCTTGTCAACAGTCTGATTATCTCTTCCCTTTCAAAGGTGATTTTAGTTTTGGAAAAAGCCAGAAGCTACAGGGCACCAAATCTGGGCTGAAGGGGGTGCTGAGTCACCTGGGTGATTTGATGTTTCACCAAAAATCTCTACACAAGATGTGATGCATGAGCGAGTGCATTGTCATGATGAAGCTTCTACTCACCAGTTGTCCATAGCTGTTGGTTTCTGAATCAGCTGAACAGTTTCTGCAGAACAATATTCAAGATGAATACAAATTTAATGCAGATTTGTTGCTCTACTAGCTCAGTCATTTTGAATGTGATGGCCACACAACACACATGCTCACCCAACAGTGTCTACCGCCCCCACTGACTGTGAGTGCGAAGTCACCATTGTTCAAACACCTGTATTCCAGTCCACTTTTCCTTGACTGTCAGGTTGCATCAATGTCACACAAACCATTCTTGTCATTTTAACAATGACTGAACTTTTCCTGGACATATTATATATATGTGGACCCAGAGGATGGAAAAAGAATGTTAACATATAAATCCAAACCTCTCTGTTCCACTACCTGAAGAACGCACAGCCATCACCAGCAGCCCCATACCACTCAAGCCCCTATTTTCATTTGCCATCTTGGAGAGGAACAAGAGGCAGGAGAAGATATTTGAAGGATATACTCATTCAAGAGAAGATAAACGATGCAAATAAACCAGAGGAACCTCTGCCAATGTGAGAACCTTTTCTCTAGATCCAGCCTATCCAGTAGAGTTAGGGTTCACAAGAAAAACTAGTTAAAAGAAATAAAACCAATGTTTTCATTGTACATATGCATAGTACAATTAGTCGTCAAGTTTTCCTCCTGGGTTTTGACTCCCAAGCTTCTTCTAAGGGTTAACTGCACACATCATTATGTCTTCCTTCAATATCCTTCACTTTTTAGTATCCTGCACACTGACTCTGTCACTCAATTGCCTTATTGCCATCACTTACTACCTTAAGTTGGTAAACCCAATAAACAGGTATCAGTCATCATCTTCCTGAAGTTTGCCATAATCTTTGTCAGAGAAGATTATACTTTTTCCTCTTATTTGTTTGCTTTTACTTTTTAATCCCTCAGTATATTGTGTCTCTTTCTCTTTGTTCATAATCGCTCTACTACTTCCTAGCTAAGTATGAACACTTCACACCTTAAACTCTTTTGCTCTTTGACATTATATATCTACATAATCTTATTAATTCCCAGGACTTTACATACCTCTCCTAACTAGTGACTCACTGTTAATGGGCTGTACTTCTCCTCTGCTATCCAGATGCGTATTTTATACCAATCATTTAACTTTTACATCTGCCTGGTTCACAGAACATAACATGCCAGTAACTAAACTCAACATAATATGCTCAGATATAACTTGTTCAAATGAACATCTTGATCTAGTCCCATCCACAATTCAATTCTTATTATATTCTCTACATTAATAAATTATTCATCCTCCAGTCACTCAACCTGAAGTCATAAAAACACTGTTTAACACTCACCGTTACTTAAACCTCTTGATGAAATCTGTCATAAAGTTTTATAAATTATTACTCCTATATATATCTCAAAGCTGTCTATTTCTCTTGAGCTCTGTGACAACCACAGGAGTCACAGCCAGCATCTGTCATATGGATTACTGAGTTTCCAAATTGGTCTTTCCTTCTCCACTATTTACTCTGACAAAAGGAATCTTTCTGTGCACAGCAACCACAGTAATCCAGATTAGTTTCTTGCTCTCCTCTCTGATTAGGACAAAATGTAACTTCTGTAAATTCTGTATTTCTGTCTGGAAGTTCTGATATGATTTGATTGCTTCTTGAAGCCCTTGTTACCTTGTCACACTGACCTCCTTTCTATTCCATTGTACAATGCATGAGCCCTTAAAGCAGTTTCTTCTTCTTGAAATAATAAGCCATGCTTGCTAACCATATTTACTTTTTAAAAAATTAAAAAAATATAGTACATACATATACAAAAGAGGATGCATTTCCTCCGCATCATTCAGGTTAAAATAGAACTACTAAAGTCCTTTAAAAATTCTCCCCAATTTACAATCCCTGGCTGTACCCTCTTTCCCATAGAAAACCACTATTATATCAACAATTCTCTTAGAAATCTTCATATTCTTACCACAAATGTACATGCTTGTAAAAATGTATTGTTTAAATTTGTCTATTTTGCCTAAGTTTGTCTTTCTTGATGGGGTCATATGAACATATTATCCTGTGATTTTTTTCATTTAATGGCAGGTTTTTGAAATTCATTTATCATACCAAATTGTAGTAGATTTTCTTGATATACACCCTTCATTGAATAAAAACACTATAGTGAATTTTTGCATTCTATTCTATTTCTGATACATCACAGAATATTTCCTAGTTATTATTTATACATAGCACTATTAAAATTTTTTGTACAAGGATCCCAGTGGGTGCACACAAATAAGGATTCTCCTATGTTAGAAGCCTAGGACAGAATATCTCATACCATGAAAAATGTATCTTAAAGACATGGGGGCTCTAGCCAAGTAGTTGTTTTTGAGAGCATCTCCCCATACCCCAAGGTTGCAGTTTCTATCCCCAGTCAAGACACATAAAAGAGTCAACCAATGGGGGCATAAATAAGTGCCACAGCAAATCGATGTTCCTCTCTCTCTGCCTCTCTCATCCAAAATACAAAAAACACATGGCGAATTGACAATAATAGACTATTTCTTAGCCTAGAACATTTAATAGTGTATACAATTTAAACTTGTATATGAGGAGGAGCAAAAGTAAGTTTATAGTACACAAAAGATTTTATTCCTGTATTATTATTTATTATTATATTATTTTTCAGACAAACAACTGTAAATGTACTTTGCCATACCCTGTATATTTCAACTTGGTTAAATAATCTGAATAAATTCTAATGTAGTAGATATACCAGTTATTTTCACTCATCCTAGCCCTCATCTTTTCGGAGCTTTTTTTCCCCATAAAATATTACTATGATCAAATGTGTCCTTATTTATCATTTTCTGTTTCTTTTAAGAGTTTCCCAATCCCATTTTTCTCTTTCATTTTTATTTTATTTTTTATTTTTATGTTTATAATTTTTTATTGATGTTTAAGCACAGTTTTCTCCATTATCCTCCCACCAGGCCCTACACTGGACCCATCACTGCCTCCCACCCTCCGGCCTAACCACTTGGTCAGCCCTATGTTTCTTCTTAGTGCCTAAAATGCTTAACATATGTATGCATATTATTCCACTGTTTTCACGTTTTATCAGTACATATAATGATGCTGATATTTTTGCTTCTAAAGGATGAAAATTTCTCTTGGGAACTTTTAGAATATTCTGATTTCTTTTGAGTGTCTTGAATTTCACTCAAATGTTTCTTGGTGAAGACTTTTCCTTTCCTTTATCAGGCATTTTATGGGCTCTTGTTTATTTCTGAAATATTTATCTCTATTATTTCTTCAATTATTTCTACTTTGTTGTTATTTTTATTGTTTCAAACCTAGTTATTGGTACTTCTGTGTCTATTCTACTTAATAATCATATGTTTGTTTTTAAATGTATTGATGCTTCTGTACATCTTCTGTGAGGAACTGAAGTTCTGTTCGTTAGGGCTGTCCTAAGAAACACCACAGACTGGTTGGCTTAAGCAACAGAAATTTATTTTCCCTCTCCTCTGGAGGTCAGAAATCCACAATCAGTGTGTCCCAGGTACTGCTTCTTCAGCAGACTCCTCCTCAGCTTGCAGGTGGCTGCCTTTGCACAGTGTCCTCACCCGGTCTTGTCTTTGCTTGTGCAACCCTGGTGTCTTTTCATTTGTCCAAATTTCTTTTTTCTTTTTGATGAATTTACTTTAATTATAATTGGCATACACACATTTCCTCTATTAAATAAAGACACCAGTCATACTGGATTAAGACCCAGCCTGAAGGCCTCATTTTAACTTACTCACCTCTCCAAATACAGTCACATTTCGAGGTACTAGGAATAGGCCTTCAATGTCTAAATTTGGGGTGGGGAGCTGACACAATGCAGCTCACAACACAACTCACAACTTATCAGATACATGTGTTTTACTATTATGTTATCTTTAAAAATTCCCCAATATTGCATTTTTTCACATACAAACATCTATTTGTAAAATTCCTTGCTTATTTGTCACTTTGGGTACTTATTATTTTAGTACATGACTGCAGGAAAGATGAAGAAACATAAACTGATTCTGCTTGTTAAAAGCTCAGAATATACTTCTTGAGGTCTGAGCTCCCCTTCAGTCCCCAGGATAAGTAGGTTCGGATAGTGAGCTCTGTACTACTCTTTGGGGTTGGAAATGCAAAAGAGATGGGGATTAATGCCTGAGGCCAGTCAACTACCTAACTGTTCTCTGCACCTTTTGTACAGACCAAGATTTCTGCGTTATTTATCTAGAATAAACTTTTGTTAATGCTGTTGCTTTATGCAGTAAGGCACGGTCATTGATTTTCCCAAGTAAACCAAGTCTTTTTGTCTAATTTGTCCTCTAAGAATTCTTCTGTCTGCCTTCTGCTCCGGGTGGAATCAACCTCTTTCATAGCCAACAAAAAGCACACTGTCCCTATATTGTTTTCTTACAATTTTTGCAGCTGTTTTTCGAATCTTGGATACTTCCTGTGAAAGAGTGGATCTTACTTGAGAGTGACTGAAGCCTGGTTAATTCACAACCATTGCAGAGACTTGAAAATCTTAGCCTCATATTGTTATTGTTGTTGTTATAATTATGATGTTCATCTATTGTTTCAAATGCACTATAATGCTTTCTCCCAACATGAATCCCAACTTACTCTGAGCAAAGAAAATATAATCAGGCTAACAAGACCACTACATTTTTCCATGTGTCTAGTACTTATTAAGCATTGGATAATACATTATTTAATAAATGAATAATTTATTGAGCAAAACGAACCTCTTGGGATAGCTTCTATTCATGTTTACATAAAAAATAAATGCTATATTTACAAATTATATTATGCATTTTCTCTAGCTACTGACTGCAATCTGTTCTTGAAAGTGAGACAAAATCAAGCAGACATTGCTATTAGAAAATTGTTATAATCTTTTCATAAATATTATATAAACATTTAAATGTAAACTATTATATTAATTCACATACCCCCTCTGGATAGCAAGCCTATTAAAGTTGGGAGCTATACCTCATTCAACAAATGAGTAAATTCACATCAAATATTTACTCTAAGTTTCTCATACGCCACATACATTTTTGATTGAGATGATTCTGACTTATTCCTGTATTTGATGAAAGCATGTTCTATGAGGGTAGAGAACCATGAAAACTAAGACTCATAAATAATAAATGTTGAGAAATGAAGATTCGTTCCATGTGGAGTTAACAGAAATGCCTAAGTATGCCTTTGTTATGAAGATTTAACTGAATTTAAATGTTTGACCACACTTCAGATGAGAGAACCCATTCAAATATTTAGAAGCTCATTGAGCATAAGTCAAAAGTTAAACTACAAAGGTATAAAGTTACAAATAGTTAGTATTTCCCAAAACTCTCTTGTCTGTTTCAGTCTAGAGAACATTTTGAGCTAGTTACCAGATTCAGTAATCACAGGGACCAAATATTACATGGACAAGTGACAGAAATGCAAAATCAAGTTAATAAATAATTAACCACAAAAAGTCCAACTTAAATGAGAAGGAATATAATAGAATTTTTCAAAAAATATTTTGAGCCCTGATTGATGTGGCTCAGTGGATGGAGTGCCAGCTTGCAAACCAAAAGGTCTCAGGTTCAATTCCTAGTCAGGGCATATGCCTGGGCTGCAAGTCAGGTCTCTAGTAGCGGGTGTATAAAAGTCAACCACACATTGATGTTTCTCTCCCTCTCTTTCACCCTACCTTCCTCTCTCTCTAAAAATAAATAAATAAAACCTTTAAAAAATATTTTCAAAGATCTTTGGTGAAATTTAATAGTACGCAATTTATTTCTATGTTTCAAAATTATAAACATCAATAATTTAAGTATTTATGGTGGTTTTAGAGCCTTAAGAAATAAGATTTATTACAGATGCAAATCTACACAGTGTATTACATAATACAACACATTATATAAATATAAATCCAAGGAACTACTATAAAGGACACATGGACAAAAGGAAGGGGGAAGATGGAAGCAAGAGAGGGAGGTGGGTTTGGCTGGGGTAGGGGGAAAATGCAGACAACTATAATTGAACAACAATAATTTTTTAAAAAAATGCCATACATTATAAAATGTATATTTTAAATTATATAGAAATGAAATAATATGTCAATGAAATAAAGAACAAACTGACAGTTACCAGAGTAGAGGGGGATAGTGGGGGAAAATATGGGAGGAGCCATCAAGGAGCATGTATAAAGGACACATAGATAAAGACAAGGGGGGTAGGTTCAAGGGTGGGAGGTGGGAGTGGAGGTGTGGGAAGCATGGTGGGGGAAAATGGAGACAACTGTACTTGAAGAACAATAAAAATGTTAAAACAGAAAAAAATAATTCATGCCTAAGAGGAGATTGTTCTCTGTTCTTTTCTGGCATCTGGTTGTATTTGCTTTTTAAATAACTAGCATGTATAGATCAGAAAAGTACACCCTGAATTTATACTCTTCCTTCACTCTACTTTCACTCTGAGTGGAAACTATCACTAATGTTGGTAAATCATGATTGTGCTGGTTTATTTGAGGCTGAGCAGAGAGTGGGACCTTATAGGTACTATTCTTACTGCTGAGAAAATAAAAGTGAACAGAAGACAGAAGAATAGCTTCTATTAAGGGGACAATAATTAAATCATAAAATATATAGTGTGTTTGATAGATGAATGAGTTAGGAAGAGAAGTAATTCAGGGTAAGGGGAAAGGGAAAGAAGGGAAGATGCAGCAAGAACACCGGTAAAAGGGAGATCTCTCCTAGTGTCCTGTTGGATAGAGATAGGAATGCAGGGAAGGGGTGACACATTCATTGGAAGTAATTCCAGGCAGGGATGGCAGCAAAGGAATATCCCAAATCAGGGATGTTTTTGTGTTTTGGGAAATGACAGAAAGGCTGGCAGAGCTGGAGAAATATGATGAAGTAGAGAGAGCTACATGAACACAGCAGGATAATGAGGGGTATGTATGTGTGTGTGGGGGGAATTTTATAGGGAGGTGGAAGTCATCAGAGAATATCATAACAAAAGCCTGTGGGTTAGTGAGTAGAGATGTTATTTAACATGTAAACATGCAAAAGAACATGGAGAAAAACAATAATAACAAACCATTACCCTGACAGCTGGAAGAAGAATAGAGTATAGGTATGGGAAATCAGATCACTACAGGCATAGTCCAGGTGATAAATGACATTGGCTTTGACTAGGGCAGTAGGTAGAGGCGATGAGTAGTAAGCAGAGTCTGGAGATAATTTAGAGAAAGTAAAAACAGGGTGAACTATGAAATGATGGTAAATAAGACCTGAAGTCTGAACAACAATAACAAATCTTCCTGTTTTCTAAGGACTACATTGAAGTCAGGAAGAATCGGATGTACCCAGCTAGCACCTAGGTAACAACCAGTGACTGGTTGTTACATTAAGAATCCAGAATTTTGTTCATTTGAGTATATGTTAAGAAGATCACCTCCTCTCCAAGAATTATTTTGATGGTCAGGAAAGAATTAAGGAGAAGGGGCTTAATAACAGTTAACAACAGAAGAGAATATGAATGTTGTAATAATACATTAGCTAACTCTACAACATATGCTGCAACCACGCATTTGACAGTGTTCACTGCATTGTAGAAAACATAAGATTCCATGAGGGTTCACACCCTTTCCTGGGGACAAAACCATCAAGGAGTTTGTGGTAATAAGCCTCCAAGATATTCCATATAATTCCCACATTTTGTATTCATGCCCTTATTTAGTTTCCCTCTATATTGTATCTGGTCCGTCTGACCAGTCTGATCAACAGGACACAGTCAAATGACGGCATGTCATCTCTGAGCCAGGTCAATGCCATTATATTCATCCTCTCTCTCTGTCTGTCTCTGTCTCTCTCTCTCCTCTCTCCCCTCTCCAGAGAACTCCCCCTGACAAAAGGCAGTTGATGCCATTTTATGAGAACCCTGAAGCAGCCCCATGGGGAGGCCCACAAGTTGAGAAATAGAGGCCTCCTACAAACAGTCAATGAAAAATGGTGGCCTCCGGCTAACAGAGAGGTGCATGAGTCATCCCTGAAGCAGTTTCTTCGCCTGCAGCCAAAGCCTTCAGACACCTGCAGCCCTGGCAGACATCTTGGCTACAACTTCATGAGACCCTAAGTCAGAATCATCTTGCTAAGCCACTCCTGAATTTCTGACCCACAGGAAGTCGGAGAAATCAGTATTTATTTGCTAATCTGTTAAATGTTGGAGTAATTTTTTATGTGACAATAATTAAATATGACACATTTTAGGATTGAGACCATCATACTGTTGTAATAAACACTTCACAGGGAAGGCTGGCTTTGGAACTAAAGAGTGAATAGAAGAAACAAGAACTTTGAACAAGTGTTGGTGAAAGCAAAAACTCTTTATAAATGTTTTATAACAGTATGGTGGTATTTGAGGATGCTTTTTAAAAGAAAATGATGACTCAAAATAGCAAAAATAAATATATTAGACATCCTGTTGGAAATCAGACATCTAAAGGGATTGAAGAGAGAGTCCTATCTGTAGCTAGAATCAAAGCTAGCCCTTCCGTCTGTACCCAATCAATACAGTTAGTATCAATAGCTAAGTGTTCCATCCCCTATAGTGCCCAGTTCCTACTTGCTATAAACATTTGTCCAGGAGGAATTTTTAGGGCTTTCTTGTGCTACTGGTACAATTCCAATACCACTCATTTATTGAAGCAAGGAGGATCCTCTCTTAGCACCTGATTTGGATTTAGCATTAGGCATGTCCCTACACAGGCTCTTTAAGTTTACATTATTTCTTTCTGGGAGTTCTTGTGAATATGAGGTAAAGAGTGTGGAGGACTGTGGGGAGGTGTGCAAAACCTGTCTTCTTACCTGGGTACCTTAATGAGAGCATTTTGGAATTTTTGAGAAAAGGAAAAAAATATTAAAAAATCTTTTCTCCTAGTCAGTTTAGACATATGCATATAAAATTTGTGAATAATGAATGAGTTATTGAAACTAACTATATTTTATAAATAAACTGGAAAGATATCAGAGATACTTTGCGGATAGAATAAATAAAATAAAGAAGTCTTTATGTGCATCCATTTCATGCATTTTCTCTCATATTCTAGGCATCCAGTTGTGTGTGTTTTCACTGTACTGTGAGAGGGGTAATGTCTTTTCTTTCTTCTATCTGTTTATTCTGTATCTGTGTACCATCTGCCATACTGGACATGATTTCTGGATTAATATATACTTCATTGTGGTGATGAATGCTGTGTTCCCCACTTTGTTTTGGTGGTAGAGTCAAATTCTGCTTGGACTCTATGATTTAAAGGAGATTCTATGTTATGCAGTGTCATGATACTTCTTAGCAACATCAATTTACTCTCAGCCATCTATAGCTCAGGGAGACTTAGATCAAATAATAAGAAAGTACAAATGGCCAGGAGAGAAAGATGAGTAGGTTTCATCACTAGGTTTCAAATTCCTACTTTCTATTTCTCATGAATGCTTTTACATTATTAAGAACTTTACTTAAGTAAATGCACATAAGTTTTATTCTACCAACAAAATCAAATTTTTTTCTTCATCATTGAAGAAGAATTACTGTTTCTTTGGTGTTACAGTTTTGTTCAGAAATGTTCTTCATCAATGCAATTTGATATGATTCATTGAGTTCAGAAACCTAAGTACTCAGCATTATTAACTTATTGGTGAATGTGTATCTTGGAATTCTTTGGTAGGTATTTCTGATGACAATATGGATGTGTTTTAACAACATAATATGAACTCTTTTGATTATATGCTTTTTAACATATAGAAAGGTATCTAAATAAATATTAAACTTTTAAAGAGAGCAGAATTTTCAAACTGTGTAAATAAATTATTAACTAAATAACTTGTTTCCTGTTCACTTTACTTATAAAAGAAAAATGCGAAAGAAAAGAAGATGGTATTCTCATAGTAAGTTTCTTGAAACTTGCAATTCAATTTCTTTATTCAGAAAATAATGTCTTTGAAAGATATTACATTTAATTATTTTGTTTCTATTAGATATCTGTTCATGCATTTACTGTTTTTAAATTTAGCTCCAATATATATTAAGAATTTAATTTAAATAACATTTGTAGACTTTGCAGAAAACTCTAGAGTATTTTCACCTTTTTTTCTGGCTGAAAAAATAGTATTGTGGTTTTTCTTTTCATATACTCACAAACCAGTGGCCTCAGAAATATTCAATTGAAACTGAGATAGGGAAATAAAAGAAAATGGGAAATATTTGCAGTAAAAATGTAGATGAGCAGACTTTTAAAAAGAGCAAATTAAATCGGAGATGTATGGCTAACATGATGGAGTCCCAGGCTCTTCATTTTAGCTATTTGCATGGAAAAGTAATAGAGCATTAACACACTATTGTGCAATCTGGTGTAATTGCAGCACCAGTGTAACCCTCATAGGCCATGCCACGGATGTATCTGTGTACAAAATAACTACAATCCTGGCATAACAAAGAAATAAAACTTTAAAGCTGGATTTTATGTGATAGGGAAGAGAAATCAAAGAAATTATGGAACTGAGGTAGGGTTTTTACTATCCTGTCTTCTTTCAGGAGCTGCCAGCTGTTACGCTCATACAAATAGATTAGTTGAAAATACATTAAAATGTACCAATTTTGTCCTTACAGTAAAATTAATGACCAGTTCTTCCACCATAAAAAATAATTTTACAAAGGAAAAGCTGCATCATTAAAGTTATCATTTATGCAACCAAAATGTGCAGAGTAAAATGACAGCAGCTTTCTCGAAATGGTACTATATTCTACTAAAGTGCCTATAATTTAAGATGAAGAGCAATAACATGACTCCAAGGAGTCACGTTATTTCTTCAAGGAGGAAAAAAGGATACTGCTAAAGTCATTAATCTTGTTCTAAAGAACAGAATTTTAATAGTCTTTAAAAATCTTAAAACAGAAAATAGAGCACACTTTTGTTCTATTGTTGTGGTATATGACATCAAAATTATTCATTAAAGAGCAGTAATGATATAATAGATATACTAAGTTGTTTAATTTTGAGACAAATGTGCATAATTACATTTAAGTAATCCAGTTTATGAAGTATTAAAGTACTTTCATACTTTCACAAAATTGTGAAGTCCCACTGAGTTTGAAAGAACTGAATTGAAGCTACTACCAGATTCTATAACTAATTGAGTCAGCTCTAGTGAACCAATTTCAAGTCAATGTTCTCAATAGGGAGCACCAATGTGTCATGAAGTATGGCAGTTTCATAACCAGTTTATTAAAAAAGTTGAAATAGAAAATGGGGTTAATATTTTGCTTCATATTGGTGCTCTACACACAAAAGCAGCAAGAGTCATACCTACTAATGATTACATTAAGCCTCCTTATAGGGTCAAGTGATTCTTCCATTAGTTTTGGAGAAATGAAACCCTTTCTGATTTGTTCTCTTGCCATTTCACTAGGCAGATATCAGAAGCATGGAATAGTGCTTTTATACACCTATGCTTTCTTTTCTATTGGGAAGATGATGAAATTTAAATTTTTCTTGCATTTGACATAAGAAAAAGATGTAGTTTCCAGCTAGAAGTAGATGAGTAATGAGAAATGTATTGATTACAGATTCAAAGAAAGAGGAAAGAATTATAATATAAGAAATGATTACATTGTGATGTTCTATTTGTCTATAGATTATGTTCTATTATTCATACTCTAATTTCTGCTGTCCAGGGCAATCTCTGCCTTGCAGTGATATGATGAGATAACTATGTGTGCAATGGATGTACATTTCTTGAGAATACACACAATGTAATACAGGTAATGTGGGTACAGAAGCAAGACTTAAGGCAACTTGATGCTTGTACAAGGGAGGTGGCTGTGTGGTCTTACAAGGACATACATCCCATTTGAAAAGTGGCACTGTTGATGAACTGTGGCAAATTGACTTCTTCGTATACATTCAGACAAGTAGTGCTAGCCTTTATTTCTGTTATACTGTCTTTTTATATACATAAAATGAATGTTAGAAAGTCTATAAAACTCCATGCAATCAATGTAGTATAAAATAGACAAAGAAATATGTAAAGGAAAAATGAAAAAAAAAAGTACAAAGAAAGCAGAGGTTCATCTCCATGCAGCAATATACTTTTTAAATTTCTACTTTCTTGATGAAAGCATGTGGTGAAATTAGATCTCAACAGTGTTATAAAAGAAATAATACAAAATCTATTATTTACAAAGTTTGAATGCTATATTTTTCATATGAAGTTCTGAATGTGAACACCAAAGGATTTATGTCCAATGTCTAATGTCCAAAACCAGTTTCAAATGGCTATAACAATACAAACTGAAGGCATCACACTGGAGACCAGTGGCCAAAGAGATGTTTAATATGATACTTCTATTTAGAATTAGGTCCCTCACAGAAGGGAGCAGATCTTGGCTTGCACCACCTGGGACACCCCACAGCCTGCACACTTAGTGGGCTGTTACAGACTACATCAGAGTACCACTACTCTGCTCCTGCACAGATGATCCTCCACAGAGGAGAGTGGTTGGTCATCAGTGGTCACAGACAGCCCTTGCAGCTCACTGGCCTGTGTAAATACCTCGCATTGACCTGCCAACAGCAATTAAGTCGCAAGTGCAACAGGAAGATGTAGTCAGCCCACATGAAGGGCACACCTGGATCATCCAGCTTGGGTGATAGGAGAGGCTGTGCCACTGGGCCCTATAGGACACCTACTATATTAGGCCACACTAACAAGACACAGAGTCATAGTAACTCTACTTAATACATAGAAATAAACAGGGATGTTAGAAATTAGGCAACAAAGAAACATGGCCCAAATGAAAGAACAGATCAAAACTCCAGAAAAAGAACTAAACAAAATGGGGATAAGCAATCAATCAGATGCAAATTTCAAAACCCTGATAATAAGGATCCTCAAAGAATTTAGTGAAGACCTAAACAGCATAAGAAAGATTCAGTCAGAAATGAAGGATACATGAATTGAAATAAAGAACAATTCACAGAGAAACAATAGAGTGAATGAAGCTGAGAATCAGATCAATAATTTGGTATATAAGGAAGAAAAAAACAACCAATCAGAACAACAAGAAGAAAAGATAATCCAAAAACACAAGAATAGTGTAAGCACGGTCTGGGTCAATGTCAAGCCTTCTAATATTCACCTCATAGGGTTGCCAGAAGGAGAAGGAAATGTGAAAGAGATTGGAAATCTATTTGAAGAAAAAAATGAAAGAAAACTTCCTTAATTCGGTGAAGGAAATAGACATGCAAATATAAAAAGCACAGAGAATACCAAACGAGATGGATGAAAGAGGCTTACTCCAAGTCACATTGTAATTAAAATGTCAAAGGTTAAAGACAAAGAGAGAGAATCTTAAAAGGAACAAGCGAAAAGCAGTTAGTTACCTACAGGGGAGTTCCCATAAGACTGTCACCTTATTTCTCAAAAGAAACTTTGCAGGGATTAGCAAGAAATATTTAAAGTTCTGAAAAGCAGGGACCTACAGTTAAGCTTGCTCTACCCAGCAAAGATATCATTTAGAATTGAAGGGCAGATAAAGAGTGTCCCAGAAAGACAAAAACTAAAGGAATTCATCATCACAATACCATTATTATATGAAATACTAAAGGGCGTATTTAAGAAAAAGAAAATTCAAACTGAACAAAAATGGCAATGTATACATATCTATAAACAATTGAATATAACAAACTAAGCAAAGGATGGTAGAGGGTGTGTGGGAATGGGTGAAGAGGTGAGGGGATTCAGAAGTGCAAATAGGTAGTTACAGAGTGGACTTGGGGATGTAAAGTGCAGTATAGGAAATGGAGTAGCCAAAGTATTTATATGCATGACCCATGGGCATGAACAATGTGTGGGATTTCCTGAGGGAGTGAGGAGTGCTGGGTGGAGGGGAGCAACAGGGAAAAATTGGGACAACTCAACGAGCATAATCATAAAAATATCATTTTAAATGAATAAATAAATAATAATAAAGAATCTTCTAGAGAGTCTTTACCTAAATTGTTTATGTTTAGTTTCACTTTATCATCCACTTTCTGCTTCTTTTTTGTCTCTTTACATATATGTATCCATTTATATGTATGAATGTTAGTGTGCAAGTTTTTTTTCTTAAAACATTTGAGAGCAATTTGGAGATATCATATCCCTTTACCCCTAAATATTACAGTGTGTTCAGCCTAAGAACAAGATTATCCCCTTACATATCTACATTATAATTTCAAACTCAGGATATGCAACATAGAATACTATTATCAAGTCTTTACTCCATATTCAAATTTCAACAATTTGTCAAAAAAGGCATTTGTAGCTTTTTTCCTCAGACACAATCTAAGTATATTTAGTTGTCAAGTCATTTTTGTGTCCCTAAATTTCAAATAATTAATATTTTAAAATACATAAAAATTATCAGGTGATTCTTAAAGATTTTTACTTTTTCATATGCTAGACTATTTTCACTTATATAGACATTTTATGAGAACATGATATTTGTCAAACATGTTAAGGAAAAAAGTGTTCAAAAATCCTTGAACTTGCATTTATAACAAAGGCCTACAAATACTGTGTAGCACTCAGAAAAGACTAAATTGACACCTTTATTTTTCACAAGATTCAAATTCCACTAATAATTTTAAATACTTCAAGTGGCAGATGCTAAACTAAATATCACATTGGTTCCTTTATTTGGATCAACAATTCTTTGCATCATCCTCATTTAGTATAAGCAAATTGATAGACAATGAGGATAACAAATTCTGACTTTAACTGGGCATAGTTAATACTGTTGAAACTGGAATTTGAATCCAGTTTCAGAATTCTGCTTAAATGAATTAGTATAGAATATAATGGGAGTAAATGCAAATTAAGTTCCAGGAGGATTTATAGCAATCTTGGATATTAGAAATAAATGAAAATTTAAGTTTTGAATGTTGATGTGTATAACCATACATAAATACAAATGCTCATCCAAAGCAATAGTTTCGAATGTGATACATACATCCCATCCCTAAATTGGACTTGTGCTGACTTTAGTGATCACATAAGTAGGTTTCATCAGGAACAAGTTCATTATTTGTGGCTGAGAGTCACCAGTAATATCTACTTCTAGAGAAATCATGTTTGTGTTTGTTGAGATTCTACTCTACAAATTTGGGAGACTTTTATTCTTTAAGCAGGATATATTGGTTATTTTATTGCTACAAAAGAAATTACCACAAATTTGGTGGCTTCATATAGCACCCACTTACTAGTTCACAGGTCTACATGTCTAATGTATGGGTGAGTTCAACAGACTTTTATGTTCAGGGTATCCCCAAGTCTAAATCAAGGTGCTTGCTAACCAGGCTAAACTTTTATCAGGAAGCTCTAACATTAATCACGCTTCCAAGCTCATTCAGGTTGATGGTAGAATCCAGTTCTGTGCAGTTGTAAGGGCCGAGGTTCCACCTTCCTTGTTGGAGGTCAGCCAGGCCCTGCTCCTATAGGAGCCCTCCGGTATTCCTTCCCACATGGCCATTTAGTCCTGGAAGCCAGCCACTGTGTGTTTAGTCTCACATGTCCAGTCCTTCTCAATTCCTCTGCTGCTACGGGCTGAGGAAAATACTTAGCTGTTAAAAACCCCATGTGATTACATTAGGCCAAGAGCAATTACTCCAATTGAAAGGTCAACTGATTATACACTTAATTACATTTGCCACATCCCTGAGGTGATGTAAAGTAACATATTCATGAGAATGATATTCATTATATTAACATTCCAGGGATGATGCTGAAAACTTTGGTGAGGGTGCTTTTAAAGTCCTGCCTATCTCACAGGACATTTTCTTTTTAGCCTCTTCCATCAATCAGCAGAACCACTTTGTGGATGAAACTGAATATTTGGAATGACTATCTTTGCAATCTGAACATTTAAGGGTTTCTTTTTCAAGATTTCCACTAGATTTCACTATATTATTTGATACTCTTGATAAACTCTAATTAATATGCTCTTGGTTTCCACAAACCTATTTTTTCTAATTTAATTATACCTCCTTGACCACATATGGGCCCTGTTTCCTTTGCTGTTTCTTTGCATGTGTAGTTTTTATAGGATTTTTGTTGTTCTTATTTTCTTGTTTTCCCTTCCCTTTAGTCTTGAAATGTCCACGAAGCCTCTGGAATACAATCTTCAGAGTGTATTTTCTCACTGTTGACTATTTGCTCTCATGGAGTCCATTATCATACTTCAAAATATATTTCTAATACTGACTTACATTTTGCTATGTAGCCTGGCTTGTATTTGAAAGAGCCTGTTACACTCTTCCATCTCACATGTCCAAACAGATCTTTTTATTTTCTCTCAGCATGTTTCAGTTTAAAAAAAAATCACAACATTTCTAGGCATCCAAGCCAGAAATTTCAAATGTAGTATTTGATTTTTTTCTCTTTCCTGTCCATTTTAACAAAAAATTCTTCTGAATAAGTATCTCATTTACTACTAATATTATTACTAATATTATTATTACCCATACACTTAAATTATTCATGGAGTTTTCTTATCTAATTCTCTAGACCTCACTCTTTTAACTTTATACTCCATGAACTCTAGAGATTATAGAGTTGTTGGAAAGTCAATGCATCTGTAAATTACAAACAAATAAGTAACTAAAATATTATATTCTTCTAAGGTAACAGAAAATTGACTTTAGTATTTAAGAAAATGTATAAAGAGAAAGGGTGATAATGTTGTCCTTACCCATTACATTGAATAAGCTCTGTATAGCAAATTTAATAAGATCAAACAGTAATTTTTTTAAATTGTAAAATACCTGAGGGTTGCCCCCAGTTTTTTATGATGCATGAATAAAGGTAAATGGCACTTAAACCTTTATTTTGCATTTTAGATAGTATCAAAGTTGGTAAGGTAGATTCTGGGTTTGCATAATGATAAATTACTAGAACTGTATTTTAGTGATATTGGTAGCTGACAACTTCAAAGATGAAATTCCCTTGGCCTAAGAGAACTGCCCTGCCCAACTTTTACCTGATTCAGGGCAACCACTTACACTCAGTGACTGAAGGATGGGAAGTCACAGAAGCTCAGCATGTTTGCCTCAGCACAGAATGATTCTGAAGGACTGTCCATACTCTAGAATCCATGCGATCAGCTGCAGGCTTGGTTGCAAACACAATATTGCTTTACAGTTTAACAACTTCCTCTCACCAAACCAACTCTTTCACTATTTCATAGATATTTAAGAACATTTTGCTACTATTTTAATGATGCATTAAATGTTTTAAAAATTATTAAATAATACACTGGGGTTTTTCTTGACCATGTCAGGATACCTACTTGAAAGAAAATATATTTCAATACTACCTGCTAATTTACTTATTTCTATTTAATTACTGTAATCCTTAGACACAGTGCTTTGTTGGGAACCGCCCTGCCTGGTTTCAGAAGCTGTAACTCCTGCCAAGGCTAAGGCTGAGGGTGTGACCTTGGACCATAAGCCACTAAGGAGCCAAAAAGCTTATCTCCCTGGCAGGAGCACTGCTTCTGCTCCTATTTCCATAACTGGCCCCCAATGCTTGGCTGGTTAGCCAATGATGGGTAAGATTCCCCAAGCGGGGAGCAACCTAAGACAGGCATGATCACGTGGGAGGCCCCAAAGGAAGGACTTTGGGGGGTACAGCAAAAGGGAGTAAAGGACCCTCGTCCCTCAGTTTTGACAAAGCCTGAGTCCTCATTCTGTCTCCTAGAGAAGTCTCCTAATCTCTTGGCTGCCTCACTTCCCTTGCTCCACCTAATCCTGAAACAATGACAGGGTGGTGCAGCCCTGTGCTGGAAAGGGCAGGTTTCCCCGACAATCAGGCCTAAGAAAGAATATGTAAAATCCTGTGAAAACTGCTTTGTTTAGAATGCTCTCAATGAAATGATAAGGGTCCAAGCAACAAGTGAGTTTGTTCCTCAAAGCTTTAAAGCCCTTTAGCTATCTGACCCTGACTCAAAATAGGCTCTCAGAGTTCTTTGTTGTCTATTGTTTGATCCTTGCTGCCAGACAATGGTTAATGAGGTTTACCTGTATTCCTGTGCAAATGAACCCAATAAAAGCCCACTGAGGAACAGGCTCCTAGCCCTTCTCCTTTAAGAGATTGGCCACCTTTCCTCTCCAAGGACATCATGTCTTGGTAGAGTTACTCTCATCTGTGGCAGCCTGAGGGGGTCTGTGGGCGGAGCACCCCCCCCCCCACAGTGCTTCTAGATAATTTTCAATGGGATTGCATACTTTGTGGGTTTTTATTTCATTTCCTTTACTTTATTTTATTTTTTAATTTAATTTTTCCATCACCATGTATCCCCTGTATAGCCTCTTCCACCTCCACACATTTCTTCCGCACCCACAGCCCCACATTCACCACACTGCTGTCCATGTCCATGAGTTCTGTCTCTTTTTTCTTTCTTTTTTGCTCAATCCCTTCACTCCCCAAGCCACCCTCACCCAGGGCTGTCAGCCAGCCCCATTTAGACTCATTGACGATGTATGGTATTATTTTAGAAAATGTTTTGACGCAAAACATGTCTAGGTTATGCAGCATTTAAAATAGTGGTAACCAAGACCAAGTTCTATGTCTCCAAGATTTCAGTTTGTGATATTTTTCTCCAAAGAATGGATTCCCTACTGAAAGTTATTTAACAGAATCACCATCTGCCTGCCCTAAGGTTTAACATCTAGAGAAAGGCAAAGTCTATTGGGAAAATTTTCACATGTATTTCAGTTGAAAAGATGACTTCCTAACCTCTTGTTGTCCTTTGAGCTTGGGGAAAAGGAGTACCGCTCAATACTGCTGGCTAAAGATACAGCTGGCTAATTCTGACCTCCTGGATTCTGGCCAGCCGCGGTCCAATCTGTGCTCTGCCACCAAGGGACTTGAAAAGTTCAGGCATGGTTTCTGGTATTGCCAGTTCCACCCTAATTATCTCAAACCTCAATAATCCATTCCTAATTATCTCAAGGTTATTTTTTTCCACCAGTATAACTGGGGTTGCATTTCCTCTAGCAAATTTAAATGTTTTGGGTTCCAATATTTATGAATTCAGCAAGAATATTGTCAGTATTGTTTTTTGAATAAAGCACAATCTGAAAACTTTCCATTTAAGAAAAACAATAGCAGTATGGCACAGTTGGCAAGTGATTTTTGGAACTTTATGTCTAATTAAGAAAGACCAAAATGAAGATAAAATTATCTCTGAATTTATCAAGTTTATAATTTTATGGACTTTTTTTACTACAACAGTCCCCTAAAAATTCATTGTGACAACTATTTTTAATAAGGAAATAAACTAAATATTTTGATGTAATTTTCTTCAGTTTTGTTGAAATGGGTCACTTAAAAAGGTTAGACAACTGGAGAAGCCTAGTGCACTTACTCAGACATCAAGTTGCTGTTTAATATGCTGAAGAAAAAAGCATATTTGCTTTCAGTATTATTTTATCTAAATACTTTCGGTAATTCATATTCCTGAGGATTTGTTTTCTTAAAGTATTTTCACAATTTTTGTCTCTGAGATTTCCCTAAAAAATGTGTGTACCACTTCTTCACAAGGCAGAAACCACTAAAATGTGACTTTTTCTATATTTTTTCTGATGGCAGCATTGAAAATGTACTTACTCTTACCCACTGTATTCACATGACCAACACCATCATTGAGTTATGTTATGGCAAGACTAATGATAGCAGAATCCCACATACATTGAATCTCTTACTTTGGAGTGATTAACCCTACAGGCTATCATATTATGATACCTGAGTTTATTATTAGAGTCTGTACACTGATGCCTTAGCTGGTGCACTAGCAGAGACAACAGGCAGTTGTGCTATTTTAGTTAGAACAAGGTAATGTTTTGGTAGTTTTGTTTTCTGGATAAAAACTCACGTTGTTCATATATTACAAAGAATTTCCCAGGAAACAAACTTGGAGACAGAAGTTTGCATGTAAGAATTTTGCTGAGGAGTGTCCTCGGTAATAACACCTAGGCATGGGTGAATTAGGATGGGGCAGAGGGAGGATATGCACTTTGCTGCAGTCTCAGTGGAGGTCTCAGTCAATCCCATGATCAGCTCTTCTGTGATAGCCCTCAGAATATCCCTTCAGAATATCCCTGCTTTGTGGAAGAGGATCAGGCATTTACATCATCACTTCAACCTGTCATTTGGTGCTGAATGCTCCGTGGAGAGAGTGTTTCCTTGGGTAAGGCAACTGTCTTTGACAGAACAATTCATAAAGTGGAACACAGTAGGAAGATGTCAGTTACCAAAGCATTCAATGGCTAGGTAAGTAAGAACTTCAGAGCTGACGGGCAAGTTTTGCTAACACCTCAGGGCAGTCATTCCAGTTCACCTTTTGTTCTTTCCAGCTCCACATACTTTACATAATAAATTATGGAAACTCTTCCTCTATAATTCATGTTCACAATTCCTGAGATAACTTGCAATAGGAAATTTAGTGGGATAAACTTCAGCCTCATCACAGTAGCTGATCTTGAAACATCACCTGAAATCAACTGTCTCCTCTTTTTGACCAGTTTTAGATTTCATTCACTTTTAACAAGTATCTTCACTGTTTTAGGTATTTACCTGGTATGTTGACCCAGAAGTTCTTCCCAGTGGGATCTGAGCTCCTGGTCATCATGCCCTTCTGCCCTCTGTACTTACTTATTAACATCTGACTTGGGTAAGGATATACCAAGGGACACCCCAGAATATCACATGGTATCAAGCATATTGTTTTCTGTCCTTGCTGCATAATGACATCCTGCCTCCTCTGGTCATCAAGATCAATTACTTCTACAGAAATAATGACACATTTAACTGATTCTTAATTTAAAGTTTAAAAAGACTCTTGTTGCATACCCTGGTGAAAGTCTTCTCCCTCAGGAAACTCAGATTGCTAAAGCTAAAAAAAAGAAATAAGCAAAAGTCCTATAAATTAATCATCAAAAGTAAGAGGAAACAGGTTTGATTTTGATGCTAAACCTCAGTTCTCAAAGCCATTTTTCTACTTTTGCGGGGCCACAGTTCCATATAAGGGTTGATGATATAAAGAATAATTGCACCCTGGAGGATAGCACTCTACCCTAGCAAGGGATTATCTCTAAGGGGCACATTAATCGCACTTTCCATAGGCTGGTAAATTTCCATCGCTCTCTTTGGCCAACAGCATCTGGTGATGTGTGTGCATGTGTAAAATGTGTACAACAGGGTCGGCTGATTCCTTGATAAACTGCCACTGATACACTGCCTTGCTCTAAAGTAGGATTTGAGGCAATGCTAACCCCATGTCAATTTATAGATTCTCAAATAATAGTGCAGAACAGGCTCTGCCAGCAGAAGGTATACCTGGAATGAGTTTTGATTCTAGTTGGGAAGAATTGTTTTCTTTCTAGTGTGGAAGGACTCTATTTTAATTACTTGCCATCAAGAGGCCATGTGATCTCTTCATGCATGGTGTCATATCAGAGGTTCAGTATCAGACTTTTGTGCTAGTGGTAGTAACCAGGTCAACCTTTATTAGTTGAAGGCTATGTAATTGGGACTCCATTCACAGCCTCCATCTCTGTCACCTTGGCTGTTCCATTTATGCTCCCATTATTCCAGCACTAGTGTGGTCCACGACAGAGGTTGTTTGATGTCAGATGTCTGATATCTGCCTGATGTTCTTCTATGTGGTTGTTTAGTGCATTGTCTGTATTGTGTGTCTTTAGTTGGACATCACTATACACTACAAATATCATATAGTATACCCATTTCCATAGATCCTTTGACATACACATTCCCCTGGCATCTCTGTTCCTGATCTCATTTTGTTTTTCATTTGTTTGTTGGTTGTTTTATTTTCAGGCTCTTGACAAACCTGCTAAGACATCTGCAACTGCCCATGAGTCTGCACCCATTCTTTTATCCGTCTGTTTCTTTCCACATAAAGTGAATGACCACAGCTTTGCTCACTGGGATAATTTCTTCTCTCCAACTTTCAGGGCTATGCCTGAGTGGGGCTCTAATGAAGCAGCATTAAGCTTTTATTGGCTTGAAACCAAATCCTGAGTCTAATCAACCCCAAATCTGAGAAAGATAGAAATGACCAAAGCTCATTCAAGAAGAAATTAAAACTCTGAATAAATATATTGGTAAAAGAAAGTTAATTTGGAATTAAAATCTCATCCAAAACATAAGTGACCCCTGCCCCAAGAAAAGACAACAAAAACAGAAGACCAGCCAGATACCTTCACTGGTAAATTTTATCAAATATTGGCAAAGCAAGTTTCTAACTTGATTATTATTAGAAATAAAACTAAGCTTATGAATTGCTGCCTTTGTTTGGATAAAGTTAGAAAAATTTTATTTCACATCTACTAAACTCAGGTGAAAGTGAATTCTATTCCTATTTAATATTGTATATTTGAATTATAGTGACCACAGACCAATCTAGAAACTGATACAACTGAAGAAATTAATTTTCCATGCTCCACTATTAAATGATAAAAAGTAACTGTATCCTTTTTAATACTGAACTTGCAATGATAATTCATGATTTTTGTTAAAATTTTAGGTTTGTATTTACCTGCCATACTAAAATCTCCTAAACTAATTACAGACATCATTGCATTGTCTTTTTCTAAAAAGTTGAATAGACAAGAGTTTGTGGGCAGATGTCATTATGTTAGAACTGCACAAACATAATTTGGTGTAACATATTGAGATCATCAGGAGTTTTCTTTGAATTTTTTAACTTAGTGTGCTCAGTCACATTGAACAATCTAACCTCTCAGGGTGGAGACATATGTTAAAAAAGAACACTTACAGCATCCCTACGTGCTAGCAAAGGTCAGATAACACATTGAACTATATTCCATATCAAATATATGTTCCCTCTCTTTGTTAAAGTGTCAGAGAAATATCTAAGTCAATGTGAAATGTTCCCCCACATTTGGCAATATCCCACATAATTTAAGATACAAAATTTTGTATTGTCAAGTCTGTGCTTTTCCTAGACTCTGGCAGAATGAACTCAGTCATTCCCCCATGAGGAAAGGAGGGAGTGCCTCTGGGTTCCTTCTTTGAGGACTGCAGTTTTGACAGCCAAAGCTTCTGCAAGAACTCTGAGACTAAACAGAATTGGATGGATTTGCTGAAGATGCTGTAAATTAAATCTTCTCATGTCCCAGTTTTCTCAAGTTTCAAACAATAAATAGAACAACTAAGAATAGCACCTTATTAGGGAAAAATTGAAACGTAGTTGGTAACATAGCATATTCTATCTCTCTTTGCTGTAGCCGGTTGCATGTTTTGTTTCTATGTATGTGTACATGTGCATGTGTGTGCATAGTGTGTGTATGCTTGTATATATTTCCATATATACAAACTCCATATAATTTTCAAGTCTATGTCATTTGCTCCAGTGTACGCAACCTGTGTATTCAAAAGGAGATAAATTTACCATTTTAAATTTGTAAAAGGATGCTTAAAAGATGAAAAGGGAGCTAAAAGGTTATTGCTCTGACATTGCATGTCAGATATGGGCAGTATTTCAAGAGAAGTTAATGAGAACCCTCCAGCATAAAGGCTTTTACATTGTGATGAAAAGAAAAATAAGGAGGGTTTAGTGACATCAGTGAAAAATGACAGAGTTAGTACTTTGAGAACTTGTCCTTCCATGGAATGTGCCCCTCCCCCCCCCAAAAAAAGAGACCAAAAACTATTTGGAATCAACTTTGTGAGAACTTTGGAAAACAGTCAAAGTTGATAGCAACAGAGCAAGCACTGCCTCAAGAATTAGTTGGCTTAAAAATCTTAGGAAAGTTTAGCAGCACAATTACTTACTTCTGTTCCCATCCTGCTCCCAGCGTGGCAGCAATTTGAGGACAGCAGCACGTGCTTCCCTGCATGATACTCGGGGTCTTCGGTTCCACAGAAAGAGCAGGCCTTGCACTCTAAGAACTGGATCTATTGGTTTTGACCAGTCTGGGGGTGGCCTGGAGGACTGAAGCAAGGATTTGCATTTATTTCATCTCTTTTAAGTCTCTCCGGGTAGAAAAGTAGCTAGGCACGGGGAATTCTTCAAAAACTATGAAAGGCGAAATAGGCTGCTGCTGCCTGGGGCAAAGTTTACAACTGAGGCAAACAATCAATATGATGAAAAGCTGGGAGCGAAAACTTGGGAAAAATAGATTATTTGGGGAATTAGGACATTATACAGTATCCCTGTATACTAAGAACTTAAAAAAAACCACACATAATCCAGGAAAGAATCCATGCTAAACAACAACAACAACACACTGAAGAAAAAAGGCCTTTGGTTTTTCATCTACAGCTGATTTTTAGGCTAAGTGGAGACAGGAAGTGAATTCGGGGGCAGACTGGTACATAGCCTGGCGGAGCAGCGACGTGTCGCGACACAAAGCCAGGCTGCAAAGTTCGAGTGTCTGGGTTTATTTATTATTATTTTTTCCAGACACTCAAGAATTCTTTATCCAAACACTAGCTGATCACAATTTAAAAAAGGCATCAGAGACTACATATGACAAGTAATAGTTTTTTAAAACTGTCTACGGAAGTCACTAAACAATCAAACAGCTACATCGCAGGCACAGAAAAAACCCACAAAACAAAACGCTGAGGAGGAAAAATATGATTTTCAGAGTTAGTGCATTATAGTTTTTAAATGTACACTTTTAACACAACAACAAAAGATAAAATACATCTAAAAAAAGAAAGTAAGGCCCATTCATATTAAAAAATGAACAGAAATTCTCCCTGAGGAAGCATAGATATTGAACTGGCTAGACAAAGACTTTAAATCAACTGAGTCCTCCAAAAAGTTAGACAAAACATAGGTTGGTGCTTCGAAAAGTTAAACAAAGGATTTTCATGATGCGACCCAGCAATTCCACTCCTAGGTATAAATCCAAAAAAACAAAGACCAAGTATTCAAACAAATACTTAGTACAAAAATATTTCTAGCAACACAATTTACCAAAGCCAAAACATAGTAACACTCCAAATGTTTATCATCAAAAGATAAATAAACAAAATGTGTCATATGCATACAATGTGATTCAGCTTTCAAAAACTCAAGTTCTAATACTCGTTATAACATGGATAACTTGAAAGT
>CM052540.1:175760217-175801020 GCA_028533065.1 Trachops cirrhosus
GGTCAAGGAACCAGATTCAGAGCATTTGCTGATTTGTTCAGTTGTATCATTTCAAAAAATATTTTTCAGGGAACAAAAAGGGTTTTTTTTCTTAATGCTAAATAGAAATAAAAGGCACATTTTGAAAGACATTATGCTGGGGCATTTTTCTTAACATTATTTTCTTACCTGAAAAGTGTGAAAAACTACCAGTTGGCTAAAAATTTTCTAGCCAAAGTGTTTCTCACAGTGCAACTGAAAGCAAATGTAAACTATATCTTAATTATTCTTACTTTAATAGAAAGTGAATTACTCTTATTTTAATATTTGTTGATATATTTCATCCATCTATATATAATAAATATATTATATGTATAGTTGAAGTTATTAAGGACTTTATGGTGATCTAACATTTTTGTTGTTGAAAGAAACTACAGCCATCATATCTTTGGTTCTTTCCAACTAGTGGTACCAGGGCACCACTTTATGAATCAACTAGAATAATATCTATTCTAAATAACATACACATGTTGTAAATAATAAATAAAATATAAATAATAAAACTACTGGTAAAATAAGGTGTGTTTGTATATCATGCACCTTTTCCTTGTCTCTCAACACTCTCCAGGTAAAGACATGTTACTTCTTTGATTTCTTTGAAATTTATGTTAGATAAAAACATTTATAAAGTAGATCTTGAAAGGTTGTCCACATAAATCCTGATCATATTAAAGCAGCTTATCTCAGTATAAACCCTTTCCTTCAGTAAAAATTGATGTTTCTGGAATAAGCAAGTGTTCAACTACATGAATATATATTAGATGCGTTTGGCTTGGATATCAAGTTTCTAAAACATTTTAAATAACTGGAGTAATATGCATATAGCTCCTCTGGATTTTTACGTTCATAAATCTAATCCTTTGCAAAATAAAAAATAAGCCCAGTTATAGTACTTTGGGAGAGGATGTTATGTATGTCTCCTATTTCTTTCGTATTCCTTAGGAAATGAAATACCTAGTAGATGTTCAATAAATTCTAAGTATCTGAATTTAGCAAAAGCCTTCTTAACACACACAATACATTAGTTAATTGAAAAATGTAAAAGTATTATAAATAAGTGAATCATACAGTATTTATCTTTTTGTGATTTTTTTATTAGCATGATGTTCTCAAAGTTCATCCCTGTGTCACAAATGACAGGTTTTCCTCTTTTTTCAAAGGTTGAATAATATTTTATTGTATTTATAGAGAACATTTTTTAATGTGCTGATTCATCTATGAACTCTTGTGCTGCTTTAATCTCTTAATTATTGGGAATAATTCTGCAATGTATCTAAAATCATGAAACTTGTAGAAGTAGGAAATAGAATTGTGGTTTCCAGTGACTGAGGAGAGGGAAAAAGAGGAGTTGTTGTTTAATGTGTATAAAGTTTCGGTTTTGCAACATGAAAAAGTTTGAAATACGACCATGTGAATATAATAATTAACACTACTGAACTGTACAATTAAACTTACTTAAGATGCTAAATTTTATATTATAAGATCTATCATAAGTTTAAAAAGTAAAAAAATCTCATATAGAAATTTAAAACAATGAAGAATTTAAAGAGCACTCAGCATAGTTGAAGATTAATGCTACCTACCATCTGTGAGAATTTAATTTCAAACACAATGATTTCTTCTTCAGCTGTGTTGAATAAGGAACAATCTGACAGTGAAGCAATATTTAGGGAGGAGAGCATGAAATAATGCTCTGCTCTTGGGACAAATTGTTCATGTTTTAACTGAAAGTCTCCAATTTTTCGTTTATCTTTGGAGTGATATATCATCATTTCCACAAAAAACTGGTATATTGTGAAGATTCATTCAGCTGAAGACTTACACTGAGCTGAGATGAATATAAACAAAAAAAGAACCACAAGAGTGCATATATCTTATTTTAATAATATTTTTTCATAACTTAAACCCAGTGTCCTACCACACTGAAACATTATCTAAAGTAATACTGGTATCACTGGGTTTGAGATTTTCAGGACATATTTTGAAGAAGAACACCTTTAAAACACACTGATTTGTCAATTTAACCATGTTAGAACAGTTGATGATGGTTTTATAGTGTTCACACATGTTAAACTAGAGCCAAATGACATGGCAGTATCTACTATCTTTCTCAGAACCTAGTGTAAATAATCACCCATTATTTACTCATCTCTGGAAAATAATATACATAAGGAGTCACATGTGCATACTGAAAAAATAAGTAGGAAAATAGAGCATAATATGGTAAGTTATGGACATGTTATAGGTTGTTACTGAATACTCTCCATATTAAGCATTAGTTGAAGCATAGAGCAAAGTTAGGCTAATATAGGTTTTGGTAACAGTGGCAAGATCATCATATATTCACACTAATTTTCAAGTATTTTCAACACATCACACATTGATATTTGATATGAACCCTGTTCAAAGTATGAAATATGTTTTTATTAAAAGATACTTTAGGAAGTATAATGTAGGAATTTATATCTAAGGCCAGTAAATGAAAAGACTTGGATGCTAGGCTTTTATCCCTGATAACAGGAGATGGGAGGAGGAACAGAAGAATTTATTATATCTATTAAAGTAGTTTCCTGGCAGGGACTATAAGGCCCACCTGGCTAGAAATTTGTACAACATTTAATGAAGAGTGTGTTTACAGTGGTCTGAGCAGCTTCAGGTTCAGTGAAAATATTGAAATATCCAGGGCCTATCAAAATGGGAAGCCTTGTATTGCAACCCTAGGCCTGTAAAGGCAGGAAAAATGGGAAGGAAATATTTTGGTAGTTTTCACTGTAGTCTCTGATCCATAACTGCCCATGAATGAGCCCCGAGAAGAAGTCAGAGGGCATGTGTGTGATGCTCTGGAGTTGACATGCCCTTATCCCCAGAGTGGGTCTGAGAAAGTTGAAAATATCTAAGGAAAAATGGAATTTAAGAGTCAATATGTAACAATTATTATGTTCTTCTAGATTAGAAAGAAATAATGTCACAAAATGACAATTGTCATCCATATAGCTCATTCACCAACAGAACACCTAATTAGGACCAATAAGGAAAAAAGTTTAAAAATGTCTCTGAATTCACTAAGAGATTGATCAGAATAATTACAACACATTACATTTCCATTACTATAGGAAGATTAAAAGTTTCAAGAAGCAAACAAATAAAGAAATGGTTCACATTGTGAATCATGTGGTCAGTGAAGCATGTGAGAATGGTTTCGGATTCAAATACTGGGTGTGTAAGGAGGGAAAAGTTGTTTTTTATTCTGAAATTGTGAAATTTGGAATAAAATATTCTTAAACTACCTTCAAATTTCATATTATAGAATTTAAATGCCTACAAGGAGATTTTTCTTAATGATAACTGCAGAATATTTAATTTTCAATGTTTTGTCCCAATTAAATCTCCAAATTAGAAGTTACTGTAGTCATTATAAAGAATCAGAGAATGGGAATTGAACCAATTGTAGCAAGTTAAAAATATTTTTCCTCCTTTCCAGTGCTGTACTAATAACAATTCATTTTCCTGAATACTAACCTTTATCCTAATTATATCAGATTCTACTGACAGTTAATACAACAAATGATCCAATTTCTACATCCTGTTACTTTCCTATAAATCCTTTTACATAATCCAAGATTGAATAACTTTAGTGATTTGAGAGATATACATAAAATTCTGTTACAACCAAGATAAGGAATAGAAAACATAAAAACTCCTACAGGTGACACAAATAATTACATAAGCTACTAAAAATAAAAATAGCATTGCTAGATAAAATGACAATTCATGTTGAAGTCCAACCACTTTCTGAATCTAAAAGTGATTGTTAACATCTGTACATCTCATTGAAAAGACATCAATGCCTGTGAACTATTATTAAAGGCATTGAAGTGATAAGAAACTAAATCACACTCTTTGTCTCTGTCATCTGTAAAATCTAAAGTTGCTTCAATTTAAAATATGTCATCGAAGGAAAAAGGTAAATTTAGTGTTTCTATTCATTTTCTTGGACTTGTTGTCATTACAAGTTTTAATATATGTATAATTTTTCTTAAAGTTCACAAATTATTACATTACCTGCAGAAAAAAATACATCAAGTAATTTTAAATGAACCCTTCACACCTCCCTCAGTCCCCATGGGACAAAATGCAAGATAGATTATTAAAGAAAAAGTAGTAAAATATATAGTAACATTTCTTAAAAAGTAGAAGTAACATGATAGAAGCAGAAAAGAGCCAAAAAATAATCATTAGGATAAAAAAAACAAAATTATTTTTAAAAAGCAAAATAGTGAGTTAGCAAATATTAATCACTGTAAACAAAGAGAAAGCACATAAATATCCAAAAAATTGGTAATCACAATAAATATAAATTTATGTATTATTCCATTAAAATAGTAGATATATTTGATAGGTAAATACATCTATATGCTGTTTACCAGAGACATATATAGTTACAAAAAAAGAAGAATGTTTTTTAAGAAAGATGTAACAGATTTTCATTAAAGAGATAAATTATGATTTAACCTCACATATTTTTGCATATGTGAAATGCTTAGAACTACTTACATAATGTTTTGTGTGTATGTACGTGAGACAGAAAAAAAGAAAAAAAATATCAGAACAAGATTAAGAAGATCCTGTTAAATTATTTCAAGGAATATTGTTGTCACAATAAATAATAGTGATTTTTCAGATGTCAATTTACCTGTTATAATGAAATCTGAACTGTTCATTTTAGGGAGAATTATTAGTGGATTATAACCCCATATATAACATAATAAGTTGTATTAATATAAGCGTGAAAATCTATGCAATGATAGATTACTGAAGAAAAGATTCTAATCTAATTTAATAATTTATGTAGAAAAATGAGTCCTAGAATGAAGTCAATGGGAATGGAGAAGAAAAAATTCATTAAAGAAATAATAAGAAAAAGTAGCTAGGAATTGATGACAAATTTAATAGTTGCAGAATAATGGAGATAAGACAATGGAAGAGAAAGGAGTTTACTTCTAGTTGATTTAACTTATAGATCAGACAGAACTTAGAAAAGTGTAAATGATTTAGAAAAAGAGATGGTGTATCAATTCAGAACCTGCTGAATTTGTGGTGCCTTTTTAACATCACATCAGAGCTTTCCAGAACTTTTACACAGAGTGCCACAGTCTGTCAACAATTTACTTAGCATCTCCCCATGCCTGAAGGAGTTCAAGATTGAATCCCTAAAGGCCTCCAGCAATGCCAGGGTTCCCAAGACAACCAAAGGTGAACTTTGGTTAGAGTGAAGATGATGGTTGGTCAGTGAGAGACCTTATGGGTTTATGGCCACCACACCCTCATAGCTTGGTCTCTAGTTTAAATGCCTGGACATTAACGCATATAATTTAGTTTGCAATATGTTTGTTAAGTAACAATAAGTACATTGTTTTTCATTTTTATTATAGGCTTAAATCTTGTCTGGATGTTTATATAGACCTTGGACTTAATTTTTGATGAGACACTGGGAACCAAAGTGGTCTCAGTCCCTTAAGTAAAATAGAAAGTGAAAATAGTAAAACCTGTGACAGAGAAGTAAATGTGTCCTCATTTTATTGGACCAAGAATGTTCTATCTATATGTTGCTGCATAATAAATCATCCCCAAACAGTGAATTAAAATAACCATTGAATTTTGTTCACAATACAGGGGTGGGTAAAAGTAACTTTACATGAAATCCAGAGCTTATTCTGGCATTATTATTTATTTAATTATTGTATTATTTATTTGTATTAAACTCTAAACTTACCTTTGCCCAGCCTTGTGTATCAGGAATTTAGGTAATGATTATTCTGTCATTTATTTCCGAGTTACCTACCATCACCAAGTGTGTTTGGGACTGGAGTTTCCATGTCCAAAATGGTTTCTTCTCTCACATTCTAGAACCTTGGTGTCCCTTGACTGTCCTTATCCACATGCTGCCTGATACTCTCTGTCCTCTTCAGTGTGGCTTGGGCTTCAGACACTGTAGGTGTCAGGTCAGTCATACTGCTTATGGGAAGGATGCTTCCTCAAAGCTGGCAGAGAGAGAAAAAGAAAAAAAAACTTTAATTCATAGTTTACTACAAAGTATATAATATAAAATACATAAAAACACATATGTCAGTTAATGTGAAAAATAAATGTGTCTACTAATTTGAGAAAGAGTTTTGGAGTCTAATCATTTTGAATAATAGACCAGAGACTATGAATAGTGGAAGCCCTCTTTTAAAAAACCATAATTTGCTATAAAAAGCAAACTATTCAAAACTAAGATCAATGTCCAATTGGAATTAAAGCAAAAATCAGAGAAAAGTTTGCAAATGCCTGGGACTAGAGTCAAAAATTCTTATATAAAATAAAGCCAAAGAAGTAAATTTGAAACAGAGCTGCAGGGACTGATTTTCTTACCATAGGTTTTCTTTATTCACCTGACCCTCCTAATATACATATTTCTCGATGGGAATTCGCTAATCATAGTTTAACATACTTCTGTTAGCCAGAAAAATCAATGACACTGTCAGTTAACCAATGTGCTGAAGCCAGATTTGCATTCTATGATCTTTCTTCTTAGATTATCACACTGCACCTACTGTTTGGCTGCCGTGCCATTCCTGGGCTTTGTTTTCATTGGTATTGTTTTATTATTTGACTTTGCCACATGCAGCAAAGCTGAAATGCCTCTTCTTTATCAGTCGCCAGAGTTATTTTATTATTTATGTTAGGGAAGTGATTCTCTTTATAAAATTGTTAACAGAACATTCTATTTCTTTAGAAAGTGGCAATATCTTTGTTGTGCTAAAAATAACTCATTGATATGAGTGAGATTTACATATGCAGTGAAGATCATTATTTCCCCACGGTGATTTAGATGATATCTGCCTTGTTTGTCCCTGGCAACAGTACCCTCCCAAAGTGCTACTGAAAACACTTCAGGTGTTAAATAAACTGTTACCTGTTGTTCTGCAGGTGATTTCTAGATACTGTTCTCTATAGTGACAGTAGGTATGATATGATCTGTATGAAATTCTGCTGAGAGATCACTAACAATAAGTCATTGCATTGTTCTCTTTCTCATTACTGTATCTTGTTATCTGTGGCTATAAACACATGCATGAATTCTTATGGTCTATCTCAAATGGCAAAGCAAAACGTTTCAAAAATATGCAGGTGCTTTGTAATACTAAGTGTCTCATCAGTGATGCAAGTATGCAACCAAGAGCAAGCAAACTGAGATTGTTCAATTCTCAAAGGCTCCTCTGTTTTATGATGAAATGAAAACGGAATTATAAGAGGTTGAGTACTACTATATACAACCAAGTCATTCTATTTACATATTTTCCAGCAATGCTCACATATGATCAAGTGTAAATACCACAATGCATTTTATGCTTCTTTTCTTTGACAAAAATATATACTTAAATTTTCTAAACTAAAAGTGAAAATGTTACTATGCATTTGCAGAAGATAAATGCACCTCCTTCAAAATGTACTCATGACTTTTTTAAAAAAGGGTTTATTTATTTTTAGAGAGGGGAAAGGAAAGAAGAAGGAAGAGAGAGAAACAGTGATGTAAGAGAGAAACATCAGTTGGTTGCCTCTTGTACTGCCTTAATCTGGGATGGAATGCACAACTCAGGCATGTATCCTGACTGGGAACTGAACCAATGACCTTTTGCTTTGAGGTATGATGCCTAATCAACTGAGCCACACTGGTCAGGCCAGTACTGATGACTTCTTATTTCCACAATTCTAAACATATTTCATTATATCCTAACCTCTTTATGAAATACACAATTATTGAGGTTTTCATCAGTAGATGTTCTAAATCCAGCAACTATAAGAGTAGTAAGTCTATCTTTCAGTAGATCAGTCTAGTGAGAGAACTAGAATTGCAAACCTTGCCACCCTCCACACCAACACCACCAATATTTTACCTCTATACTTGCTGCATATTCGTCAGAATGTGTGTTCATATCTACCATCATAATGACAAAATGTGAATTACGTGACCATATCTGCCCAATTTTCATGAGACAGGAACTGCTATGTAATAACTTTCCTTTACAAAGTTATTTTAAATTCCAGCTAACCATTTTCTGGAGCCTAGAAACAAAGTGACTTTAAAATGAGGTAAATTTAGTACAAGGTGTGGACTATAGCTTTGTGTTTGTTTGTTTTTGGTATACCATAGTCACATTCATTTGGCTTCATTCTCATTCTACCTGTAGCTACAGTGCTCAGTTCCACGTAAGCTAAGTCTCACACTGACAATGCCACCTCAAACAACACCCTTTGTCTTCTCACATTTTGTCACTGGGCCTTTTAATTGAAACCTTTGGCCACAGGAAAGCCTGATTAGGAACTATGTGGGGCTTAATGTCCTCAGGAACTATCCTTTCAATCAATGGAAACCAGTAGCAGGTGGGTGAATGCTCCATTGCCCTGTCCTTGCATGGACAAAATAGGAGACATTTACTATAATTTTCCAACAATGCAGTGGAATGGCACCTCTGGCTTCTACAGCAGTAACCCTGAATTTGAATAATTATTGTGGGTTTTCTTACTTACCTCTTTTCTATTGTTACCTTTTAAATGGTCTACCAACATCTCCATTTCAAGTCTTCTCTGCTTTGAATTTTTTATCAGTTTGGAGACAACATAGTTGAAGAAAATAGTAAGTTTTCTAGATCTGGAACTTATTTTTGGTTTTAACCATTGCAGAGAATGTGCAGAATTCATTGTTTTCTAAAATGTTGATTTGCATGTAGATTTCTATTAAATGTAAAATAATTAATGTTAGTATTTTATCAAATATAATGAAAATCACAAGGAAAATTTATGTGACTTTAAGTCATGTTAAGTTTTTACAATGTTGATGTGAGTTACCATTTGCTAAACTTATTTACTAGTATTAAGCTGGTTCATTATCCACACACTACGACATCGGTTTATACAAAAACTGAATCAGCATATTAAGTAAAGAAAAGGGCATTGAAGATTTTCTACTTTATGGCTTGACTGTTAAATTGAAGCTACAGGTTTCCAATTTAAATGAAGAGGGTATATGCATGTTTGCAATTAATCTCTATATTTTTGTAAAACAAATTATATTAGATAAGAATAAGGTCAAAGGCTCTTCAGCATCATCAAATAGTCTCAGAGCTAACATTGCACATGATAAAAGATAACTTTCTCTAATACAAACGTGCTATCAAACTTTCTAAAGCTATTGAGGAATGGTAGCAAAACTTATATTCCTTAAATGATGTAGTCTTCAATATTTTTAATTTGGGCATTATTGGAAGGAGGCATATCATTTTACTCTGATTTTATTTTCTCAGGTGTCTTGGAGAAATGACCATACTCATCCATGTGGAATTTCATGACATAATTTGTTCTTTATAGGATGCAAGTGAAGCATGAAACATTTATGTAACATTAACTGGATATTCTCTCTATTGAAACTAAATACAAATAAAGAAGATGGAGTACTTTTTTATAGCACACTATAGGGACAATTTACCTAAAATTGGGTTGTGAAATTAAGTTCTGCAATGCTCCAGCAAATCATTTCTCTATATCCAGAGTGCCATAGTCACAGTTATACATGAAATTACTGGCTAGTTTTAAAACTTCTGCAATTTTTGTATTACTTGCATATGTAGTTTGAGTAGCATTTTACAAATCTTTCCTAGCTATATAAGTTTGTAGTTCAAGTCTCTTCATGGCAGATTCTAAAAGCAGTCCATTAAATATGTGAAACATATTTTTGTTTTAATATTTCAAGTTAGGTGTGGAAACAATCTTTAAATCTGTTGGTAAATAATTCTCTATTGGTCCTTTTATGCTTTGTGAGCAGAGGCAGTTTCTACCTTTGGTCTGGACTTTCAAGAATGTGGACTATAGATACAGTATTTTACAAGAAAGCAAATAAGAAGCTTGTTTACTGTCAATGAAAATAAAGATAATGTCTCTTTAGAGGCAAATTCAGGCAAACTAACAGCTTGTGATGGTTAATTTTATATGTCAAATTGACCAAGCGATGGAATGCCCAGATATTTGGTCAAACATTATTCTGGAGGTGTCTGTGAGGATGTTTGTGAATAAGATTAACATTTGAACCAGAAGATTACCCTCCCAAATTTGGGTGATTCTCATCCAACCAGTTGAAGGCTTGAACACAACAAAAAGATTGACTTTTCTAAAAGAAAGAGATAATTCCTCCTGCCAGAGAACTTTCAATCTGGAACATTGGCTTTTTCCTGTCTCTAGACTTGAATGATATATTGGCTCTTCTTGGGTCTTGGGCCAGCTTTCAGACTGGAATGAGATCATTGTCCCCCTGGTTCTCCAGCACGCTGCATACCTTGGGAATTGTCAGTCTCCATAATCCTGTCCTTTACTTTTTTTATGCTGCTCCATCACACATGCAGAATGTTGGACATGTTGCATTGGATTTCTTATTGCTGACTCTTATGGATTGCATTGTGTTTCTCAAGGAAGCCATGTTGAAGTTCTCAGAATGTGACCTTAATTGAATATAAGTTCTTTACAAAAGCAATCAAGTTAAAATGAGGTCATTCAGATTGGTCCCAATAATGACTGGTAAAAGGGGAAATATTGTGCACAAAGAGGCAAATACACAAAGTGAAAAAAAATGAAGACACATAGGGAGATTACCTTGTCTTCACAAGGGACTGGGAGAATGAAATAAAGCCAAGGAATGACAAAGATTTTAAGCAAACCACCAGAAGCTAGGAAGAAGCAAGAAGTAAGGGTTTCCCTACAGGCTTTAAAGATTATGGCCCTACCGACACCCTGATTTTGACCTTAATTTCAAAGAACAGAATTCAAAGAGACAGCAAGTGTCTGGTCACTGATATCCACTTTGAGAAGAGTCTTTAATCCCAGCTGCGGTCTCACTCAAGGAAAGAGTGTAGGTCTCCCTGAGGGGAAAGAGCTTCAATTCCCAGTCTTCATTCTGAGTCATGTTCTGTTTCCCCAATGTTAAGTGATAAAGGGACAAGAAAATGGCTGTTAGGAGTCTAATATTTTCAGATAGAAGCAACTTAGACCTCATTTTTAAAGACATTTCTTTCTCATTAAATTGACCAAAACACACCAGATATCCTTCCTGCACCTAAAGCTAATAGAGTTCTTCTGTGAATTTTGAAATATAAAACACATTGTGATAATTGCCATGTTTAAACAGATCCTCACTGACCTCTGAACACAAATAATCAGTAGCAGTTTCAGGAATGTCAGATATTAATTACTATACTCTGAAAAAAACTCTTTGCTTTTGAGACAATCGTTCCTGTAACTATTCAAGTTCAGTGTTTTTTTATCTGCTTGAAATTAAAAGTCAGACATGAATGTTCAACTTTGAGGTATTATGGAAAACATTGTCATAGAAAAACAAAAGTTTTTCTTTTGTCAAGTATGAATACACAAGGAATACATGATTTTCTTTTGTGACTATTTCAGAGACATAGTATAGCAAATTCAAAATTCCTGTTGAAAGTACAATATATTTTTATGCACATTGATACAATTATTCCAGTTGTGATCTTAAACATATATTATAGGTGTTCAGAAAGATCTGTGGCATTTGTGCCATGGTTAGAGATCCTGGGCTTAAAGTAGTCTCTATAGATGTTATCATTTTATTGTCACTACATGGGTTATGATCATTGCATAACTCAAATCAATTTAATTCTTCATTTTTGTTTAGCATATAGAGTATTAAATAACACTAAAATATATAATTATGTGGGGCAAGGGTTTATGGGAAATCTTTATACCTTCTGATCAACTTTGCTGTGAACATAAAACTGCTATAAAATAAAGTCTATTAAAATAAAAAATAATGTAGATGTTTTAATAATTACTCCACTTATTAAGACATGAAAACATAATTGACAGGTTTTGTGTATGTTTTTCCCCAACTGTACACAAAGTTTTAAATAATAAAATGAATAAAATTATGTTTGTTCCAAATTTTTGAGTGGCAATTGATTAAAACTGAGGAATCCTTTTTATTTATCTATGAAACAAAGAACTTCAAATTAAATATTCAAGTTTAGTAATGATAAAATAAATTTTGCAAATTTTTAAGTTAAATACTTATAAATGTATTTATTTTTCAGCTTTCTGTATTATGTTTTTGAAATATATTTACATATGACAATTAAAATAATTTAAAGTTGCTTAATACCAAATTCATGCCATTCCCATCATATTCAACATTGCTGTAACTTAAGTATTTTCCAATGTGAGTTTCTTTTAGAATTAAAATTAGAAATATGTACATATATAATGGTTTTAATAAATAATATGCATTCACATACAATTATAATGGTAAGAAAATATTAATATTATAATATATGATTGTTATTTGTGAGTGAATACTACTAATTGGTTATTAGTTGTACTTTCATATTTGGTTGTGATTTATAAGTTTAATCAGTATTTTTAATTATTTTTATGTTAGATTTATAATATGGTATTCAATCTATATTAATATGTCTAAATATGAGAGTATGTATATAATTTATATACTTAAATATTAATTATCATACTAGAAAAGATAATTCATTATGGGAACATTTAATTTTAATGAAATAGGAAACCAAAGTTCAAATTTACAGACAAGAATGAAAAGATCATATATAATGGGTGAATCATGCATTCCTGAAATAGCATCCAAAGCATATCAATTAGACCAGTAAAAAGTCCACAGAAAATGTTCTGTGCCTTATTTTGAAAAAAATAAGCTTATCTCATCTCTACCTTCCGTGGTATCTTCTTATCTGTCCTTTCTGCATGGTTGAAATGACCCTGAAACTTATCAGTAAGGCTCAACATACTAGAGTCATCTTTACATTTAGAATAGTGAAATATTTTACATAGCTGACAAAATGTAAGAAAATTATATTGGAATGTGTACTAAACATTGGTAATTTAAAATATAGTTTAACATATTCATTTTGTCAGGGAGATTTGAATTTATCTAAGAATTCATATTGCTCCTCCAAAAGCATCGTTCCACTAATGTAGTTGATTATGCATTTAACATTGCTAGTGTAAGTCAAGAATATGTACATAGAGTTTTCTACAACTTTTTCATTGAAGCAGTTATTTCCCATCACATGGTATACCCCGAAGAATCATAAATTCTTCAGTCGTTTGAACAGAAATGAAGAACACAATTACAAAAAAACCCAAAAAGCCAATCAGCTTAGTCTCATGAGTTCATGTTGTTTTTCCAATAAGGAAACTCATGCATCCTTTCATTCATTATTATTTCACATCACATTCAAAAGCTTATGTGGTAGAATTATTAAACCCGTGAAAAACATTTTATCTCTATTTTGACATTGTACTGTGTTACTAATTCAGCATGTCAAAAAATTTAAAAAAGACTTTAAAAAACACTTAGCATCCCATTTCCCCAACCCTGACTTTCAAGGTTGCTTTTGTAAAATTCCCATTTCCTGTGAAGAGCGAGGTTAAGCAACCTATTGCCCAAGGCAAAATTTTGTTTTCTTCTTTTACTGATCTCTGTCCCATCTTCAGACTTCCTACACAGAGTGACAAATTCCTGTTTGGTTTCCCTAAAACCAGCCTTGTGCACTATAATACAGTTTCCAGTGTTACCTAGATATATGGTTTTCAAAGAAAGTGTGATCATTTCGCTTCACTGACAGAAACCTCTTAGTGAGTCATAGCTACCTTCAGTTAAAAATCTCAGTTCCTTAAATTGTCCATCCTCATTTCACTACTCCAATGATTTTTTCCCAATACATTTCAAACATGTTTGGTTGGTTACAAATGCCAATCACTCCTTTATTTTCTTAGCCTTTCCAAATGCTGTTTCTTCATGTACCTTTCACCATTGGCCACATTGTGTTCATTGTTTAGTATCGCATCCTCACTTTAGCTTTCTCTGAGTACAAAAAAATGACATGTTCATCAAGAACTCACATAGTAGCCTGTGTTTTTGTATCATAGGATTCCTTAAAATCTTTTCATTTTGATACTGCCATGTATAAAAAGATATTAATGTTCATTTTCTAGTACCCACCAGTTCACACTGTAGTTAAAACCATTAAAGACAATTAAGTACTATTCCTGCCATGTAATTTCTCTTCCTGCTGTTTTTGAAACATTTTCTCAATCATTCTGACTTCCACACCTGCTGCTCATACAGCAAACACTCTTATGCATCACGGCAATTTTAAACTGATTAGGGACTTTCTCGCCAGTGAAAAATAACTTAGGTCATTTTGGAGAAATAACAGTGATAAGTATAAACCGAATGCATACCCCTCAGTGACTCATTGAAGTGGTGGCGACCGTGTTTCTGCCTCATTCAACATGAAGGTTACATGGGACCTGCTGTCAGCTTACACCTAGTAATGGAAAAATGGCTTTCTTCTTTTTCTTAAAATGCAGTCTCTGACAAACAAATAGAGCAAATAATTTTCCATTAAAATGTATCAGATGATGCCTATACAGTTATTGTCACTGCATATAAATACACTTACCATTTAAAAAATTTATAGAGCACCTCCATATCATCATTGCAGCTCAATTCCCCCAATATTCTCATTTATCTCCAATGGCAAAGTCTCTCATGCTTATCTAATGTTCATATTAACACAGCCTATCTCGGGGTATATACTTTTTTTTCTTAAACTGGTGCAATATATCTCTTGAAAATGATGTTTCATATTTATAGTGATAACAATCAAGTATAATATCTATTTAGCTACATGATAATGTAGAGATTGCTCATTAATCATTTATATTGTCCTTCTCCTCTTGTTTCAAATTCGTTTTTAGAAGTTCACATGTAATATAGATTGTTTTTCAGCCATTCTAATTCAGGCAAACTGTGATTAGGCACCTTGGTTTCAAATTTATGCTAACCATGGTTAATTATAATATAAATTTCATTAAAAATTGATCAGTTGAAATCATGAATAAAACTCAAAAGAGCAAATATTTTCCAGATATTTAGATCATGTCTTATTTTTTAAAGATTTTATTTATTTTTAGAGAGAGGGGAAGGGAGGGAGAAAGAGAGGAGAGAAGCATCAGTGTGTGGTTGCCTCTCACGCACCCCGTACTGAGGACCTGACCCATAACCCAAGCATTTGCCCTGACTGGGAAATTAGAACCAGTGACCCTTTGGTTTTCAGGCAGGCACTCAATCCACTGACCCACACCAGCCAGGGCTAAACTGTGTCTTATTTTGATAAAATGTGATAAAAACAATGGTGACGGAATCATACTTTCAATCTGAAGATCTAATTCTTTAATGCATACACTCTCAAAGTCATTACGGCTACTAAAGCCTCAAAAACCTGTGACAAACATAGGGTTACACCACATTAAAATAGGTTCCTTCTTTATTTTGAAGGGTAAAATGGTTATATTATTTGACTTCATATTTATATATTGCAACTCCTTGTTTTTCATTGTATACCTGTCTGTGCTCATTGAAAGCAGAACCTTTGGAAAGTAAAAAAGCCATTAGGAAAAAAAAAAGTCTTTGGAATTGTACTAATATTGAAAAACATATATATATTTGATAATGAAACAAAACTATTTTATTTTAACATAATTTTTATTATTCAGTAATTATTTTAATTTTAGGGAAAAAGCAAGAATCTAATCAACAAAAATTATCATAATTTTTCCTGCAATTTTAGATTTTACTATACAAATGTTGTGTTAGTTATCTATTGATATGTAACAAACCACCCCCAAATTAGTGACTTAAAACAATAAAATGTATCATTTCACAGTTTCTCTGGGGTCAGGAATCCAGGAATAGCTCTTGCTGGATGTTTGAGGTTCAGAATCTTCAACAAGGGTATAATCAAGGTGCGAACTGTGGTTGTAGTTGCCTCAAGGCTCAACTGGGGAGGAATTCATTTTCACGACCTGGCTCTTGGCAGACATCAGAAGACAGACTTTGAGCTGACTTGCATGCTCCTCTCTACACAGCAGCCTCACAGTTGGTATCTGGCTTCTCTGAGTGAGAGATCTAATAGAGAACAAGAAAAATACAAAAATGGCAGCCAAACTCCTTATAATCTAATTTCAGACATGACAACCCATCACTCCTGCCACATTCTGTTTGGTAGAAGTGAATCAATAATTATAGCCACAATCAAGAGTAGAAGATTACACAGGGTATAAACACCAGGAGTCAACAATTTGGGGAGCCATTTTAGAGGGTGCGTATCTGGTGCCTGTGTGTGTTTTTGTCTGTGTGTACATACTCTCATCTACATATTTAAAAGTAAATTTTAAATTCACAGTTATTAGCCTGCATCTTCCACTTAAAATGTTATAAATATAATAAGTGAAAATAGGTATCATACAACATAAAAAATATACATATGATCTCTGATTTCTGAATCTGTGATAGACATAATAATGGTCCCATTATAGATCTGCTTGTTCTAATCCTCAGAGCCTGTGAATGTTACCTTACATGGCAATGGACACTTTGAAGATATATATTTTTAAATGTTATTCATTTATTTAGAGAGCGGGAAAGGGAAGGAGAAAGAGAGGGAGAGAAATACCAGTGTGTGGTTGTCTCTCATGTGGACCCCACTGGGCACCTGTATGCAACCCAGGCCTGTGCCCTGACTGGAAATCGAACTGGTGACCCTTTGGTTAGAAGCCCATGCTCAGTCCACTGAACCATACCACCCAGGGCATGAATATGTAATTTTTATAAAGTTTATGATATAAAGAGTATTATGGGCTTACCAGGTGGGCCCAATTAGTCACATTAAAACAAGGTATCAGAGACTCAGAGAAGCGCGAGTCTACACTGCTACACTGCTGTCCTTAAAGATGGAGGAAGCAATCAAGCCAAGAAATTCAGATGTCTCCTAGAAGCTGGGAAGGCAAGGCATAAATTATCTTCTTGGAGCTTCCAAAAGGAACCAGACCTTCTAATATCATTAAATTAATTTCAGACTTTTGATCTTCTGAATTGTAAGGCAACAAACCTGTGGTGATTTAAAACCACTAAGTTTGGGATAATATAGCAGTAACATGAAGCTAATAGAGATAATGGGACATGACAGATGCTTAACAAATACCTAAGTTATTATTTTAAAATATCTGGAATGACATTGCATTTGCAGAAATTAAGACATATATATTTGAAATATATATTTACTTCATGGATTTCTTCTAAATGTATTGTTTATTTTATTAGAGCATATTTTTCTTAATTATTTTTGCATGCTACAACTATATATTTAGAACAGTAACCTGAGACTCATCAGTAAATCAGATATTTCCTGTTTCCATTTTTACATTATTTCTCTTAAAAAGAAAGATTTAAATATATTAACATATATTTCTGATACACAGACAGATGTGTATGTATATAATATATGTGTGCATCAGAAATATATAATTTATCTTCTCATAATATATGACATTAATTTATTTTTATATTCACAGACAGTTTAAAAATGTGAGTTCTTTAGAATTTGTTTTACTGTGTAATGTGAGGATACATTGAACATTGTTGACTTAGTATTTTGACTCTATACTTCAAATCATTTCTACGACACTTGTCTTGTGATTTATAGCATCACTATATATGTGCATCATTTGTTTCCATATGTGATCATAAGAAAATTCATGGAGTATGCAGTTCCATTAGATCTTTTTATTTGATAAGTTGTACATGTTAGTAACAAACTATTTGTTGAACAGTCAGTTGTCATAAAACACCTTTCTTTCTCTCCCTATTTATACACTTACTGATGTACATTCCATCAATCTCTAGAGAAAGAGTGCTTGTTTCCTGTTATTCATTCCCCAGCGGCTTTAATATAATCAATGTACTCAATTTATTCAATGTTAGAATAAGTTTAGAATGCATGTGGGTTTTTTTTTATGTAGACAAATATTTGAGTGCCTATTTTCATTAAGCCATGTACTAGACACAGGTATACAACCAGTCACAACCCACTGCTGTGGCATTTATATTTATATTTATATTTAGTATGGCGATAAATAATTAACATATAATTAAGTTTTATATTTTTTAACTTATAGTATATGCTAACATGTTTTAAGAATTTATTATTGTAAAGATTGACTGAGACTTCTATTTTAAATTGGATTGCAAGAAACTCATATTTGAACAAAACTCTTTGTGTTTGTTTTTCAGTTTAATGTATAGTGTGCTGTCATAAAGATGATCCAAAATGCAATGATTTAGAACGATAGTTAATTGATCCTCTGCATTACACATGGTATAGAGTTTTAATGCAAAGCCAACCAAAATCTCAACAGATTTTTAAAAAATAGATATTGCCAAGTTGATTCTTGTAATTATATGGAGAGGCATAAGGCTTAAACTGTCAAAACAAAACTGAGAAAGTACTCACAATAACTGCTTTTCAATGTATTGTTATAAAGCTGTAATAATCAATACAAGGTGCTATTGTCATAAATACAGATAAAAGGTCAATGAAGCAGAAGAGATAATATAGAAAAATGAACACAAAAGTTTGGATATAGAATGACATCAACTGATTTTCAACAATAGATGGCAAGGCAATTTTATGGGAAAGAAGATTTTTCATCAATAAGAATGGGAAAACCTGAAAAATATACAGCAAACGAATCACAATTCTTTTCTCACGATCCCAACTATTTAAGACATTAATGGGCATTTTTTTGGATCTAAAAAAATTACTATATATATCTTGTAAGTTAAAACAGGAAAATATTTTTCAAACTTTAGGATAAACTAGATTTTCTACAGAGGACCTAATCTTTACATTTTTTGATAGATTGAGCTTCAACAAAATTTAAGACCTGTGTCCATCCAAAATAATATGACTTGTGTATTTTCTACATGCAAATTTTAATTCAATGGAAATAAATTAGAAAAAAACTAACCAGAAGGATAAGCAATATTATATAATTGTTGGATCAGATATACATGGTGTTTAGCAATGCAGAACTGAGGAAAATAAGACTTATTGGTACAAAGGGCAAGCAACTTTTATGAATATGGAGCATAGTGTTGACACAGTCCCAGGGTCCCAGGACAGGGTGATGAGGCCTCAAATTAAATCACAATACTGATATTATAGAACATTGAAAAGAAGCTTGGACTTCTGAAGGGCAGAGAAATCAAAATAAATACTTCATAGCATAAACATTCCTTAAGTCGTCAAATTGTTTTGATGTAATGACATTTTTGCTTCCCATTTTATACATTTATATGATGTGCAAAGCCATAACTTAATATAAAGAGTATAATGAGATATTTGATTCATTTTGCCATGTTTCTCTTTGTAAAAAAGAAATGTTTAAATTGGAAATGTTTGAGTTAAAGAGCATTGCAGCCTCAATGTAATTTTAACACATTTCCAGCCATGAGTGTATTTAACAGTTAACTCAGTGATCCTAAAACACTAAGTACACTCCAGAGGTAATTTAATTACAGTGTAGGAACCACCACCTAATTAAATCATGTAAATACACCATGGCTCACATTTCTAAAATTCTTTGTCATCAACCCCATATAATTGTCTTTATTACAAAATATGTCACATGTTTTTATCCTTTTATTGATAATACATTTCATCTCCCCCATCCAACTTCCACTTTCATAACTCCATCCATTCTTTTTACATTCCGTGCTCCAAAATGCTAGAGGCAACTTCAGCATAATAATTTAATCACATCTTCTTTTCATGGTAACTAATACTTGTTTTTTCCGGTGGCCCTGCTGAATGGAACTGGTTATATTAAAACAACACATTCTGAGTGGAGCTGGACTTAAAATGGATATATACTTGTTTTCTTTGTGTTGAAGACTATTATTCTCTACATGCAATAAAATACTTATTCCTTAGAGTCAGGATATGTGGTATAGCATCCTAGATGTCCAGTGTTTACATTATATTGATTACAAGTTTATAAAAAAAACCTCTCGGTCACAAAAAACAATCAAGTACTCTTAACCAGATCATTTCCCATGTGCTTACACACTTCTCTTCATACTACAGATCTAGGAGAGTGAAGTTTACTGCGATTACTTAGAACTTCATTTCTTTAGCTACCTTTAATACATCACTTTCTTTTTAGTGTTCATATTGCTCTTCTTTAAAATACATTTCCCTTAAATATATTCCTTAATTTTATTAAAACATTATATACCTTGATTATTATGTCTTTTGTCTTCCTCTTAACTTCTGTCTGTTCATCAAACAAAACCACATTCAGTTCCCATGGGTCACAAAATTATTTTTTCTTGGTGCCATGCCTGTTTCCCCTTTTTATACATTCACCAGTTCACTAGGGGACTTGTAGGCAGTCCTATAAACTTTATTCAACTTCATCTTCATTTGATTTTCAACCTATAGCATTCTCGCTTCTACTTTCACAATTTGAATTGTTCTTGAGAGCTTACAATAATGTATAAATTGTTAATTTTTATGTATTTACACAGGTCAATGCTCTGTTCTGTATAGTTATCATAGTATTTCTTTTTTTTAAATGTTCATTAATTGATTTTGAGAGAGAGAGAGAGAGAGAGAGAGAGAGAGAGAGATGGCTTTGTTGCTCCACTTATTAATGCATCCATTGGTTGTTTCTTGTATGTGTCCTGACCAGAGATCATACCTGCAACGTTGGTGTATCAGAAACATTCTCTAAACAAACTGAGCTACCCAGCCAGAGCCTGTGTGTCTTTCTTACCATATTTTTCCCTCCCCGCTGTCTTTTACCCTGCCTGTTTCAGATTTGTTCTCTGTTTCTTTAACTACTCATTTGACACTCCTCTCGAAATACTTGTGTAACATCTGGCTCTTCATGTAAACATAAAAATCCCTATTAAAGGAATTATAAAACTAACTTTTCTAGTGAGGGTGTTATTTTCAGAAATCATTGTACCATAAATCTTTAATGGAAGAAACAGTTAAATATCTTAAGAAGGATTATTTTGATTAACAATTTTGTTCTTATTTTTATATCTGTTATGTACTAATCAGATAACTAATAATATCACTGAGCATCTCATCTGAAGAATTAGATACTGAAATGTTTTGTAAAATGGTAGAATTAAAACTAGAGTATGTAATAGATATGATGCTGATTAAAAACTTAAGAAATAATTACTGTCTTGATATTTATTTGGTCCTAAATATGTCACCTCTAACAATGAAATATATAAACATTGAATTTTAAAAGATAGCATAATATATGAATACTGATGATTTTTGTGAGAAGCTATTCAATGCACCAGAATTACTGTCTCATCTTAATTGTTTAATTTCTTTTTTGAAATTCCCTCATTTAATAAAAGTTGTATAAAGTGGTTCCATACATTTTATGAAGTAGTTAGGTTTAATGATTATTATTAACCTAAATCTCAAATATTGTCTACCAGCCATTTAAAATTAATGGTAATATTTTCACCAATATGTCCTCTAGACCAAGGGACATAAAGTAAAGAATAACAAACGAGACTACATCAAAATAAAAAGCTTCTACACTGCTAAAAATAATCATCAAAATGAAAAGGGAACAAATGTATGTGAAAATATATTTGCCAGTGATACCTCGGACAAGAGTTTGATCTCCAAAATATATAAAGAACTCACACGACTCCACTCCAGGAAAACAAGCAATCCAATTAAAATTGGGCAAAGGACTTGAACAGACATCTCTCCAAGGAGAACATACGGAATGCTTAGACACATATGAAAGGATGTTCAGTATCACTAGCTATCAGAGAGATGCAAATTAAAACCACGATGAGATACCCCTTCACACTGGCCAGAATGGCTATTAAAAACAAATTAACAGATAACTAGTGCTGGTGAGATTGTGGAGAAAAGGGTACCCTAGTACACTGTTGGTGGGAATGCAGACTAGTGAAGCCACCGCAGAACACCGTATGGAATTTCCTCAAAAAACTAAAAATGGAACTGCCTTTTGACACAGTAATTCCCCTGCTGGGATTATACCCTAAGAATCTTGAAACACTAATTCAAAAGAACCTATATACCCTAATGTTCATAGCAGCACAATTTACAATAGCCAAGTGCTGGAAACAAGCTAAAGTGCCCATAAGTAAATGAGTGGATCAAAAAACTGTGTTACATTTGCATAATGGAATTCTATGCAGCAGAAACAAAGAAGGAGCTCATACCCTTTGTGACAGCATGGATGGACCTGGAGAGCATTGTGCTAAGTGAAGTAAGCTAGGTGGTGAAAAACAAATGCCATATGATCTTACCTGTAAGTGGAACCTAATCAACAAAATGAACAAGAGAGCAAAATGTTACCAGAGGCATGGAAATACAGAACAAATGGACAGACCAAAGGAGAGTGGGGGTGAGGACAACAGGGAAAGAATGAGAAAGGTCAAGTCAAGAAACACGTGTAAAGGACCCATGAACAGACAACTGGGCGAGGACTGAATGTGGGAGGTGCAGTGGGTAGGGCAGTGGAGAGAGTAATGGGAGAGAAGTGGGGACAACTCTAATTGATCAACAATTTAAAAAATTAAAAAATATCCATGGCAGAATATTGTGCATTTTATGTTAATAAATTCATTTTTATATGCCATGTTATCTGTACAATGCTACTTTTCATTATAAAAATGATTTATTTATAACTATACTGTATGAGATGAACACATTCATGTCATAATCAACTATTGTAAAGAAAAAACATTTAAATAATACATAGTTTTATTTTTATATTTTATGTTTAAAGCACATATGATGAGAACCACTCAGCCAGATATAATAATTTCTAAAGATACCTCTGCTTTTGACATTTAGATATATCAGATTATATTTTTGAATAATAGCATCCTTGGTCAAGAAGAGTTTCTGTAATATTACCTTATAGGATAAGTTCATGAATGATGTCATGATGTATTTAGTTTTCACTGTATAAATTAGTCCTTTGATGTATATATGTATGTATATGTGTATGTTGTGTTATGTGTACTCCTATCATATGCATATATAATTATGTGTATCTTTCATAATAAGTGATACTTTAATTATTCATACATTTAGATATACTAATGAAAAATTATTTTGTATAGTTTTGGATTATAATGAAAGTGCATAAAACATAATATCTTGTGTAATATGAAACTAGTATATTATATTCAAGACAAAGAATAGAACTTCACTTAAAATAATATATGTTAGGTTCACTGGTGCACAGTTTCTGAAAGGTATAAAATGTATTGACTATGATGAAATATCTATGTTTTTGTCAGTACATGTTTGGCTTTTACCTTGAAAGTCCACATGCTGTCAGCAGGAAAAAAAATGTCCTATTTCTTTTTTTTTTCATTCTACTAGGAGCTCACCATGTTGATTTTTAAAGTGTTTTTTTTGGGGTGTTTTTAAGACTGTCCCTATGCACATGCCTGTTTTCCCTCTTGATCTTATTCAATCTTTCCACTCTCTCCTTTTGAAAAAACATTTTTCAGTTGCTCTGCTAATAACCAGAGAAGTTTTATTTCTAGTGACATATTTCACATACCTGTTCCTGCTACACAGTGCCCTATTTTTCAAGGAAAGAAATATAATAAAATATATTAAGACAAATACTGAACCTCAAGTTTGATTCTGCTGTCATTATATTCTCTGATGAATGTGCTACTAATAATATAAGCCCTAGAAGAATTCCATGTGCAATAGGCATGGAATCTTCCTACTGTTATAGTAAACAACGCCAATTGTAGTATTTATGTATAAGATTTAAAATATCATTGATTACATATTAATGCTTATAATGATTAACAAGTAATACATTATCAATGTGTAATTAAATTAGTGTATTCCAAAATGTGAATGGACATATGGCTGCAGAAATTAATGAATATATCAACGTTTAAACAGTAATTTCAGAAAATAATCCCAACTGTGCAAAGTATCATCAATTGAGTAGGTAATATGTAATTAATTATAGATACATATGGTAAATGTTACTCATGCACAGATGCACAGAACAAGCTTTTCTTAGGTAAAAGATGGGGTAAATGTCAAATTTTCTGTGACTATAAAATACCATCATTGTTGCCATATTGTGAATAGCTTGATATAATTATCTGAACTACATTTTATATATGAATCACTTTACAAAAATACAGACTTGATTTGGAAAAGATCACATTTTTATAGAGAAATAAAGAGTTTCTTTTGATTCACATATTAATATATGAGGTAGTATCACCTTTCCCAAAGGTGTTCCACTCATTTTATTAAGATGCATTTAAATTTACTGATGAGAAAAAGATGAAGGTAATAACCAGGTCATTATTTATTTTCTGTAGTTATGAACCATATTTTAATTAATGTGTGAATATCATATTTATCTTCACTTGAAAAAATGTTTTCTTTTCCCATGGGCTGTACATTATGATTAACTAACACAACCTTTGATTTTTCATGGCTTTTTTCCTTAAGTCACTGACATTTACTTTCCTTTTGCCTTTGCCAACTTAGTGTGGATCTTTTGAGCGAATTCTGCATATGACTATATCTGCAGAAATGAAAAACTAATTGTTTTTCTGTCTTATTATCTTTGAAATTTATGATTATGTGTTTGGTGTTGACTTGGATGTCTGTAATTCTCAATTTATTAATTTAATTATCCCACATATTTAAATAAATTTTTACATATTTATGACTCAGAAAGAGAAAATATACATGTTCAAATTTCTTAAGTCTTTCTGGATACAACAAATATTTCCCACTTATTTACTTAAAACTGACATTATTTTTTTATTTTAAAGATATAGCATATACATTTTACTTTTTTACTTTTTCATAAACAACAATAAAAATGTGTCTAGTACCTACTGTTAGAAACTGTGCTTTATACTTAACAGAGTATATTTTGTTATACTCTGTTTATTTTAACTTTTGTTTATAACTCATTTTAAATTTTGATTTACAAATGACTCTGAATATCCAGATTTGATTTGTCTTTATTTTTCTTTGGATCTCATGTATTTTCTACCTGTTTAAAAGAATAATGCTAATTGTAATTAGAATTCTTATAGATGTGTGGCATAATTACCATCACTTTTAGTATGAAAAACATAACATAATCACTTTTCAGTTTTCATATCATTATAAAATACAATATTATTGTAATTTGTGCAGAATATTACTAGGCATCAGATAGTATATCTTAATTGCCACTTGGATGATTATTGTTTCCACCTCCACACTTGAAGTTCTGTATAAAATCTGATATCTCTGAGTTCCAAAATCCACATTAAATAAGCCAGTGGGACCTGTCTAGAAAATAATGTTACGAAAAGAAAAATGACACAGGTCATAAACTTTGATCTACATAAAGAAAGGAACAGCACTGGAGAAGAAAGAGTGGTGATAAAATAAAAACTTATTTTTTAAATTAATTGATCTAACAACAGTTTGTTCAAAATTATAACAATATATTTGATTTTGTATCATGTATATAATTATATACAAGTGAAATAAATAACAACAAGAAAGCAAGGAACAAGAATGAACATTAGAATTATTGTTATTTTAAGGTAATTGAGCTATCTATGGAATAGAATAGTGTTATTTTAAAATGAACTTAGTTTAAAATGTATATTGTGAACTGGAGAGAAATAGCTTAAAATGTCAGAAAGGAGTACAACTGCAGTCTGCAAAAGAAAAGGTAACATGAAATCGTATAAAATGCTCAATTGAAACCACAAAAGACACAAAATAAGTACAAAGCAGAAAACGGGCACAAAGATGGAAAGTAGTAGTAGCTCTACTAATTTCAGACAGACAGCAGAGTGTGTATGATAATTATTTGAGCCATGACATACACAGGTACTGAAAGATGCTCCTGACTCATCGTGTATTTTTTCCATCCCACTGCCAAAACTGGTCATGTATCCATGGAGTTCTGTTTCCTTTTATTGGACAAAACTATTACAAATCAAGAACTGGGCTCATTGTTTCTGGGATGTTTTTGTTCCAGGCCCTCTCAGCTAACAGAGGAGAGAAATACATGGGTATATAATAACCTCATCATAAACATATATCTCTGATTATCTCTACAAGTGACTATCTATGTCTGTATTACAGTAAGCATTAGTGTGTACTGTTGTCTTCAAATTTAATCCATTACTATATAGATCATTCTCTCCTTGCTTATCTGTGAACTTCCACTCAAGCTGTAAAATACTTGGCTCCCTCTCTGTGCCATCCACTCAATTGTTCCAGTATACATGTATAGCAGTATCAGCATTTTTAACCGGTAACCTTCAACTGTATTGCTTATATACAGTTTATCTGGTCTTTGACTTTAAAGTCCGGTTGCCTGCAGAGTTACTTAGGTTAGCAACTTTTCTCCCCACATAGTGCGTGTCTCAATATGCATTCAGTTCTGGGAGTCCCTACCCCCCAAATATATATTTTCAATTTGTATGCATGAATGATCATTCTTTGTGCTGTAAAGTTATTTTTTGATGATGCAGTTTTATGTATCAATAATTAAGGTATCATATATAATAATTTTACCACCCAAAAAACAATTACTTGTGTTTTCTTATTCAATCTTCTCTTCTTCCCTCCTTCATTCCCTTCTTAACACTAGTTGCTTTACCTTTTATACTATGTCTTTTCAGAATGCCATGTAATTGGGATCACAAACTGTGTAGCCTTTTCAGGCTGGACTTTTTTGTTTTTAATTTGTAAATATGCATTTAAGATTTGTCCATGTCTTTTTTTTGTACCTAAGGAGTTCATTTTTTTTATTGTGGTGAAATATATCTAACATAATCTTATTTTCATGATTTGTAAGTATAGTGTCTTTAGATCCATTCACTATGTCATATAACCATCATATCTATTTGTTTCTCTCCAGTATCATTATGTTTTTGCTGTATTTTGAATTCTCCATGAGACTTAACCTGACCACCTCATTTAATACTGTATCCCACCATTAATTCTTTCACACACACACACACACACACACACACACACAAATCCTTTTTAAAACATTACTTTGTCTTCTGTCTTTACCATTCAAAACCTTCAAACACATGATATAATTTGTTTTTCTATTTGTACATTTTGGTCTCTCCCTGCTAAAAGTAAGCTCCATGAAGGCAAAGCACTACTGTTTTGCTTGCTGATACATACAATATCCTGGAAGAGCACCCTGCACGTGGTAAGCAATCTGTCTATATATGTTTGTTCATTAGTAAATAATTGGAAGAGTAACTACAGGGATCTGTGTGCCTCAGCAGGACATAGACAAAGATATTTATTTTAAGTATGATTTGGCTGAGAGCTGGCATTAGGGTTGGGGACCAATTAGCTATCACTGTTGTTTTCTCGTAATTGTTTCCTTTGGTGAATTTTTGCAGCAAGTTGCTTTAAATCCATGGGGATAGGATAATTACATGCCTAGTCTGGCTAACCCTCATGGTTCTGTAAAACCCCCATAACCTAATTTCATGACTCTACCTTAGCATAATAAAGCTCAAAGCTCATGCAGTGTTTTTGTGAAGAGTCCTCTCACTTAAAAATTATCATCTCATCTGTAATAGTATAAATGATAAAAATAAAGTTAAAAAAGTATCATCTCCTAAACTTCTTTAGTATTGAGAGGGTTTAATATTTACTTATTCACCAGTTTCTATTTTTATGTTTCCATCTTCAAGAAAGTCTTAAAATATTTTTGCCTAATAATTGCATGCTTGTCATTTCCCTGATCACTTAGGAATTGATTTGGGTTTTTTTTATTATCTATTTTCAATTAATTCCATTTCTGAGCTCTCAATTCTATTTCATTGTTCTGTGCATTGGTTTTTCTGCCAATGCCATGCTGTTTTGATTCTTGTCACTTTACAGTATAATTCAAAGTCAGGGAGTGTGATATTCTGGCTTTGTTCTTTTTTCTTAGGATTGTTTTTGTTATTTATGGTCCTTTGTGGCTCCATACAAATCTGATATATTTTTTGAAAATATCATTGGAATTTTGATGAGGATTACATTAAATTTGTATTTTGCTTTGGGTAATATGGCAATTTTAATTATGTTAAAGATATTGTGAAATTTAAGTAACAAATAATAAAAATACAAAAATATTAGAGTAAGCAGATAATTTCCAAAAATGAGAGATAAGATTATGGTTTATGTCTTTTTAGAAGAGAAATATTAATTAGCTTTTTGCTTTGTAAGAGTATTATAAACTATGCTGACTAAAATTTTAGCATAAGCACTGAAAGAAGAGAAACAAAATGCAAATAAAAATAAAGAAATGAGACACCAGTCAAAAAAATAAAATATTTGTCAAGATTGTACATGATTATAAATAGATGTGTGCTGGACTATTTGGTAAACTGGGATATTTCTTTAAAACAATGCTTCATTAGATGATATGCATAGATAGTATTTTGGTATTGTTTTTTCTTTTTGCTTTTTCTGTTTCAGAAATTAAATGGTTCAAAACATGCAAAAATACTATTGGGAATTTATATTTAAAAAGCCTTGGCCTACAGCAGGGAATTAGACCATATAAGAAAGAGCTAGCATATCTAACCAGGGCGGCTCTATGATTATCTTACAGATACTGGCCGTCTGCTACTGACCCTTGGCCAAGGTAAGGAGGAGATGGGCTGCACATGATTTACAAAGTGCTATTTAAGGTGTGAAACCTCTCTGCACTTACTTTGGGCTGTATTGTTTTTATTATTTTTGCGATATACAGATGGATCGCAAATACCCAAAGTCCAAGCTGGTATTATTCAGTGTCTGAAACATTAGAGAAGCCCACAGACGTTTTCCTGCTTGTCATTGCCTCTCTTTATTTTTTTTTTTAAGTACAGCAACCGAAGTGTCCTAATATAACATTACCATAGTCAAAATACCCCAGTGACTTCCTACCCCCAAAAAATCAGGTCTTCACAAATGCTACAAGGGCCCTATGTAATCTGCTGCCAGTTACCCGTCTCACTTCAGCTTCTACTCTCCTGACAGCCCAGGTTCTTTTGGTTACACTGGCTTCCTCAGTTTCTGGAACAAGCCAGTATGCCCCACTTCAAGGTCCTCAAATGTGCTCCTCCCTCAGAATTGAATGTTCTTTCCCCAGACAGAAACAAGGCTCACGTTCTCATTTCTTTCACATCTTTCTTTACTCACTTTTTGACAACTAGATCTTTCCGGCCACTGGATATACAATAAAAATTTCATACTTCTAACAAAAAGTTTTTCTTTAATTTTTCTTCATAGTTGCACCACTGTCTAGCTTAATAAATATATACTTGGTTAACTTTCTCATTTTGTCTTTTCTGAGTAGATAAGGAGATTTAGTCTCTTGTGTATTGTTGTATGACCTGGGTTTGGAACAGGGCCTTGTGAGTCACAGGGCCGGCAAACGGAGTTGATATGCAACTGTAACAGACATCTCTGGGCTCTCCTGGGAATCAGGCTTTAACTCTTGGCTAAGATGAGAATGAGGGGAGCTGTCTGACGTGCAGTTTAAAGTCTTTCACACCCTGGAAACAGTTTGTATACTAAGGGTCGTAAACTTCATATCTAGTTAGAAAACCTGGCTTCTACCCCATAACCAAAAGGGTATAAAAATCCGCACAGGATATTTCTGTCTTGAGACTTCAGTAAGCCAAAATTCTTTGTGTGTATCCTGATGGCCAATGTCAGAGTAAGGACACTGCGGATGTGTGACTGGCCGGTGTCTGGGATTCCCTACATTTAGCCGGCACTCTATCTGTTCCTTATCCTTTGCCTTTAAAGAAAGGCCTTCTGTGGGTATGACTTTTGGTGTCTTATATTTTCAAATATTCAATCCCCTGAAATTTTTGTGAAGATGCCCAGTGAATGTTTTTGAATGAATAAAAATGAAAGATAAAAGTCCATTCAGTTCAACTTCCTGCATATTAAGACTCTGAAATATTGCCTAGCAGAATCATTTAAAATGTGGGTTCATTGGGACTACATAACCTTTCTCTTTACATGTGTCATACACCCCTTTGTATATTATTGCTTACAATACATTTAAAATCATTATCAAAGCAGGATGGAAGCAAGAGTACCAGAGAGACTTGACTTATTGTGTAGCAGCTCAATTAAGATTTATTCATTGGAACGATTACAAGGTTTTCCCATTAGACAGGGAAAATCCCAAGCTACAATAAAAGAAGAGAGTTTAATATAAGAACAAATGTTTTCTACTGCTGCATTTTGCATTAACTGTCCCCTAAGGTTAATTTCCCAGAATAGATCAGTGGGAAGTATCCTGGAGCAAATGAGAAAAGGAAGAACACCTGTTACGAAGCTCAAAAAATACAAACTTTTTTTCTTGTCTTGTCTTAAAATACCAGTAAATCTATCCCTATTCTCCTCCACCAACCTACTTAACATAAGTTTTTACTAATTTTAATAGATTATAATGTAAGGATACAATTATTTTTGTTGGGGTTTTCATGTTCACATTTGCTAGTATATCTATTAGAAATATATGTGTGCTCTATTACATAAATTTCAACAGCCTCCAACCTTGATAATTATATTTGTCTAATTCTCCTTGCTTTTATTTTCTTCTATCTGGACTCTTAACTCTTAGTAAATTTATGCTATTTCCTTCATCCTGAGATTGTTAACATTTCTACCTCCCTTTGGGTGTCTCTCAACTTTTATTTATCTAACATTAAAAACTTAATTAATTCTATAATATTCATGATTTAAATCCTTTGCTTTGTTAATGTTAAATATACCTGCAAATCATGCCCATTATTGTTTATTTTATTTTATATTTACCAATATATATGCTTACTATATTTTATATATTTCTATCAGCATTAATCTTTTAAAGGTTTTACTGTTAATTTTAACAAGTTCAATTCTACAGTTTATATTTAGAAAATATATGTTTACTTAGAAGTTTCCATTTATTTATTTCAATTTCTATATTGTCAGTTTATTTCTTCTTACATTTGTTTTGGGAGATTTTATATATACAACATATACAGAGTAGGGCAAAAATAGTTTACAGTTGTTCATATGGAAAAATAATACAATGATTAATAAATAAATATACAAGTATAAACTGTGTTTTGCCTCTTCAGAACTGTAAACCTACTTTTGCATCACACTGTACACATCTCCATCCTGACTTCTGGTTTTTTTCTAGGAGGAGGAGATAATGGAATACTGGTTGTGTTTTATACAGCGTACAGCTGCCCAAAGTCACACTACGTCCAAATCACTCCTGATAGCTTCATATGTCTCCTCTGTGTGTGAGACGAAATCTCTCTCATAAACCCAGCAGACAGTTTTCTTGCAGCTTAAAAATTCATAGCAGATCATTTCTGTTAAACAGACAGTTTATGTTTAGAAGCCATGTAATGTGGTATATAATGCTCAGAACCACGTTTAAGGATGCAGCATCCTTATGAGGTCACCTTGAACCCTCCAGCTCACGAGTGTCCACCAAACGAATGCAACTGCACATGTGAGCCTGGGTGGTTTTAGCAGAACATCCTTCCAGACAAATGGAAAGATATTAGAAAAATAATAAACAAGATTTTATTTATGGTGCTAAATGTGCATTACAGAATAAAACTTACACATATATTTACAACTTATTTATAGCTTTGTTTTTTAAGTAGGCCAAGGACAAAATTCCTACTTTATACAAAGTGGACATGGTAAAATTAATAACAATACACTTTTTCAAAATATTAATAGAAATTTTTGTTATAGAATAATCTAATTTGACAATGCATGACTAAGTGTTATCATTGTTTAGTTAATTGAAGAACTGAACTACAAAAATATAATTTCTATGGGAGGCAATTTAACCTAAATGTTAACTCAGATTTTGAAAAGTAAATGGATCTTACATTGAGGTGGTTTTCACTGAGTATATCAAGATTCTCTGCTGGAAATAATAATTATATTTTTAATCTGAAGGGTGAAATGTAAGAGTAACCTCACCCTGAACTTGTTACCCTGTGGTGATCGGTACTGTTCTCTCCACAATATTGCAGAGGGTATTAAGGATATATGCTGAATAGTAACTAGAACACTCACTTTTAAACCATGCTTTCTGTGGCAATAATGTTTTATTTTTGACATTTTCAATCCTTCTGAAAGATAGGAAAAAATGAAAGATAAATGAAAGATAAAATGAAAGATATTAAAAGTGTTGGAAAATATCATTTTTCTCCACACAGCTTCAAATGTATCCTGTTCACTGTTCTGAGAATAACAGATGGGAACATGACAGAAGAACTCCAGCACCAGCTGGAAGAAGCTTACATTGGCCAAATTTTAGACAATTTGACCCCCCAAAAGAATAAAAAGAATAATGGATTGCAACACATTGAATTAAAATTTAAAAATGAATCTTTCTGAAGTCAAATAATATTAATATGTTATGCTTTAAAAAATGTTGAACAGTTCTTAATTCAGAGTAATAGATCTCCAAATTTGGAAAGGCAGGTACTATGTCAGATTAATGAGTTCCTGTCAGCAGTATACTCTGTGTGTGGCTACTTATTTTCCCCATATATAATTTGTTACCTCCATTGAAAATGTTACTAATTTACTAAGTTAAACCAATGCATATCTTCTAAATAATCTGAAAACAATACACAAAACCACACATAAAGTATTTATTGCCTACCCTAAATACATGATGATTATTGCCATGCAACTTGTGAAAATTATGCACATATAAACTTTATGAGGTAAGTTAGTAAGCATGTATCAATAAGCATATAATAGCTGCTGAAAGAAAGTTTTCAGTGAATAATATTTCCTTCGAAGCAATAAGAACTGGTGGTTAAGGAGACTGCTGTGTTTAATTTGTGGTGTGTCTACACATGACTGAGTAAACTAGAAATTGACTTCTCGTCATGTGCTACCTATAAAACAGGAATGATTAATAACTCAGAATTTCTGTGAAGACTATAACTTTGCAAATGTAGAACAGGGCCTACTATGTGATAAATCTTCAGTCACCTCTCAAAAGTTTGACCTAATTATAAACAAATAATGACCTTTATATGTGCCAGACACTGTGTTAAAATTTTTACACATTTCAATATATTTAGTATTTACACTAAGCTCTATTCAGTATCAGTGGGACTACTTCAGTTAGGAGTGAAGGATAGGGAAGTGATTTATCCTTCAGTTTTACTGAACGACTAATTGAAAAACCGGGGTGTAAACTAACATGTATATGATGACAAACTTTGAATCTTAACTACTCTGAAAATGTCTAATGGGGATGGATTCCATTCCGAACATGATGACTCTGGGTTGCTTTGGGGCCAGCCAAGCACTGGCAGTGTCACTGGGAACTGAGAAACATATTGCCCGATTTTTTTTTTCCCTAGAAAATCTTAAAAGACTGTCTTATCTCAAATACAAGGCTATCAATTCTTAAAATTAATGGATAATTTCCCCACCTTATTTGCATATACAATACATTGGAATTTGGTCAGGCATTAATGAAAATGGGACTTTAAAAAAAAAAAAAAACACTTGAACACCAGCCTGATTCCTCTGAGTGTTGCCAGCTGCCAGACTGAAAAATCAATGTGATCACCAAAAATGTAAAATGTAGTTTTCAATTTGTTCTGATGGACTGTTGAGCAACACATTCATCCATGACAACACCCACCTGTTCATATGTGGTTACTGCACAAGGTTCAGCACGACATAAATTTTTCTTTCACTTTCTGGAGATTTAAATGCATATATTTAAATAGAATTTTTATTCATAATTAATGCTGAATAATTATGAAGAAAAAGTTTTCACAGTGATGACCAATAGATGGAGGTCACCAGAAATGACTGATTTTCTTGTTCTGAAGGAATATTTGATATGGTTCATTAATAAGCCAAGAGTTAAGGCTGGTTTTTATTTGTGTGTGTGTGTACAATACCACACTGTAAATGGAAAGAAACTCACTTGCAATGCTTTCCATGAGCTCACCTTGAATATTTTTACTATAGTTACTACTTATAACCTACAACTAGTATTAATCTACAAACAATGGTTTCATTCATTCTGAATTTTGTCCATTAGTGTCAAATACATTTCTACCTTTCAAACATCATTTTAAAAATAAAAATAAACTTATCAGACATGATGCAGCACCAAACATAAAACTATAGAATACATTACATATATACTACACACACTATCAAATTTGGATATAGCATGCAATTTTATATATAATATAACCTCATTCATGTATTTAAAATTAATACTTAAATTTGTACCATGTGGAAAGTACTGTTTTAGATTTTAAGAATATTGCAATCACTGTTTTAAACAATCCCAAGATTTACATTTTTTTAACCAAATGGTATTAGAATGTATTTGTAATTAGGGTTGACTGAAATATTATCAAAAGAAATTTTGAAACAAAGTATTTTCTAATATTTTGAAACAAATCCAGGTTAATGGACAGAATTATTTGTATCTATTTTTTCAAAAATATTTATTTTTGTATATTGGTTTTACATTTTAATTTGTCCATGAAAATATTGTAAAATTAGTCTCCTCATTCTTTCTGATTTTTTTCTTTACGTATAAATGCCTATCAGACTAATTGTAAATAAATTAAATTACAAATACAACTTTATACTGTAGCCATCATAAACACAAGGTTTTTAAATCAGACAACTGGATGCAAACTGAGACTTCGAAATTAACTAGCTTTGTCATCAAGGATAAGTTATTTAACTGCTCACTGACTCGGTTTGTTCATTGATTCAGGATGAATCATGCTGAGAATAAGATCTACCAGAAAGGGGTTTTCTGTTGTTTGAAATATTAACCTATGAGCACTTAGCAGAGTACTAAACACACACTAAAATGAAGAAATTTGAAACTAATTGAGTACATTGATAATGAACATTGAAATAATTGTGAACACAAACAAACATCCCAGCAGAGCCATGTCAAGAGATTGTTAATCATGTAAAAGGGACAGTCAGTAAATTTTATTAATTTAAATGTTTAGAAAATATAATGAAATGGAGTACACTTTAAAATACATTTTAAGATTAAATCCAGTTATTTTTATTTATTTGAAATGAACACCTTGCCTCCTCCTCACTTTAATGGGCAATTATGTCAAATACATAAATTTTAGCTAGGCACTATTCATATCTCTCATGCAATAAAAATGTCTAAACTAAATTTTAATCTATATTTAGAGAGGGAATTTCTTGCTTGACATATTTAATTTCAAGATAGGATAGCTATTAGGGTAACAAGACAATTTTAAATATTTTACAAAGCTCTGTAAATTCACAATGACAAACTAATTATGATGGTGGATGCTGTTGCCTGACCAAGGTTATTCCAACACTCAGTCAATCTGTAGTTCCTAAATCCCTGCAGTTAGATTACAACTCAATATTGGCAGGGAGGACTGATAAAACAATATTTAGGATGGCCAATATTTGTTCACTTCCTTTTTTATCCACACAACAGAAGTCAATAATTAAACTTTGCCATTATCATTCTCTTTCTAAACCAAACTGTAATAGCAGCATGATTATATCTTCAGAGCAGCATTGTACAAATAAATATTCCTCAGACACTATTCTGCATTGCATTCTAAATGTCTACTAAAAAAAAGAAGCATTTACTATGTCAAGGAAGTTAACCATTGTGTGGTGAAGGTACTTTAAGTGGGATTATTTTAAAAAGAGAATTTCTTAATGTTTTCACCAGAGTGGATATAATATGTCTCATTTTCCAAATGTATGTGAACATAGAAAACTGCATTTCAGAGTGGTAAGAACATTCACTAGTGTTTACAACATTTGTATGGGAGACTGTCATAGACAGAAAAATATCAAGTTAGTTTAATGCCAATGTGATTAGGTTAAAAAAATCAATTTAACTGAAAATCTGTCTCTTGCTGGATTTAACACAAGCATAAATAAAATGTATTACGAAATTAGTAGCACTTTTTCTTTCTAAGCATAGTTCTCCATTTACCTCAAAGGTGCCTGGATTACTAGCTCTATGCAGCACTACTTGTAACTAAATTTTTGGTGACTTTTTATCCATGGAACAATAGTATCTCAGGCTCTAGTAAGAGTAGACCTCCTGATTTCAAAAGTCATTTATGTGATCCTTTCTCATTCTACCTGAGATATTTGTCTCTATTTTTTACAGTTCAAAAACCTCAAGGTATTTTAAGTTCTGTATATTAACAATGCAACTGTTCAAAAACAGAAACAAATTCTATTACTAGAAAAATTTTATGAGGTGCCAAAAATTAAGACAATTTTATGTAGAAAAATTATTTGTTTATACAGTTAAGGAGAGATAAATGCATATCTTTATGAGGTTTATATGGGCTATAGAACAGGGATTAAAAGAAAATTATCTGGTTTTTTACTTTGTCTAGCAGTATGATAATGCATTGGCTATTAAAATAAATAACCTTTACCTGTTAGTGATCATAGAAATGTATTTTTAACTTTTTTACATGATGATGAAAATTTATGTATTATATTAAAATAGAGGGGGAGAATAAAGAAATAGGAAAATGAAACACAGGATAATATTCATCAAATTTCTAAGTTTGTTCTGAACACTGTTATGTACTATACATAATATCTTTCAAATCAAAGAACAACTTTTGAAGGAAATATTCTATTTAAGTTGATAAAGAAATTGAAGTTTGAGCAAATTGAGAACTTTTTCTTAAAGCTGGTAAAATAACACATGTATTTTATAAAATAACATTTATTTATATACTATCTACCTCATGTTTTTCTATCTCTCAATCTATCATCTCTATACCCTTTTTATCTAATCTTTTATCTAAGATTTATTTAGAAGTTGGTGTTAAACCAAAATGAATCAGTCATTTCCTGAAGCATAAGATTACTTATACAGTGAATGAATATACCAATACAAATATTTTAAAAGTAATACATAAGAAAACTGTAACTCTAAGTTCCTTAAAAAGGATACATTCAAATATAAGAACACAGAAAAGGATAAAAAGTAAATAAAACATGGAAAATGACGCACTATGTTTATTGTTTAGAGCTAGTCAGGAGATAGAAACCACTCAAAATATTTTAACAGAATTTAATATAAATAACTTTTAACTACATATAAGGCTATTAGCTAGATCAAATAAAAAGAGACACTGGTTTGTCTCCAGGATCTCGGTAGCTAAAACCTCTATCAAACTTAGGGCTGGGGAGTGGGGAGCAGGCAGAAAGGAAAGGGTTTGGAATTATTTAAAACTTAGACACTCAAAAAAGCTAATGTTGTAAAAGAGAAATTTAACTTTCGGTGAGCCTCTGGAAAATAAATCCCCTATTTAGGGGATACCAATCTGCTGGTGTTAAAAACTCTGTTGCTACAGCAAGTGTCCGGGTACCTAGGAAAAGAAGTATGGTGAAGGTGAATCTTAGAAGAACAGGAAGTAGGTGAAATGCCAACAGGAAGCAGACATTAAAACCGAGTGCTTTCACCCTCCAACATGCACACACATATTTTTATTTACACTTTTTATCCTCTTTCCTTCTTATGCTATTATACAGTTCACTATGCAGACCCACGTGCCTTTACCTCTCCCTCTGGGGGAACTTACTGAGAGAACCTCACAGGGAGAGAGCTGAAAAAGCAAAGATGGGGTAAATAACACCCCAGCTTAGCATCACTGAGCCTAGCAAAGACAGGTACATTTGAAGCAGAGGGATAGCAGCTTAACAATTGAAATAATATATAACTTTGGCAACCCAACATCCATGCATACTCCACCATAAATATTTGAAATTCACTGCAGCAGTAACACTCCCTTTCTGTGTCCACCTATGAGGATACATCCATCACATAAATTAAGACATACTCGATCTCTCCCTTAAATGAACAATGACAAAGTTCTACTCTTAAATTCATGTCTGGGAGAGTCCCACTGTCCATTACCAAGTTTTGTTACATCCTCAAATTTGGACATGTTTTAATCTAATAATTTGTTACCTAAAATCTGCACAGTAAATTGTATAATAAAATCAGAAGGAAAGAGGATAAAATATACAGATAAAAATATGTGTGTGTGCATGTGTGTAATAGATAGTATGCATTAGTTATTATAGTCCTCAATTCAATGACTGGTAATGAAACCATAGGACATATTGATAATTTTTCTTACACCATATGTTCTTAGTTCCCTTTGCTCTAAGCAATGACCTCAGCTGACTAGAATTATTTTTCTGGTAACATGTTCTACACCTTCATTCCTGCAGAATCAAGTAAATTTTATTTGTTGTTGGTCTCACTTTTCTTCCTTTTTTTTCCTATGGGAAATGGAATGGTGAGGCACCGTGTAGAATCCCCTAGTTCAGTTGTGATGAACTCATTTTCACCAGGGGCCACATCAGCCTTGTGGTTGCCTTCAAAGGGCTGAATGTAATTTTAGGACTGCATAAATGTAACTACTTCTTAACTAGGGGCAAGGAGCTCAGTGTTGCAGCCGGGTAGAAACAAGGTGTCGGGTTGGATAAAACAAGGTGGAGGGCAAGATTCAGCCTGTGGACATTGTGTTTGCCACCTGTGCCCTAATTGTAGATATAGTCGATCTTATTTATCCCTTTAGCAAAGCAGCAACCCAATTTCTTTTTAGGAATAAACATCAATTACTTCAGACCACGGAGTAACTCATCTCTTTCCCTGTGGGTTTAATATACTCAAGATCTCCGAATGGCCAGGCATGAAATTTAACTCCCGGTTCAATGAAACCATTGTTTTGTTTTTGGTGGAAAAAAATGCCACAGTCTCCACACAGCCTGGGAACACATACGGTATATCCTTACCAGAGAAGCTCACCTTGTGAAAAGAGAAAGCAGAAATTCTGAAAATAGGGTATTAGGTGTGATAGTGAGATGAGTTACACTTCCCTCAACAGCTCAATTCCTGGATTCATGTATTCTAATTGTGGGCAAGACAGAATCATAATGTCTTATTTAAAGTAAAGACACTTTACTAAGTGCAGTGATGTAGTATATATCTATGCAGTCATACCTTACTAGGTGACAGTAAGGTAGTGTTGTCCTTCAAGTGGCAAGTCACTGAGTCTTCAGTAGACCAGCTACTTCTGGGTGATGAAGTATTTGTTAAGACCTGTGAATTCTATGGGACTGAGTCCACTGCTGCATTTATTTATCTGTAAAAGTAAAAGAATATTCCATAAAAATAATGCCTAGAATACTATGAAATGAGCAACACATTTATTCCATAAGTTTACAGATGGTAAATTTATAGAAACATTATGAACAAACAAGGTAAATCCATTTTCAGAATATATGTTTATTCTTCAGAGGACAAGTTTCTGTACCTTTATGATGGAAGATTCCAATATGATAAACCTGCTACTATATGACTGTCTGATCCCCTTGGGTTGTGGTTTTTCTCTGCTGTGAATAGATCACACAAGCTGTGGCAGCTGGATTTAGAGAAGAGAAGTGTGTGGCTTTGAGCCCATGTGTCTTTTCACCACAGCCGCATTTTACGTAGCTGTATTGTGTGCCAGCATGACAAGGGAGACATGCTGTTGTTCTCCGACAGAAGGGGCCGTGTTATTCACCTGGTTGGGGACAGCTTCCTTTGTTAATCACACAAGGGACAATTATTTTCACATTTAGTCCAATCTGGGAGGTCATCCACATACCTCTATCCTGCAGCTCCTTGTCACAATCCTTTAAACCCATTCTTTCCAATAAACAGATCATTCAGTCAAATACCATATGATCTCACCTGTAAGTGTAACTTAATCAACACAACTATCAAATGAGCAAAACAGAACCAGAGACATGGAAATAAAGAACAAACTGACAGTGACCAGAGGGGAACGGGGAGGGATAAAAGGTGGGAAAGAAGGGGAAGGGGCAAGTCAAGGAACATGAATAGAACACTCATGGGCACAGACAATGGGATGGTGATTGACTATGGGAACAGGGTGGGGTGGTGGGGCAGGAGAGAGCAATGGGGAAAACAGCGGGACAAAGGTAACTGAACAACAATAAAAACAATAATAATATTTAGCAACTGTATAAGAATCAGTATGAACCGTAATTCTGGGAATCTTTTAGTCCAGAAAAAATGAGGCAGTTTTTAATGTGTCAATTATTTCACTATTAAATAAAAACTAAAATATTGATTAGTTCTTTGATAAAACTGTATAATGGAAAAAGTATTATGATTAATATATTTCTGTGAACAAGAGGTCCAATATGTTTACCGAAATATCTGTAATTCTGTCTACAAATAGCAAGCTATTACAAATATTTGGTTGTGTTTTTGTCAAATAAATAACTTACCCTTCAACTATAAGACATGTGACTATTAAGGTGTGTTTCAAACTTTGTGCTGAGTCACTGCTTTCATTTTACTACTACTGTTGTTTCTTTCTGATTTCAATATCTTAAGAAGGAACAAGATGATTAATATAAATCAAAGAGTTATAAGTGGTAGTTATTTCAACAATTATTTTCCCAGAATGTCGTAAGTATAATTGTTTGAAAATTTTGGATTATGTTATGCCCAATTATAAAAGGGAAAAGAAGTCTTTCCCTCTGCCCAGAGGATCTGAGAGGTAGAGGGCAAGGGGGTCTGGCCGACAATTGGTGAGCCTTTCTTTTTTTTTTTTTTTTTTTTTTTTTTTTTTTA
>CM052540.1:175801520-175883039 GCA_028533065.1 Trachops cirrhosus
TTCTTTCTTTCTTTCTTTCTTTCTTTCTTTCGATACTGCAATTATGAACACCGGGAATGGGATTACAGCTCTAAAAACAAATTGATTTAGCAAATTCATTGTACAAGTACTAATTTTAGGGGAAATATAATTTAGGCATTAATTTACTGAGGTATTAATCAGATAATTCTGTATTTATTAAATTCAGACATTGTGCTGGAAATTTTAATGTAGTGATATTTCTGCCTTTAGAAATTTTGAATTTTGTGGGAAAAGTTAACTTGTGCATATATAAGATAAATAATAGCACAATGCGGTGTGGGGAGTTGGATCCCTGAGACTTACTGAAGGCAGGGTTGTGAATGGTGGGAATAGCGAGGGAGTAGCAGATGGAGTCAATGACATGAGATGGAGTCTTACAGTCTGAGGAGCACAACAACAATTATCCCTCAATGAAATTTAAAAACTTCTAGAGAATTCTCAGAGAATATTAACATAATGTGTATATTTAGCTTTAAATAATTATAAAACATGCAGACTCATATATCCAGAATTTATATATATATATACTTGAAGTCTCATATTGTCAAGAGGTGTGAAAAACCATTTGTGATACATAAACATGTAGGTGATATGCAAATCCCATGGAAATACTTAAGTAGCTGGTGATAATATTTAGAATATTAGAAGCTTCCCCAGCCAAGTGAGTTGTTCTTAGACATGTTACTTGCTGGTAAAAACTCTGATATCATCAAAAAAAAGTAAATAAAAAAGCACTAGATGAATAACTAGAAAAGTGACCTCAAAAATAAGCCAAGGAAGTTGGAGACAACAGAGCTGTTCTTCAGTAGCAAATGGATAAACAAACTGTGGCACATCCCCGTAGGGCGATATCAACTATGACAAAACACAGAGGAGATTTTAATACATAGTACTAAGTGAAAGAAGCCAACCTAAAAATAAAAGCTACGTTAGTGTGATTCTAACTATATGACATTTGAAAAACTATGGAAACCTTAAAAAATAATTTCTTGACCAGAGTTGATAGGAACGGAGGGAGTGAGAGGTGTCAATTAATAAGTGAAAATTGGGACTTTTCATGACAGCAAACTATTCTGTATAATAGTATTAAAGGGTTACCTGTTATTATACACTTGTTAAACCCATGAAATGTACAGCATCAAGAGGGTACTCGAATATTAACTGTGGATTTTAGTTAATGTGTTAATATTGGATCACCAATGGCAACAAATATACCGCACTAATGCAAGAAGTTAATAGTCAGAAAAACTGTGTGTATGGGTGTAAGGGAGAGGAGTATATGAGGACTCTCTACTTCCTACTCTAGAGTTCTATTAACCCAAAACTGCCCTGAAAATAGAATTGATTAATTAAAGTAATGAGGAATAAAAGAAGTTTGAGAAGTAGAGAGCGGACAAGTTTTCCTTAATTCAAAAGATGTTCATGAAATTGTATCTCTGTACCACACACCATGTAATTACTGTATTAAAAGTGAAAAGATAGACACACTCAGTGATTTCACAAAGCCTACAGTCAATTGTAGCCAATAAATCCAGTGCAAAATTCAAATTATTTCAGCTTGTTTTGCACCTCAAAGACTACATAGTCCTCCAACACTAATATATTTGCAATTGCTTACTTAATATTTACATTATTCACTAGAATATAGTATCCAAGATGACAGGAACACTGTCTTTTAACCATGATATGAATATCACATACCGTATGTCTATCATACAGCTGATATACACACAAATATAAAATGTGATACAGTTTTACACATTTATGATATATGTGAAACATGTATATAATGTATATATCATACCTATAGTACTTTCAAAAGAATGATGATAAAATTCAAGCTAAGGATAAATTGGTAAATATGCATGAATCCCTTTTTCTTTATCTGCACTCAGCAAATAGTTGATGTGTACACATTTTAGTACACATGCAATATCTACCCTAACCAGCTACTTACTAGGTCCTCCTCACTGTGGGCCTGGAATGAATGATAGATATGGGGTAGTGGGCCTCTGCATCATCAGAGTTTTGGGTTAGCTATGTGGTACTCAGAGATGCTGAGTTAGTCACCTCCAGAGGTGAGTAGCATTACTTGTTTTCCCTAGTATGACAGATACTATTACCCAATGCTGAGTCATCTATGCGAAACACTTGGTAAATACTCTTCTATCACTACCCCCCAACACACACGCAGCTTAAATGCCCATACAGCTTATACAATGTCTGAGACACTGGTTGTGCTCCCGATTCAAACACATCCTCACCCATGTGAAGCTTACATTTGAATTTTCTAGAGAAAGAAGTTAAGCATACAAAAAATAGATACCTAGAAATTCAGCTGGTACTATATGTTATAAAAGGAAAAAATGTGTGAAGATTCTATGCTCTAGTGAGGGCCATGGCAGTTGGTATCTTTCATCCACTCGTTCTTCTAGAACATGCCACCCTTCCCTCAAGAAGAAAAGTCTAATCCCTTTCCATTGAATCTTAACTGGCCATATTGCTTAAACCCAGGAGAATGTGAGAGCATGTGACTTCTTACCTGAATCAGTAAAAGTCACGAAGCTTCTCCCAGCCTCTCTCAGAACACTTGCTCTCAGATCACTTCCTCAGGGGGACGCACCCTCTCAGAACCCAGCTTCAGTTCAGTGAGGCTCAGGACACAAGGGAAAGCCACACTCATCCATGCTCTGTGTGACCCCTGAGTTGAGTGTACTAGGCTTTGGCCATCAAGTCCAAACACCAGAGAAATTAATAAGGAGGACTCCAGGAGGTCTGAGCACCTTTCTTTCAAGCCTTCTTAGCTGAGGTCCCAGACATTAAAAAATAGGAACAAACTCCCCGCTATGTACTCTATTCTAACTCCTGACCTATAGACAAAAACAAGATTGATTAATTTCACTGCATAAAACTAAACAAACAAAAAGACTATGAATTTCAAATGCCAGTATAAAACAAACTAAAAAATTCAGATATAGCAAAAAAAAACAAAACACTAACTCAGTAAAATGGTATTCAGTAAGAGTTTATTGTGCATGCAAGAAAGGCTCACGAACCAGGGAGTAATCAAACCCAAAACTAGTGTGAAGCCCACACAGATACATGACTTTACAGGATGACTTATACAGTGAACATGAGAAAGTTATTTAACCTTTTTAATGACTAGTTATTACAGTGTGGGGGGTGTCCAGACAGTATGTAATTGGTGAAAAGTGATTGTTTTATGGTTTAAATGGTTTTGTCTGCTCAGGGAATAATCAAATCTGATCTTCATTTTGCATTTAATTTTAAGTGATCACACTTATACTTGGGAAATATTACAATTTGATGAATTTGTGTTATTATTTATGCATGATACTCTAAATATTAATAAGCCAATAGAAAAATAGACATAAGGAACAATTCACAGGTCATGTTACCCACATGAACAATACCAAAATGTGCATATTAAATTGTACTCATATATCAAATTATGCTCAATAATTTAATAAGGGAAATGCAAATCAACCAAAAATGACAGATATTTCAGAGAGAGAGTTATCAACTACATCTCTAATGTTAATTCCTTTTTAACATTATTAGTAGTAAATTTGGAAATATTTTTTACAAAGTAGAACATTTTAGTTTGTATATATTGGCATTTGCTCACTACTCTCTATTTTTCTCTAGTTTTAAAACACAATGCTTAAAAGAATAGCAGACATTTTTATCCTATGTCATTTTTTTTAGTGAAGAAATATTTATTTCAAAAAGAACATGGGAAACTTCACATTTTCAACATATCAAAATTTTCACCATTGTTTCTTTTTTGGTGACATTTTATTTATGTTTAACTTTAGTCTTTTTTATTTACAGTTGACATTCAAACTTATTTTATATTAGATTCAGTAGTACAGCATAGTAAAAATCATATAATTTACAAAGTGATTGTATGTCATTGAATTTTAACTGGAGATCTTTACATTGAGGACAATTCAGTGGTATTACTAAAAGTATGTTGTACCAGCAGAAAACCACAAGCTATTGTAGGTTTTACTCAGCAATATCGGACATCAAATAGCAATGGAGCAGCATTTAAAATTGTCCTAGAAAAAAATTGTAGCTTAAATATATGCTATCAAAGCACATTGTCTTAACATGAAACAATAAAGAACTTTCTCAAAATACTAAGAATCCCAAAACAGCAATTTGAAAGAATATATGCACCTATATATTCATAGCAGCCATATTTACAATAGCCATGATTTGGAAACAGCCCAAGTGCCCATCAGTAGATGAATGGATAAAAAGTTGTGGTACATTTACAATACAGAATATTGTGTAGCTGTAAAAAAATAAGGAAATCTTACCTTTGCAACAGCGTGGATGGACCCGCAGAGTGCTATAAGTGAAATAAGCCTGTCAGAGAAAGTCAAATACCATATGATCTCACTTATATGTAGAATCTAATAAAAAATGACAAACAAAATAGAAACTGAGGAATGAGTACCTGGAACAGACTGGTGGCTGTAAGGCAGAGGGCTGGGTCAAAGAAAGTGAAGGGACTAATGAAAGGACATGTATGCATAACTCATAGAACAGACAACAGTGTGATGATGGCTAGTGGAAAGGAGGGGTGGGGGCTGGGTGGAAGCAGGCTACAGTTGGGGGGAATGAGGACATCTGTAATAGTGTCAACAAAAAAATAAAGAAAACAAATAAAAGTAAATTGAACAAAATAAACAAAAAGTTTATTTGCAATAAAACACAAGATTTTAGCTATAAAACAATAAAATAGCTGAGTCTTTTATACCCAATGTGTGTCTAAGATTTTCTCCCTAGAACCAACAGCATGTTCCTTGTTTTTGAGTTTTCTATTTAAAGAACAGACCAGATCAAAACTGTTAATATCTTCTGAAATTCTTACTATGTGTCAAGTATTATTATGAATTCTTTATAAAATTGACTGTATTATTTTAAAACATTATACATCAGATACTGTAATTTTCCACATTTTATCTAAGATCATATTTGAACATGATAAATTACAGGGGATTTATCAGGATCACAAGGCTATTCAGTGGTAGAACTAAGACTTGAACCCCAAAAGTCTGGTTCCAAATTCTATGTTCTCTGCTTCAATACTTGGCCTCTCTCATCGATTAAGATAAACAGGTTTACATAGTTGGAAAATCCTAAATATTAAGAGCAAGCAATAGATTATTTATTTCATATTGTTTTCAAAGTTGACTATGCTAAGAAAATTCAGTTGCCTGTCTAAGGGCAAAAGTCTTACACTTTTGTTCAATAACCTATTAGAGCAGTTAATCAGAATTTCAATTATGAAATCTATTTTTATTTGGATCCAGCACAGCTGTTCTACAATTCAGTCTATCTCTAACTCCCTCTCTAGAGACAGGGATCAGAAAACTGGTACCATCCTTTTTAAAAATACTTTACACAAGTGAAAAATAAAATTTAAAATATTATCAAGTTGCAAAGAGGAATAAAAGAAACCACAGTGGGAACTGGAAAGAATTAGGTTTATTCTAGCTCAATATAATAGCTTATTGTCCTTTGACATGCTTTTCTCAAGTGAATATAAGAATTTTTTTTAAAAAAATCAATGTATGCCTAGTATATGTAATGATTTTTCTTTTTTCTTTTTTTCCCTGACATAAAATATACTATGGAATTTTAGGGAATACATCTAAGTTAGATTCAGACAGTTATTTATCCCACTAAAAGTATCACCCATGAAATAAATTATCTTTGGGGATGGCAAAATCTGTTGGAGACTACCTTACTCCATTGATCAGGATTTCCAAATGCCACTTTTTTATCAATACAAATCATGGTTAATGGAGATAGAGTTTTGAAAAAAAACAAACAAAAAAAGTGAACATTAGGAAATATGGAGCAATGTACGCCTGTTTGTGGGAACAAAGAATTCGTTGGGTTGTTTGGGGTGGATTATTTTATAAACTAGCCAATGCAAACCAATTCCATAGGAGTATAAGAGCATTGTGCTGGACGGAGCATTGGGAAGGCATTTATTTGAATAAAACAATAATGCTATTCACTAGGAATCTTGTATCCTTTCATTTCTGTAATAAGCATGTAGTATGTAAGTATACAGTGGAAAGGACATCTTTATTTTGTTTTAAAGTACTGCACTTTCTTCTCCAGGAATGTGGTAGTAAGAACTTTCTACAAAGGCAAAAATAATGTATGCAAAGAAGCAGCAGTTAAAATTGTTCACAATCAGGCATAATAAAGTAAATTGTGTAGAAAACTAAAAGTCAACACTTATTGAACACTAGACTTAAAATGTTTTAAAAACACAAAGTTAACTTTATGGGAATAATAAGGTTTAAGGTGCTGCTCCCCATGCAGAGCCTGATTTCTTGCCTTCATGCATTTTAAGGAAAACAATCTTTTCCTTCTGACTTCAGTGATTTCCCCTGGTCCATGATTTGTAAATCAAATTTTTACTCATCCTTTACAGCTAAGCTCACGGCTCATTATCTTACTTATATCAATATCCTAAGAAATAATTGCATATTTATTCATCATATAAACTCAAGGATGCACAGAAGTACACTGTGTACCTGATTGTGCAATAAAAATTAGATTAAAGTATAGATTAAAACATTCCATTAAATAAAGGATAAAGCCAGAAATCCTATCTATAACTTCTCATGGCCATAAGTACTTTCACATACCTCCAGTACACATTTCTCTTTCCCAAGAAGGTTGATACGCCCTATTTTAATTGTGGTAGCCTTCCACAATTTCTCTTTAATTTCTCTAGGCTTCCTCGATGACAAATATGTCTGTGTATGTATGAAAGTAAGCTACTTATGGTAACCTAAGGAATTTATGTTGAGGGGGGAAAAAGTAAGGGTAGTATGATGGCAGAAGTTAAAAAACCAATAAAATGCATATTTATTTTCACCTTCAAAGAGAAGTTGTAACTGGAAAATAGTTAGCTGGAAAGTAAAAATTTGCTCATCTAACTTATAACAAAACTTAAAAAAATATAAGAAACTGTACTGACAATGTCCTTGAATACTATGAAAGAGCAACACAGTGTGTGCTTAAATAAATATAAAAAACCTAGTATGTGATGTGCATGAGTGATCCTTAGAGCAAATATTACTAATGGGATATTCAACAACAAGAAAAAATATTCATAAGTACACATACGTGGAAAAGTTTTCAGGAAGCATTATGTTTAAGTTTCAGGTGAACAGATACATGTGAATTGTAGCTAGTGAATGAAAATGAAACTCTCTTTAGGTAGGGAAACACATGCAAAATTCTGAAGGTGACAGATAAAGACAATTGGAGGAAACAAATGTGACCACAGAGGCTGGAGGTGAGAGTGGAGGGTGACCGGAGCAGATGTAGTCAAAGGGAGGGTTTTCTAGGCCTGCTGCATCCATCACGAGGAATCCTAATTTATTTGCTGGGGTTAACAGAAAAATTTTAACATATGATTTGCTTGGAAAATATGTTTTTTCAAGATTTGGAGATAATTAAAAGTGGACATGTCTGCATCAACAAGAGTACTTTAAGAGATTGCTGCAGCCATTATACATAGAAACATACCACTGGTTTGAACGAGTAAAGTGCCACACTGAACTTGGAATGCAGATAAGGAAATGGACTCAAGGAGATTTAGCTAAATTGAGGCCTTCAGCATTTGGTATAGAGTTCAGGAGAAGGAGGATGAGTCACAGATATGGCAGTTACGTTAGGGCTCCATGCACTCTGTTATCCATGATGGCTTAGAAGCAAAGTCCAACATTACAGCTGATTTTGGATAGTGGCGTACTAACCCAAACACCTAGACATCATCCTGGATAACTCCAACTAAAAAGTAAAAATCTAGCAAATAACATTAATTGTTATTTCGATGATACCTCTCCAACAAGTGACTTTTAGAATCAAATATTGAACTACTTGATCATTAAAAAATATTCCAACTCAAAAATCTGCAAGTGAAGTACCTTTGATGTCATTTTACAAACTTTCTTACTCAGTTATTCCCATTACATTTGTCCTTCAAAGTTACAGAAAATGTCATACCTGGATTCTTTTATTCTTTACAAGTTTACTGGGGTCTTTCTGTCTTCTCTTGGCATGGACTTTGGAGGCACACTGCCTGATTATAGACACTGATCTCCTATTTATTCTGTGGAGACACTCCCCTGCACATTGGCTTTCACACCTGCAAATGGTAATCACAAAAGCACACACTTATGAGGGTCATTGAAAGAAGTAAACAGGCTGAGTGCATAAACACGGTGCTACTGAAAGCCGTTTGACAAACCATCTGTGATTTATAACACTTGGCAATTAACACTCTCACAAAATTATGGGTATAACTGAATTATAATTAGTCCATATCCTTCAGCAATACAAGTTATTTGGTGAAAAGATATTTTTATCTCTATATCCATCAGGAATCATCTTTTTTGGTCATATACATAGTGAATAACTGTATTGAACTCTATTGACAATATATAGCCAAATTCAACCTCCATGGGCTAATTTTTATCCAGGTTTCTTCTCCCAAGACATTGCTGCAAATGTTATAAGAGCTAAGGCATTTATGAATGCCTGACATCCCAGTATGCCCGAGGACTAAACTTAATGATGTCAAGTTAACTTCCATGGAGGCTTATGTGTGTGGGCCAGTCCTTCATTAGGTTATAAATCTCTGTATTGAAGAGACCGTACGTTACTCACTTCTGCATGCTTCGCAGCACCTCACAGAGTACCCTGAATTTAATAAGCCCTCAAAACATACTGAGTTGAACTGAATTATCAGATGTTACTTCTTAGGCAAGACTTCCCTTCGCCTTTCATGCAGAACTAATTATTCCCCATACTGTACTAAGAATTGACTTTGACTGTGATTGGCCTTTTATATGTGAAATCTTTGTGCCTACACATAAAAGTGGACAAAATGACCCGACTGATGAAACGCTAGTTCCCTTCCATGGACCCACAGATTCAGTGATTAGTTCCCAACAGCCATTTGACGCAAGCAAGGCCTTTGATGACCTTTACAAAAAGACAGAAAAAAAAGGCAGTCAAAAAATTACATAAATGCTTATTGAATAGATTTTTCAAAGTGGAATAAAAAAAGAGGTCAGAAGAGTCCAATTCATACAAGAATGTGTAGCTGATAGTTGCCATGCTGGAGTTATAAGTTATTTTTAAATTTCAAAATAAATGTTTTTTGCATAGCATGCTTCCTTTAGATTTACCTACCTCTCCAGAATCATAATTAAAACTCTAACATATTCTTAGATTAACATTTCATTCTATTCCTCCTTTCTGCATTCTTTGTATATGAGCTGTATAAATTAACACCAGAGCGTATTAGGATGTAATGACTTTCCATGGAGGGTTCTGAGGGCTCTGCGTAGCCTGGATGCTCAGGGTTGACTTTTTTGAGTGTTGCTGTGCAATGTGGTAAGTGAATGTAGCTAATGAAGACATGGTATATTGACTCCAGTGCTGTAGGTAGAGTTTGTACTTCTGAAGAAAAAATCCTAGAAAAATAAACATTATCTTTAACTTTGTATTATTGTTAAAATTCATAGACTATCATGCATATTAATCAAATAACAATACAAAACTAAGGTAAATTAGCATCTTTGAAGAGCTATTTCAAGAGTGGTTAAGACAGCATATTTGAAACTCAGATATGTAAATAAGAGTCCTGGTTTTATTCCACTTCTAGATTGTGCAACCCTGAGAAAGTCATTAAACATTTCTAGATCTTTTCATTCTCATGTGTGTAGTGTACCAAAGTCAAAAAGTGTTTACCAGATTTATGTCAGGTATGCATTTGGGGGCAGACCTGCCATCATTAAATCTGTTACTGCTTGGAACCCCTTGGGATTCCTGGTCACACTTCCAATCCGAGGTGTATCTGTGGTTTGCTGGATCCCACAGTATAAATCTCCAGATGGGGCAGAAGTGATTTGGAAATTATATTCCTGCAGAGGACAGACCTTCAGCAATGCCTACCTGCATTCTTCCTGGCCACAATACATCTAAGATGTATGTTTTGCATCATTTCCCAAAGTGGTCCTGCAGGATTACTCCATGTAGCTGGCTACATAATGCACTCCTCTTGGCTGCATTCGTTCTGTGTACCTTCCCTCTCACCTGCCAGTGTATACTGACCCCCTCCAAAGAAATAAGTCATAATTTCTGTTTCTCAGGAGAAGTGCACCAAAACAGCAATTAAAGCTACAGGAATTAAGTGGATCTGAAAGGTTCTTGCAACAATCCACCACCTCCATTTCACCCTACATACCCCTTCTTTTTAAATACTCACCTGTACTATTACTACTTCTGTGACTTTAGGCAAATCATTCATTTTTACTGAGTGCTTACCACATCTGTAAACCAAAACTATAAATGTGTAAAATTTCAAAAAAAAACCTTCAGAAAAATGTGTAAAACTGAGAAAAGTAACATACTTTTCTATTTGGTGTTCTGTATAATTATTACAAAGTGGAAAAAAGGGTATGAGTACAGGTGACAGCATGATAAGCAGTGAGATGAGAATATCTCTAATATGTATACATTAAAAAGACATTTGTTTACTAGCCCTTTTTGTGCTCTCTCTCTCTCTCTCTCTCCCCCTATTTTTGCATTATTCATTTTAGCCACATGTGAGCAAATCCTGAATCACATCCTATAGGGCACCAGGTGCACCATCGGAGAAGCACCAAATTCAGAGTAGTCCGAGGAAATAGTGGAAGCCGGAACAGGAAGATACCCTCGTGTTCATGTCTAGATGTGGCTTCTCTCTATTTCTGGAATGACTTTTCTAATTTCCAGTCTTTTCTAATTTCATTGAGTCAGTGTCCTGTGTATTTTTACCTTGATATTTAGAAAATCATCACATTTGGCAAATGAGTATAGACCATATACAACACCTGAAAGAGTGCACTAAACTTTGATGAGACTAAGATAATTGACACATAGAGAAAATTTCTGGATAATCTAATGGTGTTTGTCTACATTATTCTCAACCCAAAATTTAATTGAATACATTATTTCTTGTTGATGTTATACTATTTTGAGTTTGATTCTGCCTTTAAATGAACTCCTTGATCTCAGAAATTATTCAGTCTTGCATTTCCTACTGTCTGTGGTGTCATATTATTAAATACACATACACACACTTACACATATATAATGAGATACAAAAATTAAACATTGTAGCCCTGGCTGGTGTAGCTCAATGGATTGAGAGCTGACCTGTGAACCAAAGGGTTGCCAGTTCGATTTCCAGTCAGAACACATGCCTGGGTTGCAAGCCAGGTCCTCAGTGGAGGGTGCTCGAGAGGCAACCGCAGATTGATGTTTCTTTCCCTCTCTTTCTCCTTCCCTTCTCCTCTCTCTATAGATAAATAAACAAACCTTTAAAAAAAAGTAAACACTTTAAAGGTGATTTGAACTACATGATCATTTCTTTTGATTGGTTAACTAATAGGCTAAACATAGCCTAATCATTAGAATTTTTCTATTATTTTGCCAAACAATTTATTCCAAAATTTAGTATATATGAGGAGTTGATGGTTTTTGTCAAATAAATAGAGATACAAGATTATAATAAACGTAGATATTTTAACAACAGTGTGCAAACAATAGGCTCAAAATTTGTATTTTTTCTCTCAAAAATGAATGCAAAGTGCTCACAATTCCAGAATATAAATAATTTAATTAGCTTTCACATATCCTTGAAAATTTCTCTTCTTTATGGAAAATTCCCAGTTCAAGAAACCTTTTTGGATTTTAGAAAATTGTGATTAATACAATTAAATGACAGAAATGCTGGGGGTTAAACATTAAAATGCTATATGAAAAGAAAATAATACAAAAACTAGGTCTGGCTGTGTTTACAGAAAAATTATTTAGGTCTTTATTAGTTATATGAACTTGCCAGAAGTCTTTCCAAATACAAGAAAAATTTGTGCTTCATGCCATTCAGATTACAAATAAATGGACTGGATCTACATAATAAAGATTCTGTATTTAAAAGAAAACACTATAAGATATTTAGCCTGAAAAGTGGTAGCTAAATTGTATTGTTCTTGAAATAGAAAAGTTATGCAACTGGAAAAATATTCATTACATAATTAAATCTACCAAAAGGAGCATATGATAAGATTGTCTGAAATTTTCATGCTTAAAGATCAATAGAAATTAAACATAAGCAATTTCAGATGGTTCAAGCTAAGTACCAGAAAATGTTTGGTGAACACTTAAGTCAGTGAATGAGCAAATAATTGTAGTTATATAGGACTTACTCAGATTGAAAAATCCTCTAGGTACAGCACAATGATTTTTGAGGGATTGTGGAGTGATATATTGTTCCAAGTAATATAAAGAATGAATGGCAAAACACAAGGGGAAATACTTCTGCAATTTATAAAACCTGGATTAATTCATAATTTTCCTTTGTAGGGCAATGAATGAAAAGTCTGATGAACTCAGTCAGAAAAGAGGTTTTAACACAATTCATGTATAAAATAACAACAGCTTTAATGAAAAACTGTCCACATTCCAAAGGTCTATCATGACAGAGGGTGTCTTTTCTAATTTCCATATACACAAAACTCCTTTCTTTGTGTAGCTCCAACATCTTCAGCACACAGCTTTCAGTCACCCTGGGCTCTCTGTCATTGTCAGAAGGAAGAAGAGCATGGAAGCATGCCAAAATCTGGGGGGTCCAAAGAACCTTCCCAACTCTCATTCCATTGGGTGCAACTTAGCACACAACCATATCAAATTTTGTGGCAACCTTGGAAATGCAACTTAACTTGTGTGCAAGTAGAAAAGAAAACTGGGTTTGGTGAACAGTAATCTTTACTGTATTCCCTATTTCCTGACACATTTAGTTAGTAATAATCATGGTCTGTTTGCACTATATTCTCAGCTAATTGGTGAGAGCTTTACTCCCTAAAAAATTCTTCTACTTTCCTTTTGGGCATGGTATGTGGGGGCAGAGGGGCAAAGTGGTATTTAAAATAACTTGCATACAATAAAATTCATCATTATATTGTGCATATCTATGACTTTTGGCAAACATGTACTTATATATCCAGCAACACAATCAAAATATATAATCTGAATCAACTCAAAAAACTTCCTTGGGCTCTTTTGCAGGTGATTTCTTCCCCCATTCCCAATTTCTCTCAACTACTGATAAGTTTTTTGTCCTTACAAGAGGATAAGAAAGCCATAGGAATGGAACTGTGCAATATGTAGTAATTTATGTTTGACTCTTTATATTTAGTACAATGCATCTGAGAATTTTCCTCATATTGTACTCCACAAAGTTGATTCTTTTGTAATACTGAGCAGTATTCAACTGCATAAATCAACTGTTTGTTTACCCATACCCCATATGAGATTGGTAATTATAAATAAAGGTGTTACAAACATCTACTCCTAAGTTTTGTATGAATTTGAATGCCCAAGAACATTTCTGGTTAATGCTAAGACCATGTTTAACTTCACAAGATACTGTCAAATGGTTATTCAAAGTGATTTGGGGTCTTTATATATAATACTTTAATGAAAAAGGTGGAACACCCAAGGATATGTCATTTCTATTTAAAGCATTCTATTTCTTGAACCAACTTTGTTAAATGTGCAAACCATAGAATTCCCCTCAAAATTACCATTAAGTTTTAATCTTGTTGTCTGATCATGGAATTTAACTTAATTTTAAGCCATATGAGTTCTTTTGTTTTTTATTGCAAGTGTATGAAATGCCCAAATATTAAGGAAAAATGTATTTCGTAGGTAGTTTGAAACATTTTTGACATATCATTCCCAATTAAGTGCATGTAAAATGACTGTTACAGAAGTAAACCAACTCATTAAAATTAGCCATAGGACAAATGTTACCATGTCAACTAAGACATTCCCCAAACATCCTAGAAACTAAAAAGATATTCACAGTTGTAATACATTATCCCAGCAGGCAAATTCACTAGGGCTGTTAATGGTGTCTCAGTAATTGAGGATTAAAGAGCTTCTCTTACATTTATAGCTTATTCTTATGAGTAATAGTAGGGGAAAAAATCAAACATGTTTGTAGAAATGATGTAAAGAGGAAATAATGGTCTATTATATAGATTCAGGGCTCTTTCTTTTGCTGGCTATTAGTTATTCTCTTAAGCTAAAGTTATGACAAAGAGCAAACATTTATAGAGAATTACCTGTCACTTTAGCCACTCTGCCTTCTGTTTCTTTCTTGAAGTTCTCTACCTCACTTTTTTAGAATGGAAATCTCCTTGGCTCTGGACAATTCTTCCTGTATGGACTTGACTTGCTTCCTCATTTCATCAATGGCTCTGTTCAAATGCTACTTTGTAAAAAAAGTCTTCCCTTTATATCCATATATACAGCAGCAGAACTTCCTTTAAAAAATCACCCATCTGTTTACAACATTTTATTTTACTTCCTAGCACTTCTCATGTCCCAGCAAATATGACTTCATAAGTTCAGTTGCTTGTGAATTAACTGCATTGTATAGCTTGCTTTCACATGTCTTTGCAAATTCATGAGTTTGCAAGTTCATGAACTTGCAATACAATGAGCTACCATACAAGTTCATGAGTTAAACATAGTCTTGTTTATTTTTTAGGAGGGCCTATTTTTGAATTAATAGATAAATAAATAAGTAAGTATGTAACATACTGATATATAAATTCCTAGCAGTATACAAAATAAATTTGTACAAACAGTTATGGCTACTCCATTGTTAAAAAGTAATTACATTTTTTGATGTAACATCCACTTGGCTCAAAGAAGTCATTGAATAAAGGATTTTCATTAATGTTTTAATTACAGTTATATTTATTGAGTGTCTATAGTATCTGCAAGTTACTTAGTCCAATGGGATACAGTGTAGAACTAAAAACTAACAGTTTAGCTAGAAGAATAATAAAGATAATTATAGCATTTTTTTAAATAGTAAGAAAGGAAACATTCAAATTGTTATGAAGGAGAAATGAAGATGTGATTTTACTCAATACTCTATGGGAAAATAGAGTAACAATTCCATGCTGACTTAGGAAATAAATTGGAGTAATTTGGAAGAGGGTAGTATATTAAAAGCATTACAGAGAGTACCATACATGGGGTTTAGACTATATTAGGTTAGTAGGCTGAGGTCTGTGGAGCAAGAAAATGTTTAGCATCACAAACAGATAAATGCCCTAGTATCCCAATAGCAAATGGATTGAAAGATTTGATCTGAACACAGGATATCTGGGTGTGGAATGCCTTACTTGTGAAAGGTAAGTGGGACTATTGAATGTTATCATGCAGTGGAATTTGAAAGAAATGATAAATTAGAAATATTTTGTTTAAAAATATATCTTTATTTCTTTTTAAATCTTATTACCAAAAGAGAAGAAAAAAACATGATATGAGAACACCAAATACAACTTAGATATCATTTAACTTTCTCACAAAATGAAAAAAATGAAGAGGATAATATATTTTTAAAATGCTATGTAGTCGTCACCTAGTTTCAACAGTTTTTAGTTTATAGTCAATTGTGTTTTATTTATACTTCCTATTATACAATCTGTACCAGCAAGAAATTAATGTGAAGCAAGTCTCATGAAAGATGTGATTCATTCTGTACATATTTTAGTATGTACATATAGTTTTGTTTTAGAAATCAGACACCTTGTGATTGGAAAACAGATATGTACAGGAATCTTGCTGTGTTTTAGATAAACGTTTGTGTGACTTATTTATTTATTTTTTGTAGAAGAAATACAGTCCCAAATTGTAATTAAGCATTCCATTTAAAATCCCCAAAAGGAGGATGGGATACTATTTTCACCCTGCTTGATCCTTTATCCTCACTTACAGTCAAAGGAAATATTTAAAATCCACTGAGCTAGGTGCTGAAACTTAATGATTATGATGCATACTTCCTGATTTTACAAAATGCATACCTTTAGGATATATAAAAAACAATTTTCTTTCAGGCAAGCTATATCCAGGCATATCTTTAAGGATTTTCCAAACTGAACTGATTATTATGAATTACATTCTGTTTTCAATAAAAAGAAATGTGTTAATGAGTGTGCTCATAACTTTAAATTGTAACATTAGATTTTTAATTCTGTGGGAACAATATAGCTTAAATGAAGGTACCAGAAAAGTAGCTTATAAAACCATTGAGAAGGAAAATTTAAATATTTGAATCAACAGAAGGAGATATAAAATCTAAAATGGTTCTTCCTATCAAATTCTAAATATTCATGCAAATGACTAATCATTTTAACAACTAAAGAGTACAATTGCTTTCTGATCACTCACATAGGTTGAGACAGATGGGTACTGTCACAAGTGGTCAGAAACTCCATTTATCCAGAATTGAAATATCTTCTAAATAAATGTATGATCATTCAGAAATAAATGTATTGGGAGGCATAGGGAATTAGCATCATAAAATAACTGCCTTCTGAACTTTCTCCTTAGATTGTCATTTTTTTCATCTAAAACTCGATTACTCTAAATTGACAACATCATGTAGGTTATTCTTTATGCAATCCTTCCATTAATTATGCATTTACTGAATACACATATAGAGTTAAATATTTTCCTGTCTTTCACTCCTATTTGCTGCCAATGAGCTATGGTTATATCTATCCAGGTTCACAAACACAGATCACTTTAATTAATTTTGAACTCTTATTTACTTCTTATTTTAATATTTTAACTCCATATGAACTCTATTATCATTCTAAAAATTTGCCTAATATTTTTTAGAAACATTCAGCCTCTGTTTGTAGTTACCTGATAACATTAGTATTGACACTTGCAAAAAATTATTCTGACATTTGTGAAAACTAGTAAGGAAATTGTATTTATTCACAACTGTTGCAATAGGCATCAAGACTTTTGCAGTACGGAGACAGAATGGCCCCATTTCTGAATAGAAAAAGGACAAGTGAAGACTTAGTCCAAGGAGCATGTTGAGGGATCACTGGATGGGAAATTACTAAAGGGAGAAAGACATCAGGGATAGGAAGAATTCTTGCTAAGTTGACCTCACAGGATTCTTGCATAGGGCAAGTTAGAGTGCTCAGACAGCAGAGGTAGGCAATTCTCTCTAACCTGACCTAGTGGGGTTCCTGCTAAAACTGGGCTATGCAGCCGGGCATGTCATGGGGCTAAGGTGGAGGCTTACTTGAGAAGAGGCCTTGGAGGATCCTGAGTAGTTTGGTCAGAGTATCTTATCACACCATATACAATATCATTATGTGTTATGTTTCCCTCAGTTCTAAAAAGTGATACAAAAATATTTGGGGATTCTACTTATGCTAATAAACCTTTTGATGGAAATATGGTTGAATTAGCTTTTCTTAGCCCTTCAGAGCCCTATCTGTAATGCATAATGTTATATGTCAATTTGCTGAGATTTCTGGAAAGATTTTCTTTCAGTGATATGAAAATATAAATCAAAAGACAGTTATTTATTATGCAAATATATCATTTTCTTTGAATTGCAGAACTTTAAAATACCATACAGGGTGTTTTTCAACAACCAGTATATGTGTGGAATAAAGATACAAAAAATTACACAATTCTTTTCAGCATTATTAAGATATTATATTACTCTGGTGTTACTCAAGTTTTACTAAAATATATATGAGAAAAAATAACAAGAATAATAAGAAAAGTTCCCATTCATTAAGGAAAATGAAAAGGAAAATAAGAACACATATCTTGAATGATTAGTAATTCTTAGGCCCTGTACTAAGAAGTAGGGAAATATAAACTAATTAATAGACTTGCTCACTGCCACAAGTACCTCACACTCTACTGAATGATATCATATAATAAGCATTGTTCATATACTTTCTGATAGTCACTTTATTAATGTTAAGTTTATCTGACTCTATCCCAAGGACCTAAAACCTCATGAATTTGCCATGTAATGGCCCAGTGTGCCCTCTGTGCTAACAGCTCTTGTAATTGTCTGTGTCTGCTGAGAGGTTAATTGCTCTTAATTTACTTAGGTGCTTTATCTAAAAGCAGGAAATTACCTATTTAGAGGAAATCCTGCTGTTTCTCTCTCTTCCTGCTTTGCTCTTGCTCGCAAACTCATTTTCTACCTCTCTCCCTTTGATTATGGAGTATTAACTTAGTCAAATCTGGGTTGAAATAAAGAAACGTGTAAGGTATAAATTATTTAAGAAATTACATCTTTCAGCCTGTTTTCTTACCTGTGAAAAAAGAGGAGTAATGCCTACTCCATAGGATTGTTTACAAAACTAAATGAGGTAATACCTATGCAGGGGTGTCAAACACATTTTCACTGGGGGCCCCATCAGCCTCCAGGCTGCCTTTGAAGGGCTGAATGCAGTTTTAGGACTGTATAAATGTAACTATTCCTTAACTAGAGGCAAGGAGCTCGGTGCTGCTGCTGGGTAGAAACAAGGTATCCGGCCAGATAAAACAGAGTGGAGAGCCAGATTCAGCCCTCAGGCCTTGTGTTTGCCGCCTGTGCTAAAGGGCTACAGACAAGTAATCCAGCAAAGAATAGGATATAATCCCAAATGGTAGCTAAATCCTCTTTCCTGTTTTATGCACCCAACTCATTACTAGTTCTTTATTACTGTTAGTTCATGTAAGAAAGAGCTGTGCTATAATAGAAAGGTCATACTGAGGATAAGAAAAAAAGATTAGAGAGTGATAAGCATTCTGTACTATGCTTTTCTGCTTCTAACTTTATGACTTTGGAAAACTAACCTACTTTATTTGTCTTCAAAATGAGTAAGTTAATAGCCATTTTCATTTCCCCAAGGACAACCCATGAACACTACCTCTACAGGATGTTAATATAGGCTATCACTATAATTTGAGGAATGATAGATAAAACCAAATCAAGCATTTTTTCCTTCTTGTATACAGATCGATGTCTGGTTACTGGATCCCCACTTATGGCTAAATAAATTTGGGTAATTTGCTTAACCTAAGTCTCATTTTGACTCTCATTAAAATAGAAAAGAAGGACTCACAGAAGAGGGCTGTACAAAGGAAGAATTCGGTAAAATCTTTAATGTGCACATAATAGCTAAAATATAGTAAACACTTTTAAAATAGTTACTAATATTATTTTAAATAGTCCTCACCTCTTCAAATGTATAAAATATTAAAACAATATAAAATTCATTTTCCTTCTGCTTTACTAGACTGGATCAGACAACTTTTTAACAGCAGGAAGAAGAGATTCCCCAGAACATGTGAGATTTCTACTCCTTCAAGTTCTAAGTCTAAAGGTAGCATCTCAGCAGGAGAAGTTATATAATAACCACATGAAGCCTGCAACAATTTCTTCTAAAACATCAACCAGTTGGGAACTCATTTACTTAAATGTACACAGGTGGATAGATACTAGGATCTTACTAGTAAGTAAAATCAATTAGTTTCTGAAACCCAAATGTATTGTATTTTGCCTAGGACAAATTCAGGACATTTCAGGACAAATGCATGACTAATTATAGAAGTGCTATCTGTAATTTAAAATAGACACCTTTAAATTGCAATATGAGATGTAAATACAGATTTATTAATAATTTTATAGCTAATAAACTATAAGATTAGACCATTTCAAAAGATAATTAGCAAAAATATTTAATCAAAGGATCATCACTAAAATGCATATATTCTCCTCACAATGTTGACATTAAAAGAAAACATTTACATGGAAAAATAAATACATCCAAATATTTCAATATCTTCAATTTTTATTTCTGCATTATTTTAAAACTCTATAATGATATTACCTTCTAAATGCTTTTAAATCTTCCTCATAGTGGAATAATCCTTAAAAATATACTTTGCTAGCATTTTGCCTTTTAAAATAATAATTTAAGCATGCCCAAATGCAGTGAGGGAGTTTAAAATATTTTGAGCAATAAAATCATCACTAGAATAAGACCTCAGAAACACTGGTGCCTCACTTAAAGGAAAAAAATAATTTAAAATCATGAGTTATGTTTATTTTAAGAACAGTTACATTGCATTACACTTCTATAAAATTATTAAAGTAGCATGGGAGGGTCTAAATGTTTTGGCGTCAAGTCTATGTGATCTTGGAAACATTTGTAAAACTTTCTGAGCAGCAAGTTCCTAGTTTTTAAAATGAAAATGAAGATATCTAACTTGAAAGGTAGTTTGCTGTGAAAAATGGTGTTATGCAAAACACCTGGCATATAATTAGTAAACCAAATATTTCTATTTGAACACCTGTATGGATGGTAAAGGCATTTGTTGACTAAGGGGGAGCAAAACATGCCACTCCATAATATATCCTATGCATATTGATTATTTTGAATTAAAATCACTTAACACAGTAAATATATCTCCCCTGTGAAAGACGTCCCTCCCTGTACCAGGAGAAAGCAAGACAGCATCCTTCTCACCAGTCATGGAGGACTCAGGGCCAAGAAAGCTGTATAAGTAAACCTGTTAGTCCTTTAGTAATTTACTACCATAAACCCAAGTCCCTTTGTCCTATCAAGTTTTCACAAATCTATTGTTTCTTGATCCAAAAGGTATAAAAGCTGCCTGCTTTGGTTACTTTCTAGAATTTTATGTTTTCATGAGTTTCCATAAGTACAAAATTAAATTTATTGTTCTCTTGTTATTCTATGCCAAATTAAGTATTAGTCAATTCAAAGAATGTAGAAGAGAAGAAGGGGAATGTTTTCCTCTCTTGCATGATCATTACCCACTGACCTCCATGATGGAGAAAGGGACTGAGGTTGAATAGATCACCAACGGCCGATTGCCACTCAGCGATACCTTTGCAATGAAGACTCCATCAAACAACAACAATAACAACACAGGGCTAGGTTCAGAGACCTTCCAGGCTGGTGATCCAGAATGTACCCACATGCCACTGTGCCAGACCCCAAACTGTACAGAGATGGAAACTAATGCAATCAGGAACCATTTTATCTGGGTGTCGATTTGAATTCTTTAACATGCTTTGTAATAAACTGGTAAATTTAGTAAGTAAACTGTTTCTATGAGGTCTGTGAGCAACTCCAGCAAATTAATCTAATTTGGGGAGAGGTGTCTGGAACCTCCAACATATAGCAGCTTAGTCAGAAGCAACCATGAGGACCTGTACATAAAAGCAGAGTGAATTTTGGAGAAGCCAGTCTTGTAAGACTGAGCCCTTAATCTGTGGGATCTCAGTTGAGTTGAATTGTAGGACACTTGGCTGGTATCAGAGAATTGCTTGATAGTATTGGGGTTGGGGGAAGCCACAGCAGAATTGGTTTCAGAATCACAGCAGTTTTACTCATCATTGCCAAAACTTGGTAACAATCAAGTTGTCCTTCACTAGGTGAATGGACAAATAAAATGTGGCACATTCGACAACTTACCTTTTGCAACAACATGGATGGATCTGGAGAACATTATGCTAAATGAATTAAGCCAGTGAGTAATAGAAAAATACCACATAATCTCACTTATACATGGAATCTGATGAACACAATAAACTAATGAGCCAAGTGGTAACAGAAACTTAGATACTCATACATAAAGCATACTGATAGCTGCTGGAAAGGAGGCGAGAGGCGGGATGAAGGGTGGTCAAGGGATTCACCAAAGAACATTGACGCACAAAGCATGGACAGAGTCAAGTATATGGGGATCGGCTTGGCAAGAGCAGAGGATGAGGCTGGGTGGAGGTGGGGAAAAAGAGGAAAGAGGGGAATGACTGTAACAGCATAAGCAATAAAAATAAAAAAATAAGCCCTGACTGGCGTAGCTCAGTGGATTGAGCGCGGGCTGCGAACCAAAGCATCGCAGGTTCAATTCCCAGTCAGGGCACATGCCTGGGTTGTAGGCCAGGTCCCCAGTGGGGACCACATGAGAGGCAACCACACATTGATGTTTCTCTCTCTCTCCTTGTCCCTCCCTTCCCCTCTCTAAAAATAAATAAATATAATCTTAAAAAAATAAAATAAAATAAAAAAATAGATTTCCTAGATTCAAGCAATTAAGTATCAATTTAGAAAAAGACATAGAGGCAAAATTAGTCAATGCCTTTATACTCTAGGACTTGGAAATTTTAAATAAGTGAAGAAGATATGATATTTAATGTAGCTGACAACAGATAATAATAAATTTAGTAAATTGTGAGTGGAGTCATATGAGAATAGTGAGGGTATTTATGGCATCTGTAATGACATATCTTAACAGAAAGTAGAGGAATCTTTTTTTAAATAATGAAAGAACAACTTTTTGTTACGATTCAAATAGACACAATTTTTTTTTCCAATCACAGTGATTTAAACTTGAAGATGAAAAAAGGAATTGGTTGATGTCTTTGGGGGCTCGAGGTCTTTATTTAAAATGAAAATCAATAAATTACTGGTCTTCTTTCAATTTTAAACCCTTTTATTTTTCTTGTTTTGAGTAATAAAACTTCAAACCCACAATGCAGAAAATAGAAAAAGGGCATGTTTAAAAAAGGTGTTTTCTCTCAATACATCACATATTTGACTTCTGCTTTGTACAAAATCCTCTACAAATTTTACATCATTAAGTCTAGATTTATAGCAACTACTTTAATAATTTTACTGAACAAATTATCTATAATTTTACCTGAATAGTCACAGATTAGAAAGTACTCATTTCACAATCATATATACTATAAATGGAATTCCATATAACATATCTACATTTAAAGTATTTTGAGAAATTTACCATTATACAGCAATAATTCAAGAAGCTGTTATCCGTAAGTTGCACAATACTACATGCATTTAAAGATGATAAATTATGATATTATAATAGGTCTACTTATTTCAAGATTGATTTGCCATTTCCTTTTAAAATTTTTATTTAATAGTTTTGATAAATGATCTAATATTTTAATATTGTTGAAAGATTCATATATATCTCCCAATGCCTATCTACCTCTGTTTCCAGAACCATTTTCAAACATATAGGTATTTTAATAGGTATTTACCTATATATTTCTATGTATTTTATTCTCTTGACTCAGTATTACACATAATGTATTTCTTACTATTATGGCAATAAGCATTTTAACTCAAATAAAATGAGCCCATTACTTTTTCATTCATATTTAATTGTGAAGCACGAAAGAACTAATTAGAATCTCTGTCCAAGTGTATGAGCATGTGTGTGAGCGTGGTGTGTGTGGTGTGTGTGTTGAGTGCTGAGCAAACACTGATGGTCTACAATGTATGGTATTTAGTTACTGTATCAGGTTCAGTGCATGTTACATAAAGCAATTTTAAAGTGCATAGGAAGTGATTCACAGAGGGGATCGGGTAACTAAAATTTGGTTGAAAGTCTGGAGGAAGAGAAGGCAGCCTTTTATTTTGGACTGTTTAATTCAAGTGCACATTGTGTTACCTACAATATAGAACAAGAAGCTACTATGTCAATTATAACTAATTAACATATCAAAGTTATTAAACTCTGTGCTCCTAAATCAGAATGCCACAAACTTCCTCAAAAGTAATATTTTACATCCCTCACTGCATGTAAATAGCATTAGCACTAAAAAGATAACCATATTTATTCCACTGTATTTATTCTTTTCAAAATTTAGTAAAATTTGCCCTGGCTGCTGTGGCTCAGGGGATTGAGTACTGGCCTGTGAACCAAAGGGTCACTGGTTCATTTCCCAGTCAGAGCACATGACTAGGTTGCAGGCCAGGTCCCAGTAGGGGTCATTCAAGAAGCAACCACATACTGGCGTTTCTCTCCCTCTCTTTCTCCTTCCTTTCCCCTCTGTCTAATAAATAAACAAATAAAATATTTTTTAAAAAATTAGTAAAATTTGAAGTTAAATTTTAAACTGCCACCCTACCAAAAGAGAATCTGAGGACTGTAGTTTATAATTTTATGAGAAAGAAGCCACACACTGTATTTTTCACAAATAAAACCATACAGGTAAATTTTTCCATTGGAAAACCCAAGTTACCATTACTAACTGGTCTTTTCTCTTGAGCAGTTTAGGTCATTCATAGAAATATCCTCCACTCTCCAAGCTGTGAAGTTGGTACCTTGTGTGGATAAGAGAACATGTTTCCCCACCTTTCAAAGGTTCATCATTCCTGTTTTCATCATGTCATATTTTCAATGTCATTCTCTGAGCCTTCAGTGATCTGGAGTATAAAATTCTCTCTTGCTTAGTAGAGAAACTTTTCCTCACTCAGTTGTGCAAGATTTAAATGTGAATATAAACATCAACTTTTATGCTCTTCAAAACTCGCCTTTTCCCATCACTACTCTCCTTATCTATATTTTCTGTGATGCAATATGCCTCCAATTCCTGAAACTTTATTCAGTCTACGGTATAAAACAGTTTACATGCTCATACCAGGTTTTGCTTCATCATCTCATTGCTAATGTTCTTTCTCTATCCTGCCATTTTTTATCGTTGTCTAGTATGATTGGGGAAAACAGACATCTCTCATTTTCATCAAACATAAAACAAAACATTTCCTTTTATGCTTTGTTAGTTTTAGGATTCTTTGAATGAGGAAAAAGCTGTATAAAAGCTCTGCCACATTAAACTCAGAGATCTTCAAAAATGTTTCTTGTCATTCTATGAAACTAGTGAGTAAATTAGTAGTTCAAATGAAGAACATAAATTAGAGGTAATCCACATTCATTTGCAAAATCAGTTGACTTGTCTCTTTCACCCAGCAGTACTTAGAGCTCTAATAAATGCAGGTAAATTTGTACATTGTTTTGAAAAACGAAACAGCAAAATTTTAATAGGATCTCATTTAATTGTGTTATTGATATATGAGGTCTGTCCAGAAAAAGTCCAGCCATTGTTAATATAACAAGAGCAGTTTGTGCAACATGGATGTAACCTGGTAACCAAGAACAGTGTACTGGAATTTGCATGTGTGAACAATGATGATTTCACTGCACTAGTCAGTGGGGGCAGTAGATACCATTGAGTGAGCATGTGCACTGTGTGGCCATCACATTCAAAATGACTGAGCAATTAGAGCAATAGATATGCATCAAATTTTGCATTAAACTTGAACATTCCTCCACAGAAACTATTCAGATGATTCAAAAGGCTTTTGGGGATGAAGCAATGAGTCTAGCACAAAAAAAGTGTGGCACAAATACTTCAAAGGTGGTTGAGAATATGCTGAAAGTGACCCACATTCTGCAAGGCCTGCAACAAGCTGAACTGGTGAGGATGTTGAACATGTGCAGGCTGCAATCAACAAAGACTGACAACTGACAGTACAAGAACCGGAAGCTGATCTGGGGATTCCAAAAACTACTGTGTCCAAGATTTTGATGCAGAATCTTGGCAAGAAACATGTCATGGGAAAATTTGTTCTGAGGCTTCTCCTATCAGAGCAGAAGGAACATGATGCTGCAGTTACTAAAGATTTGTTCCAAACTGTTACCATTGAACCAGGTTTCCTCAAGAAGGTCATAACTGGAGATAAATCATGGATCTACAGCCATGGCTATGATCCAGAAATGAAGGCTTAGTAGTCCTAATGGAAGTCATATGGTTCTCCATGCCCAAAGAGGTGCAGCAAAGTTTCAGTAAGATGAAAACCATGTTAACTGTGTTTTTTATTGGGCAGGTGTTGTCCATCATGAGTACATTCCTCCAGGCCACACAATTAATAAAGAGTACTTCCCCAACGTTCTTCATCAGTTGAGTGGTGTAATACAACAAAAAGCTCTGCAGCTGTGGGCAGCTGGTGATTGGCAGCTTCATCAAGACAACACCCCTGCTCATACGTAACGACCCATAGAGTTGTTATTGGTGAAACATCAAATCACCCAGGTTACTCAGCCCCGTTACAGCCCAGATTTGTTGTTTCCTAAAACTAAAATTGCCTTTGAAAAGGAAGAGATTTCAGGCCATCGATGACATTCAGGAAAATATGACAGGAGAGCTAATGGTGATTCCAGAAAAGAATTTTGAAGAATGTTTCGAACAGTGGAAGAGATGCTGGGAGAACCGTGTGAGGCCCAAGGTGCCTACTTTGCAGGGGACTGAGGTATCATTGTCCTAGGTACAATGTTTCTTATATCTTGTGTTTTCTTCAATAAATGTCCCTATTTTTCATAGTGCCTGGCTAGATACTTTCTGGACAGATTTGTATATCTGAAATGTCAGTCTGTGTTGTTTTTTTGACATGCAAAATTATATTTGTGTAAAGTTTAGAGGTGAAATTTAAAAATATACATATTATATATGGTAAATATGTATATATTCATCAAATGTATTAAATTTCTATTTTATTTCACAAGGCAATTGGTAGGAATTTGAAGCTATTATAAAAATAACATAACTTTATAACAAAGTAAAAGTCCTATAATTAACTGAATAAAACAGGAACTTAAGCTTTGATAATATCATTAAATTACATGTGGATATTATCATCAGCAACATCATATTTCAAACTTTTTTTAGTTGATTGTATCTACAAGGTTTATTAATCTTTATTAAAATAAAAGTATGATGTTTGAAAATTTATTTCTAGCTTACTATGAGATAAAATTGATAGTCATTTTATTAAATATCTTCATAATTGTTATATGCCTGGGTTGTTTATAGACTAATATTTATATTTTCCATAATTTTCATAATTCTTTTTTTCAAAGTTGTATTTAATGATTTCATTTAGTAGGTAGAATTTGCAATTCAATTTGAAATTCAGAGTTTGCGATTTTACAAGTAGTCCATTTACTCTTCCTAAAACTTTAATCATAGGTTTTAATTCTTAAAGAGTATTGGATACCAAGTATCAAACTCATCCACAAATCATTTTATTGCTTTATTGTTTCTGCTTAGTTTAATTGAATTCTCTGGAGTTTAATTAGGTTTAAAACATAGTGATTATAGAAAGACTACTCGTGCTTAATGCGCACGTTCTCCCCAGTGGTCTTTACAAATTCCCTAATTCAATTTAGTGGATATTCAATCACCTCACTAATTACTGAAAGAAAACAGCTCAAAGCACATTCCCTACTAATGGTTGGTTAGTATCATCATCCTATTACACAAAGTACAGCATAATTAAACTAAGAAGTTAGTAAACCTTACAACATAATTATTATTCAAAGTTTTTAAAGAAATGCAATAATATCCTAATTATCTTGTACTTATATAAAGCTTATAACATAATTATTCAAAGTTTTTTTTAAAAAATGCAATAATATTCTAATTATCTTGTACTTGTGTTCTTGTCCAAGTGTAAAATCAGTTTAATTGCTAATATACTTTCAGAAAATCAAATCCAAATGAATTAAAATAATAAATAGCTTAAAAAATTACAATTACTTTACAAAAAATCTACATCCAATGACACCATTATTTTTCATATTTCCCATATATCACTTTTCAATTTTTTTGTCAAATAAAATTACATTTGAGTGAAAATTGGTATGTGTGCATTAACTAAAATCCCCATATTTATATAATTTGCAAAGGCCACTTTTAAACTTGTTATCATGTATCTGCATAATTGTTTACTTGTTTTGCCTGTGTTTTAAAAAATAATGCAGTTTTAAATCATAAGTATTAATGAAATTTATAACTAAAATTTCTTACAGGTAATTATATTTTAAAATGATTAAAGTTGTATAGAACATGGCAATAAACACAGTTTTTAAAAATCAACACAGATTGATAAAAGAATAAAATACAAATGAAAACTTGAAGTCTAAAATGTATATATAAAGGAAAAAAGTATGTGCTTTAAGTTTTAGAATTTTTGTCATTCCAAAATGACAAAAGCAAGCCCTAAAAATATGAAAGTGTTTCAATGTGATATATTGCATCTCAGAACAAAACTTTAGGATTTATAGAAATATAAACATATTCAACATTCTAAATCTGAAATGCACAATGCCTTCCTGGCATCCAATCAAAATTTTCAGGCTTGGAAAGAATTTGAAAAACATGACAGAAGCGATGAGATAAATCAGTTTGTAGAAACAGACCTAGAAATGACAGATGACAAGAATATTAGAAAAGGACATTCAACACATTCCATATGTGCAAGAAAGTAAAGAAAAAAATCAACAAGTTAAGAAGTACTATGAAATATAAAAGAAGAGATGCAAAATCAACATCTAGATTTAAATAATACAATGTGTAAGGTGAAAAATACACTGGATGTTATTAATACCAGAAACTGACCTAGAAAGTCTTGGAAACTCTCCAAAATCAAACACAGGGGAAAAAAAAAAAACATAAAACTGAGCTACTCACAGAAAGACAATTACCATATGACTTCACTCATATGTGGAATCGAATGAACAAAATAAACTGTAGAACAAAATAGAAACAAAGGCATGGATACGTGGTGCAGACTGGCAGCTGTCAAAGGGGAGTAGGGAAGAGGACGGGACTCAGGAAGGCGAAGGGATCAGCCAGGGAACAGTGTGCATAACCCGTAGTCACGGACTGCAGTGCGGTGATGGCCTGAGCGAAGAGAGCAGGGCTGGGTGGAGTGGGCAAAGGAAAGAGCTAGGGACATGTGCAAACCATAACAGTGTCAACAATAAAAATAAGGAATAAGACTGAAAAAAAACTCTGAAAAACTGAAAAAAAAACTGTCAAATACCTGTGTAATAGAAATCTGAAAGGAGTGTGAAAAATATTTAAAACTTTGTAGCTGAAAAATTAAAATTTTATAAAACTATAAACCCACTAATCCAAAAAGCTTAAACAACCTCTGGCACAACAATACATGAAGAAAATTTCAAAAAGGAATATTGTAATTAAATTGCTAAAAACCAGTGTTAGAAAATCTTGCAAGCAGGCAGAGGAACAAAAAGGGCATATCAAACACAGAAGGAAGATAAAGGGATGAAAACAGACTTACATTTGTAAGTGGTAAGACAGAAGACCATGGAAGACCATTTCAGTATATTAAAATAGTGAAAGACAAAAATTTGCCAACTTCACCGCGTGAAAGATGGTGAAGGGGTTCAACAAAGAACATTTGTGCACAACCGTGGACACGGACAACGCTATGGGGATTGACCTGTGGAGGGGGACGAAGGTGGGGCTGGGTGGAGGTGGGGAAAGGGAGAAAAGTGGGAAACTGTAGCAGCATAAACAACAAAAGTAAAGTTTAAAAGTTTCTCAAATTGTCATAAAAATATCATTCAAAGGCAAAAGCAAAATAAATTCTCAGTAAAATGCACTGAAAAAAATATTAAAAGATTTCCTGATTCACATGAAAAATATATGAGGTGGAAATCTTAATCTACACTTAAGTTAGGAGCACTGGAAATGGTAAATATGCAGTTAAATATTAAAACATTTTAGCCTTTCTTTATCTTTATAAAGGATAAAGGGCTAATAAAAAAAGAACTCATTTTAAAGTTATACAAGATACATAATTGTTTCAATGCCAATATAAAATAAAGAGGTCTTTAGGGAAAAAAGAGTTTATTAACATAGTGTGTCATTTATACAAATACTAAAATATATACAATAGTGAAAACTCATCTCAGAAGGTAGAAATTGTATTTAAGATATATGCTGGAATAAAAAGGTGAGAGTTTGGAATAAACATTTATTGTAAAACTGTAAACAATAATTCTAATAGAAAACAAGTTTTATACTGAGTCAGATATACTAGCAATTGCACTCAATAAGTCATGAAAGTTTTATTCCCTCATTTATTCTTTCAACAAATATTAATATGACGTGTATAATGGTGAAAGGAAAGCAAATGTTTCTCCTTCGTGCATCTGCTAATAATAAGAGATAGAAGAAAATCTAACCAACTAATATGAGGAGGATTTCCAAAATAGAATTTATTTATAAAATATTTTGTATTTATTCTTACACGTTTAAACCTCAGTCGCCTTCACAGTACTTTCCATTCAATGCAACACACCTATGGAGACTTTTTTCACTGCCCAAAGCAGTTTTTGTACTCATCAATTTTGATGCTTATTAGTGTTTCTGCCATATTTTGTTTTACCTCTTCCACATTAGCAAAATGTTTACCTTTGAGGATGTTTTTTATCTGGGAAAACAAAAAAAAAATTGTTTGGGGTGGGATTGGGTGAATAAGGAAGGTGGGGTATGGGGGTCATGCCATTTTTGGCCAAAAACTGCTGAACACTCATTGCGGTGTGGGCAGGTGTGCTCATAAATCACCCATCATGAAATGGGCAAATGCTTTGAAATAGTTTTAAAAAAAAATTCACTGAAGCCAAATGCAACCTCTCACAACAACACCAGCTGGTACACAGATGCAGATGGGTTCCTAGAACATTCACCTAGCAGAGGAAGCATGTACTGCAGGGGGCTGTGCTCCAGAAGATAATCCCCCTCCTCCCATTTAAGGACCTCTTACCACCATATCCTACTTCTGACTCTGCTTATGACATTCTTATTATTTTTCATCTAGCATATTCTCAAGATAACTCGATTCTTCACCTGCAGAACAATTTTATATTACAGTTTGCCTCCTTATTTTGTGTTCTTTTCTCTTTGCCCTATTCCTTTTCATTTGATCGTGAGGCTGCTTTTTGGGGATGTGGTGTGATCCATTGCATTCCTTCTGCATAACAAGCATCCTCCCACATATATAAGTCACTACAGGAAGAAAAAACATGTGGCTAAAATAGGCGGAAACTTTTTTACTCTAAAAAATCCTTATATATAGTGAATAAAAATGGGACTAAGATAAAACAATGAAAACATTTTGTCAAGTGCTACTAATAGATATAATAAATGAAGCATTTATGTTAGGAAAACTCTTCAGTCATATCTATAATAATGCTGCAAAGGGAATCACAGGTCACAAAGGTTATCAGTATTGTTTACTCTCAGATAACAAACTGATCTCCTTAAAGAAAAAAATGTTTATAGTCAATAAAATCAAATGTTGTTTAGCCACTGGGATTTTCATTATCCAAAAATGTGGATATGTCAATATTTGCAGTTGTTTAAAGCTGAGAATCATTAGAATTGAAATAAAATAAGGTGATTTCACTAAAACTTACTTTAAAAACTATTTAAAATTAACATGTAAGAGTCCCATTAAAAGAAACAGCCTTTTCTACTCTGTTAAAACTCTTAAGTTTGATTTGTGTATTTCAGTCTTTAAAAACCTGGGAATAATGGTTTTATTGGACTTTTTTAAATATAATGCCTACACCATAAATTAAGTATTGATATGTATTTGAACCCCACAAAAGATTTGCTTCTGATCAGACACAGTCACACAGCAACTCTGAATCCTGAAAGTTACCGCAGTTTCTTTATTCATAAAAGAAGGAAAAAAGAGAAGTTTATGGTTCCTCCCTCACAGACTCAGTATTTAGGTTAAACGTAATGACACACTGCAGGGCAACAGGTAACACAAATCGCAACTCTATCAGGAGGCTGAGTGTGGTTAATTTCAGTGCCATGCCTACCCTAAAAAAACAGCTGCATACCCGAGGCATTGCTTCAACAACCAAGAGGCAATTAGATATTCTTTCTCAGGCTCACTCATTTGGACAAGAGTGTGGGTTGGTAATTAAATCAGCCAGAAATGAAGGGCCTGGTGGCACAAGCCTTTTCTGAGCCCACCCCGGGGAATTTCAGGTCAGCCTCTGCAATCTGCATCTTCCCACACAAGGCAACTGGGAACCAAGGGGATTAGTATTCAAAGTAAAACGGGCCTGGGACTCAGCCTTCCTAAAGAGCAGATTACCAGTGACCACAGTATTGTTTTATTCCAAACATCTGAGCCAGCTCCCATGGTAAAGACCAGCTATGATGAAATGTTTAGTCCTCAAGTTCAGAGATGCACTTCTGTCTTTCGGATCTAATCGTTTGCCTGGAGTGGTAACAGGGGTTGAAGTGGGTGGCTTCTACTGCTTTGTAATTACTCAGAGGTGATGATTAAAACAAATTCCAATAGGCTAGCCCTTTACTGCTTGATTCTGGTAAATAATGGATATCTTGATGATCCGTTTACATTCTCTATTCTGGTCCTGTGGGCAGATAATTTCTGAGGAGAGGTACATGTATTTAACATTTGTTTTCCTGCCTGAGGTTGCACACATGGAGAGATCTTCTGGAAAATTTGTAATAAGCATGAAGTGAAATAAGAAATTATAGAGAACATTCCAAGCTATTTGTCAATTGTAGGTTATGAACCTGGAAGAACAATTTAGGATAGATTTAGTGATATCCTATCTTTCCACTTCATCTGTGACAACATTATTGAACAAAAACACAAATAATTCCCGGTGCACTAAGGAAACACCCAAAGTATTACTCATTCCTAATTGTGGTGATGTAAAAGGCAGTGTCAAAATACACGTGCACGTTGTCTATTTTACTATTAATTACACTCAAAAGTTGATATGTACATTATGCCAGGTTCTAAAAACAGATAGTTTTCTAGGATGGCACTGGTTTTCATTTTTGAATTTGAATGCTATTATAAAATCTGTATAACTGGTAGGAATACAGATGGAAGCTGCCATCATATGGCATCTGCTTGTATCAGTCTGTATGAGCCAGAGAGCACTGAGCTGCCTGGTTCTGAGGTGGCCCGATAGGACATGGAGCCAAACGAAAAGCAAAAAGCAAGCTTCTATTCCTCATTTTAATGATGCAAGCAAGAGGCCAAAAGAGGAGGTACTGGCTTCTTCGATGTTCCATTTCCCCATCCCCGCCCCTGCACAGATTAGAGAACTTGATGTTTCTGTGTAGATGAGCCCTTGAGTGTATGAGTCTTTGATTGTCTGAGTCTTGTCTGAGATGACAGGGGTGACTTGTCACATGCTTCTCATTATTTTGCAGACTATGTCATGGGTCTTCACAGAGTGGCCATGGGAGGGCTTGTTACTCTCAGAGAGGGATGATTGTCCCAACAAGCAAGTAAGTACCTCTCTGGCTGTTGCTGGTGTCATGTTTGCTCACTGACCAGAACTCCTTTTGTGGCAAACTTAGGAGATAAAATACAAATCAGACATTTTAATGGGAGAGGAAAAACTATGGCCATGTTTTTAATCTACCGAAAAGTCAAAGGGGCCAGTTGTAAAAGGAAGTGAAAGGGAAGATCCAATATTATTTGACCAGGGTAAGAAGAGGTAAGGTTATTAGAAAAGAAGTAAGAGGCACTCTTGATCGTTACCAGCAAGGAAGTGAATTTATATAAAACAAATGCCTAAAGACCATGCCTCCTCGCTCCAAGTAAACATAATTTTGTTTATTCAGAAGGAGGAAATCCTCAATTCTCTTCACTGCCACCAAATAGCCTTTTCTTAATAACTGCCTATGCATACCTTGAGTTCATGAAGCAGAAAGAAATAGATGAAGTCCTGGGGCATTACTAAGCCTCCTGATCTTAAAGTTCAAGAGCCTAACAGGAATCTTTCTTTAAAATCCAAGGCATATATACATCACTGGAAGCTTAGGTATTCATAAAAGTGAAAGTTATAGTATTGGTTCTTGGGTCAGGTTGGACAAGGGTGAGATATACTTTTATATTTCCTTTGAAGACTCATTAGAAGAACTAAAAATTTACATTGTCTTTTTTTGTCCTCAAACCTTAGACCTGTTGTTCCAATACACATACCTCCAATATTCAGAACTAATCTTAACTTGCATTATTTGTAAATTTACAAATAATATTATACATATTATATATTTACATAATAATGTATCATATATTACAGATTATACCATATTTTGGGGACCATAAGATACACCTAGATTTTAGAAGAGGAAAATAGGAAAAAAAGTTTGAAGCAAAAAATGCAGTAAAATATTTATAACATAAATAACATAATATGTCACCAATGTAAATGTAAACAGAACTCAACAGCAGCATTAATAATCATTATTCCTCCCAAATTTGGGGGGGAAATAAGTGCGTCTTATAGTACAAAAAATTCGGTATGTGTTTTGTACATAAATGAAATATATAAAGCTTGTGGGAAAGAAGTAATGAAACAAATTTGAGCAATGTTCTTTGAACTGCTAGAAGTAGTTTGATTAGTTTCAGCTTTAAGAACGTAAGCAGCCGATGAAGAGCAATGTCACAATTGGAAACTTGCGCTGTTCTGTAGTCAGCCTTGGTGAGTGCACAGAGGAACACTACGTGTCCTTCTGCACAATTTTCCCACAGCTGTAGTCTTCAGTCCAGCATCCTTCAAAGCCATTAGTTCAGTCTGAGACCTATAATTGGAGTGACTAAGAAAACCTTTCTAGGGGGAAATACTGCATCTGAAAGAATATCAATTCTTTCAAGACCCAGATAATAAATTACTTAAAGTTTAAATTCTTCAGAGAGGGCAGATTTTCATTTTCTTCAGGAAAAACTTCACATTTTTCCTATTAAAGAAAAATTAGACACAATTTTTCCTTTATGCTTCATTTCTGATAAAATTAAGGAGAAAACTGAATATTGAGGAAAAATAGGTCATTTTCCCTCAGACATTTATAAAGGCCAGAATGTGTTAAAATTGAAAAAGAAAATGTTTGCTTAAATGTTGTCCAGAATAAGTCTTTAGTACTGAGGATATTTGGGTTTCTAAATGTGACAATTTTAGATCCTTTCAATCTCCTTTAAACATTTCTTTCCTTAGAAAATTGAATCATTGACAACCGTTTTTCAGAAGCTGGCTTTAATGAGTGCCCACTGAATCAGCTGTTTTTGGACTCCTGATTGAAGTGGAGTGTAATCAAGCTATTTTGCATCTGTGGATGTGTGCTGGCGTATTTCACAGCCCCGGTCCTTTGTTTGTCAAATAATCATTTTCTATAATAAGGGAGCAGGGTGTAAACATGCTTTTCAATAATCTCTCTATCTCTGAATATCTGATTTTTTCATAGAATGAACAGGAAATTCTGATGAGTTTTGCAATTGCACAGTGTGTTTCCAATTAGATATTTAATGAAAAGTAAGTGAAGCTTAGTAGTGATGTACTGTAAAGCAGTGATTTGATAATTTTTCTGGCACATTTTCTTATCACCAACATTTTCTCTCAAGGGTATTTCACACTGTAAAAAGACAATACTTGTCCACCTTACCTACAAAAGTTATGGTTTCCAGTATGTGTTAGTTTATGGATGGTGTTCATACATCTAACTTAAATATTTCTCAGATTCTTCACACTTTGTAACAGATCTTATTACTAAACCTCATAGTACTAAATTCAGAAAAAATTGTCATGTCATGTAATTTCTGACTTACATACCTTTGGCCAACTTATAAGGAATGTATTAAAAATTAAGATCTTACTGTGCCCTACGTTGTCCCACGCAATTGAATCTGCCACCCTCTCTCGATCCTCATTTTACTGTTCTCCACTTTGCAAACCGGGCTTCTGTCAAGCAGCCTTTTCAGGTGCTTCTCGCCACACCTGAAACATGTATATCTTTGAAACACACATGTTTTGCTTTCTTGCTTCATTTAGGTTTAGGCTGAAAGGCTATCACCCTAAGGAAAGTGTACATTCTCCTGCTACCTAAAACAGTATTCACTATATTTATCCCTGCACTACTTTATTTTTTCCTTATCATTTGTTTTGGACTGGACCATCTCCCTGATGTTCATATATTGAACTCCTAACTCCCAGTACCTTAGAATATGACTATATTTGGAAACACAGGCTCTTCAAAGGGGAAAATGAGGCCAGTAAGGTGGGCCCTAATCCAATGTAACTGGTGTCCCTCTAAGAAGAGGAGATTGGGGCACAAGCACACACACAGCACAGACAGCAGATGGCCATCTACAAGGCATGGAGAGAGGCCTCAGAAGATACCAAATTTTCAAATCCAAAGGTTGAGTCTTCAGTTCTACACCCTCCGCATGTTAGACACACTCTTTTTTATGAATACCACTAAGTTTTATCAATCTGATAACTGCTCCAACATGAATAGACAAAGCCACATTGCCATGACAATCTCCTATGTTCCTTTATCTCTCCATCTTGATTTATTATTCCTACTGATTGACCCTCAGGCCATCTTTCACTCCTTCCTGACAGTCACCATTATAGTGATCTCCACCTGACCTTGCCTGTTTCTCCTTGATGTTTCCAATCAATCCAGCTCACATTCCTGTTTAGGAAATCACTGACTGCATCCATGATCTATTTTGACCTTGTCAAAAGGGAGAAGGCTGAGGGTTTGTGGGGCTGTGCTTATAAATTCTATAGTAGTGTACAGTAATATCCCAGGCCTCATATACCACTCACTCACCCACCAGCTCACCCAGAGCAACTTCCAGTCCTGCCAGCTTCATTCACAGTAAGTACCCTATTGAGGCAAACTTTTTTTTCAAATTATAAGAGAAAGTTTATTTACATAGTTACATAGGTGGTAGAAGTGAGCCAGCTGGGCTGGATAGGCTCGGGAAACAAATTACAGGAGCAAGAGAAGGGCCCTTTCGGTCTACGAGAGAGAAAGGCAAAGATAACTTGCCGGAGGTGGAAGCAGCGGTGGAAGGGAAAGGTAAGAGGGAGAACCATAATTATTTTTTGTCTCTTATACCATATTTTTGTTCCACCCTGTCTATGTTTAAACACACAAATACCTTCTGTTGTGTCACAGTTGCCCACAGTGCTCAGTACAGGACATGCTGCTCAGGATTGTAGCCTAGGATAGACAGACTGTACCATGTGACCCAGGGGTGGTGTGGGCTGTACCTTTAGGCTGTGTAAGTGCACCCTACGGTGTTCACACAAAGTCACCTAACAATGCGTTACTCAGAATGCATCCCTGTCATTAAGCAATGGATAATTATATGTGATAATTTAGTTATTAAGTTGTTTTCTCCTTTTCCTTCCATTAAAATAAAAGCTTTCTGAAAATGACATTTTTTCTACACTCACATTTTTCACTTTTCTACACTCAGTAGTTATACAATGCCTGACAGAAAAAAAAAAAAAAGGTGGCAAAGGATTTCTGCTGAATGATTCCTTAAGTTACCAGAGGTTCTATGGGGGGAGCACAGGTCAGAATGACTCCACTTCTACACTCTCTTTCTTCTGTATGGTCCTAATATGATGTTTAAATGTTCATTAATGATACAAACCCCAGTTCCTGGGGTGTGTGACATTGTGGATCTGATATGAGACAAATTCACATGGGCTACCAAGTCCTGTAGAGGAAAAGGGATAGCGTGACTTCTCTCTCAAGGGGAGAGTGTGCCCAACCCTTGCCTTGACAAGATTTTATTGGTTTTCTGGGCACATTACATTGAGGATGGTCCTTATTTACTATACACAGATTTGCTTTAGGTGGTTACTTTTTACAGAAAACGAAGGAGAGGATGCCACTAATCACATCACAGAAGAGGGATATTTTCAAATGCAAAGGGAAAAGTGGTTGAACTGGTTACACTCATACTGGGAAGGTTTAGCATAGATTTTAGGAAGTTACTTTAAAGATATGCAGTAAATGTTTGCTGCCTCAATTCAGGGAGAGAGTTTTAGCAAAAGCAAGTTTCATAGCAGTCTAGATACAACGCAGGCCTGATTCCCACCAGAGAACCTACCAGTGGGTGAGGGTCCTGTGCATCTCTGAGTGGGAGCTGGGCCCACACCACACAGAATGGTCTCCTATACATTAAAAGTAATGACTTATATCAGGTTCCTTTATTTGTTAACAGGCAAGAAATATGCAAAACCTTATGAGAACATCAGAAAAGATTGGGCGCACTCAAGTCAAACTGGACCTATATAAATTCTACCTGTTTGAAGGCTATGTACAGCTATTGACTCAAGTATGATAGTCACCATTTTTTGAAAAACTATAAAAGTTGGAGGCATGTATGTGTGTGTATGTGTAGAGCAAGAAAGAAAGATACAGAGCACAGAGGTAGATAAAATTATTAGATTCAATGATGGTATCTATGATATGAACCTCCACTGTGGACATAAAAGCCACACAGGATACTGTTTAGTTAACTCTACAGCAGTGATGAAGCAATGCATTCTCTTCCCCTTTTTCTGGTTGATAAATGTTCAATTTTAACATCACTCACTGTCTTATATTATGATTTAGAGAAATTTATCTGAACTTTTATTCTTAAATGATATCAAAAGTCATGCTATAGAAGGGAACAGATACTGCTTTAAAATATTGCAATAAAATATGTAATTGTTACTAATATTAAAGTATATTCCTTTTTAATTTTGCATGGATTTTATAGTTAAATACTTTGCATGTATAATTATGTACTACAAAATATTAATAAAACTATAATTAGATGAATTTTCTGGCAATGTGATATGCTACATGCTATTTTTAACTATGACAATAACTTACTCTCTAAAGGAAGATGAATATCTTCAGTGTTTGTCACCCTGAGCCACGTAATGAAGGACCAACCTGGGCACCCAAACACTGACCCATGCCTACAGGAATTTTCTATTAAGTGGCAACATTTTATGAGGAAATATGCTTGGAATCATGGTATTGCATAAAATAAAAACACAACATTCTGTATCTGAATGAGGGAGCTAGGTATGATAGGAGCAAGAGAATTCAATTTGATTCATCTCACCCAGCATTGACTGAGGCCCACTCGGAGATTCACAGTAGGTTCTACGCTCGAATAGGCAAAGAACAGGAGAGCCAGGCATCTAGTCCAAAACCCTGACTCCTTGCATGTCACTCACCAAACGTATGTATTTTATGATGTTACAACATCATATCAGTTTCTTCATCTGTGAAGTAACAATGTTAACAAAATGTCTATTGTGACTGCTTTTTTGTGAAATGAAATGATACAGTGAGTTTTAAAATGTAAAACAATAGGCAAAGCTCAAGGATATATAAATTAGCTAATGCAATTTTTAGAAGGTTTACCAATCTGGAGAGTGGTTCAGAGGCTTTTTACTCTGTTTTTATTTTATTTATTTATTTCAAATCAAATTTTTTAAAATTAAATTGAATTTCAGCCACATGCATAAAGTTTCTACAATCTGAATATTAATTCCAAAGATTATTTACAATTTGATGGCACAAGCATTGTGAACTATTTTTAGTGTTCTTTGAGTTAAGTGGCAAAAATAATAAGTGAATATGACTGCAAAAAAGCATTAACATAGCAATTATTCATATATTTTAGAAATTCAGAAGGTATGGGGGATTATTTTATTTAACAAAAAAAATCTCATCCTAATTCTTGACCTGTTCTTCCACTTTAACTCCTTATTATGTATGAAAAGGGAGTTAGTTTGCTAGCAAACCCCTGCAATTGCCTCTCTGGGCCGCAGTGGATTACAGATCCCTAATTAAGGCAGATTACTATTTTTGTGACCTTGAATAGTTTGTTTGACTCTCAATAGCTATTTTTCTTGAACTGGAAAATTAAAGCTAAGTAGAACCTCAGTGCCAAACAGATGCTACCTTTGGCTTGAATTGTCATGGGTAATTTATAAAATAATAATTAATAACTAAGAGCCAGTGCCCAGAAATTATGCAAGCATATCCATTACCTCCGTACATAAACAGAATCAATTTTCATTAAATATGCTAATTCCACACAGCATCACTATCAACACTTTGCCAATGCCTGATTAGGCATTATGCCTTATTTTCCAAATCAAGCAACCCATTTTTCATTATTTGTTTTGATTACCTTCAATATGGCCCATCTTAATTGTGTTGGGAACAGGTGCATTTGTGTTGCTAAAGAAACCAAAATAACAGTCTGAATATAAACCTATTATATGCTATACGGTACAATTACTTCATAGGAATACACAGCAGAGAGTATTCTGACAGTGCCCTGACTGTAATTACAGGCCAAATGGGAAATAAATAGGGATCAGGAGAATTATAAATGATGATTTTCAACAGAATCTTTCCATTGAATTAATAGATATTAATATTTGTAGATATTCAGGAATTCCTAGAATAAAACCACGGAATATTTAGAATTTATTCCTGCTCCACGTTTCCACTTTTTCAGGTAAATATATTCGAAAAGAAGGAATTTAATTTCAGTCTTCAGTTAAATATATTATATGTTCTGCATAATTAATCAAATTTGCTTACTTCAACAATATGATGACTTTATTATCAAGAATGTAAAATGAAATTTTGTATGGTTATTAATTGGATTCAGAAATTGTTTTTAAATTAATGATTTAAAACATTAGTATGTGATCTACTAAATGTTCACTATAAATATTTGTGTGTTAAGTGATTTTTATAAAATCCTTACATCAATGATATAAACGGACACTATTATTTTCATTTTAAAAATCAGGAAATCACAGCTTAGTAAATTAGTGAAAAGAATTTTAGAAATTTTTTAATAGCAAAGTCTGAGTATTTCATTCTATACACACACATTTTTCAGAGTTGATTAATATTGCATATCATTAAATATTGTCTATCATTCAGCAAATAAAGAATTTCTGTAGCAGATGTTAATGTTTCTGTAAATGCTATTTTCAATGTCTTGATATCTTGCCAGCTATAATTTATTTTTCAGTGGAAAATGTAATGTTAAAATATATGCTGTAAACTGTGATAAATTATATGCAAGGAAATTAAAAGGAAAACATATCTAAGTTTTAATTATGTGTGATATATGAAGATAAAGTTTATCATAAAACAGAAATATTGCACATTTGAAATCCTCATTTTACTACCAATTTCAATGCTCTTCTCCATACAAATAATATGCCATGTCAGTCACCTAACTAGGTAATTTGCATTTTATATAGTTTCTTTCATTTTGTAATTAAAAATTGAAATTGATAGTAACTGATATATCACTAAAACATCTTTTCTTAATGAATGAAGTGAGTCTTTGTTTGAGGGATATAACCTAGTCTGCTCAGTAGAAGATTTAGACTGTTGATTTAAAAGAAAAATAAGGTACTATAACCCTTGCTTACATTCTCTTTGTGAATTACCTAAGCTGGTCAATAGCAATTAGATTCTAAATTACTGAGAATTCCATATAAAATAACTTAATGAAGTAATTTATATCATATTACACATACACCTCATTTGAGTTTATTTCATATGACTTCAATGATTCTTGATTTTTTCCGTTCTGATTTACCAAATATAAATTGATAATAAAACTAATTACATAATATATATAATTAAAAACTGGCATGGAATGCATAAAATCTTATCTTCAGAATTCATCTTTAACTTTACACTCAAATTCATAAGATATCCATATTTCAAGTATAAGATAAGATTATAACCTATACATCTGAATATTAGTGATTGAATAAAAGATGTCATATCTTTATACTCACTAATAAGGGAGAATACCAATAAGTAGCATTAATTGTTAATACATATCAGAAAATACCTTGTCTTTTATAAATGATATTTCCTTAAATATTCAAAATCACCATGAATGTGAGAATGTATTATCCCTATTTCAAAGATGAAGCTATTGAAGTTTTATTAATTATAGTCATGGAGCTTGTGGTAACTCAGTGGCTGCAATTGAGCCAGAGAAGCCCCTTACACCATTTTTGGAAACACTGGTCTTTGTTCATTTTCACCACTGGCCTATCACTGAAGCACACTTTGGTTATACGGATAATGGTGCACTTAAGAATTTATTTTGTTGAGTTTATAACCTCCTGAATATGCAATTATCAGATGAAGGTAAAGTGCAGTTTATCTGATTATAAACTGCCTTTTTGAACTCCAGGTGAGTAGTAAAGCATTGAAAATGCTTTTTTTTATCACTCAGTGCTTTGTAAAATTCATTGCAAAAATATGAAACAATCATTTTATGTATTCCTTTCTATTATTATTAAATGGGTATGTCTCCAATAAAAATCATAAATGCATGTATACTTATGTATATAAATATATGCAGTCTGTCCAGAAAGTATCCAGCCACGTAATATGAAAAATAGAGACATTTATTGGAGAAGATACAAGATACAAGAAACACCATACATAGGACAATGATGCCTGAGTCACCTTCAATGTAGGTGCCTTGGGACCTCACACAGTTCTCCAAATACCCATCAGCTGCCCAATCATATTTTCCTAAACCTCATAGATGGTTGGAAAGCTTTTTCCTTTCAAAGGTGATTTTAGTTTTGGGAAAAGCCAGAAGTCACAGGGTGCCAAATATGAGCTGCATGGGGGCTGATTCACCTGGGTGATGTGATGTTTTGCTAAAATCCTCTGCAGGAGACATGATGCATGAGTGGGTTTCTTGTTGTGATGAAGCCGCCAATCACCAGTTGCCCATAGCTGCAGCCTTCTGAATCATCTGAATAGTTTTCACAAAGAATATTCAAGCTTAATGCAAAATTTGATGCAGATTCATTGCTCTACTTGCTCAGTCATTTTGAATGCAATGGCCCCACAGTACGCATGCTCAGTCATGAGCATCTACCATGCCCACTGACTAGTACAGTGAAATCGTCATAGTTCACTCATATCCATTCCAGTCCACTTTCCTTGGCTGCCAGTTTACACGACACTGTGCAAATTGTTCTGGTTATATTAACAATGGCTGGACTTTTTCTGGGCAGACCTCATATATGCACATAACATGTTTAATCAATAAACTGATATTATTATTTAACTTACCATGTGCCAAATACTAATCTAAGAACTGGAGAGTCAGTGGACAGTAAAGTCACAAAAGTCCCTGCCCCCAAGAAGCTTCCATTTTCATCTGGGGAATACAAAAATAATTTCAGATAATCATAAATGCTCTCAGGAAAGTCAAATACGGTAGCATGAGAGACAGTGACTGAGTGAATTGTTACTAATATTGGTAGAGTGATGCAAAGTTTTACAGACAACTTGGCATTTGTACGAAGACCTAAAATGCTGTAAAAAGCCATCAAAGGGACAACTTTCCAACCAAAACAAGATAATGAATATTTTGTGGTTCTTTAGTTACAATATTAATTTCAGGAGGTCTTATGATGATGTAAACAACAATTCTTTATAATTCTAATTGCTCATATCTTTTAGTCAATAAAATCACAATTTAGACAAACTTCACCTTAGAGTAGACTATGGTGTTTGCATCCTATTTTTATTTAATTCTTAAAAGGAAGGGGCAATTCATCTTATAAAGACTTCTAAGGGAATTAAAAGATTAGAGGTCTTGGATTTTTACAACCTAGGTACACAGAAATCTGCTTTCCTTGAAAATTGTCACCCTTCTGCCCTGGCTGGTGTGACTCAGAGGACTGAGTGGCAGCCTGAAAAACAAAGGGTCACCACTTCAATTCTCAGTAGAGCACATGTATGGGTTGCAGGCCAAGTCCCCAGCAGGGGGTATGTGAGAGGCAACCACACATTGGTGTTTCTCTCTCTCTTTCCCTTACTTTCCCTTTCTCTAAAAATAAATAAATAAAATATTTTAAAAAATAGGTGATGGAATGGATGTAGAACTTTTTTTTTTAAAGAAAAATTGTCACCCTTTCAAGTCATTATATTATGTACCTTCTCATCAGTATCCTCTATGGCTATTTGGCTTTTACCTATTTAGTTTTCTTTTAAATAAATTTTGCTTAAGTATAGCACATAGAATCAATTAAATGTAGCCCATAATTTAGATAAATTCCAAAAATGTATGCAACCTTAAGAAATACATTTCTAATACCCTTGAAATAAGGATGGCAATTTTCATTGAAATGTAAAGATTTATAAATTAGCATTTAAAGAATACACAATTTTGAAATTTAAGAATTAGATTTCAGCAGTGAGAAGCCTATGAAGCATTTGTTCAGAATGATAATACAATGTTAAGACCAAAGTAAGAAGATTTAAGGTGTGAAAAATCAATAGGAAAATAAAATGGTTGGTAATATAAGACTAGGTGCTTCAGAAATGCAATCATTTAACAAAAATGAATTGACTGGTGTTTATGGCAAATTTGGGTAAGAGATCATCTCCAGGGTGATTCTCTATAAGAATACACAAAGGAAGCTGAGAAAATTTATATGGAAAAGTTGAATTTTTAAAATAAATTTTTCTCTATAGTTAGAAATCTTCCTCTGTAGCTAGTATACACTCTTAATATTGGTTATATTAGTTTCAGGTGTACAATATAGTGAGTTGACATTTTTATACCTCACCATGGGGTCACCCCACAGATTCTAGTAATCATCTGTCACTGTGTAAACTTATGACAATATTATTGACTGTACACCCTCCCCCTTTTCACACATCCCCCCACCCCCTCTTAGAAATAGATACCAAGGGATGGTTACCAGAAGGAAATGTTGAAATTGGATCCATACCCTATAAAGAGAGAAATAGGTTTGAATGAAAGTCTAGTAGATTCATAACAGAGTATTGTAGGGAATAAATGGGAATGTATGATTCATCGAAAACCACTCTCTTGTAAAAACTTGTTTCTATGTCTAAATAATCTTTTAGTTCTTTATTAATTCAGTAAATTAATTAATTATTACTTAAGCACATGTTCTACTCAAGCTTTGTTGTTAAGTACTAAAATAAGACAGGCCTAATTATGTACTTTAGGTAGTTTATTGTCTAACTGGAAATATAGTCATGAAACAATGAGGTGCTTATACACTTACTAGTATAATGAAATAAAGTCCTAAGCTAATGGACAATATAATAATATTTATAACTTATGAACTAAGGAATCATCTTTAAGAAATCAATTATTAAGAAGAAATATGAAATATGTATATAAATTTTCAGTGAAAGATATAACAACCCTGGTAGTTCAAGATTCAGTGTGTCAGGATGAAGGAATCTCTCTGCTTTGTTAAGTTCCATATTTGCTGGAGGAGAGCATGTTAATGGGTGACATAAGGTTAAGGTGAACACCTGTGAGGGGCGAATCATTGAAGGCTGTGTAGCTGGCTGGTTTACAGAATTTATTTAACTTGAAGGAAGGAAGTGACTAGCATTATTGGAATCTGACTTGGAACATCCACTTTCTGTTGTGTGGACAGTGGATTGTATTGTGACAGTTTAATAGTGGGAAGACCACATAAAATATCTCACCACATCAGTTGAGGCATGCTGCAGATTGGGCATGCTGTGTGAAGTTAACTGTCATAATAGGTGACTTAAAGTGAATAGATTGTTTTCATGTAATGTTGACAACAAGGAAATTGAGAAATGTGCCTGTTAGAAGTATATACTGTCCCCATCAGTAAATGAATGGATCAAAAAACTGGGGTACATTTACACAGTGGAATTCTATGCAGCAGAAAGAAAGAAGGAGCTCCTACCCTTTGTGACAGCATGGATGGAACTGGAGAACATTATGCTAAGTGAAATAAGCCAGGCAGTGAAAGTCAAATTCCATATGATCTCATCTATAAGCTGAACCTGAACAACAGAACGAACAAGCAAGCAAAATATAACCAGAGACATTGGAATTAAGAACAAACGTACAGTAACCAGAAGGGAGGTGGGAAGGGATAATGCAGGGGAAAGGAGGAATGTTTTTCAGGAACATGTATAAAAGACACGTGGACAAGCCAAAATGGGTAGGATCAAGCATGGGAGGTGGGAATGGGTGGTGTCAGGGGAGAGTGGAGGGGGAAAAACAAAGAAAACTGTACTTGAACAACAATAGAAATATTGAAAAAACAAACAAAACAAAAAAGTATATACTGTGATCAGCAAAGCTCTGACAGTTTTGATTTCAAGGAAAACAAACTGAAAGTAATTGACCAGTAACATGGGCAACTTACACAAGTTGAAATGGAGAAAAGTAAACGTACTGAAGGGATGTATGATATGTAGCAGGTAAACTCTCAAGATAAATTTTCGAGACGCTCCAAAATTTTTAGTTTTCTAATTTGAGACAAGTGGTGAATATTTTTTTAGTAAAATGAACATATTTATTTTGTAAAAGAAAAAGAAAACTTAGCACAAACTTAAAAAGAGTAAAACTTAACAGGAAGTTTCTGGTAACATTTTTATTAAGCCAAAGCAAGAAATTAGTTAATGAGTGAGAATTAGTTGCAGAATCTCTACAATTCATTGTAAAATGTTGAGAGATCAGTTGGTTACTACATATTGACCATATATACCAGGGTTTCTTGTAGTTTGGAAAGTTTTATTTCATGACAATGTTTAGCATTAGGCTGGTTTACATTTGAATTTGCAGGCGCCCCTATTGGCATCTGGGTTGATAGTAGGAAAATCAGAACCTCAGAATTTTGTCGTATTATATATTATCTGTTTCAGGATATTATTTAAAATCACTTGGAACTCAGAAATCTGAAAATATGTATCAGTTTCTAGTTTGGGCACCACATACTAGGCCTAATGTTTTCAGAACCATTTCCATAAGTTACTGTTTTTATTTTAACTTCATTTTTATTGTTTATACTATTACAGACGTCCTCATTTTTCTGTGCTCACCACTCTGCCCACACCCCCACTTCCCTCAGGCCATGACCACATGTTGTCTGTGACTATGAGTCATTTTTAAATTTGTGTCCCTTCATTTTTACTATGTGTATCCAAAGCTATTGGAAGATTGTCAGGCACACAATAAGTAGTCAATAAATATTTGTTGAATAACAATAAGTTTAATGAAATAAATGAGCCAATATTATAATTTATTGAGATTGAGAACAGGGAATATAAATACACACAAATGTATATTTTACATTGCTAAGTATTAGAAACATAAACTTAATATCGTGTTATTCTATACGTAGTCTGACAAAGAGAGACAACATGCTATCAAATTCAGTATAGAATAATAACTGATATGCTAGAATAATTAGTGTTCTTTTAGTTGGAGATTTCTCTGAGGTATCTTCTTTCAAGTTTTACCTATTATTTCTAGGCAAACTTGAAGCTGCTTTCTTTAAAAATTTTTAAAAAAATATTTTAATCAATTGTAATAATTAATTATTTTCATCAACTTGTCTTGGGCCAAATATTTAGTCAAACATTATTTGGATGTTTCTCTGAGAGCGTTTTTGGTGAGACATGCATTTAAATCTGTGGACTCTGAATAAAGTAGAATACTCTGGATAATGTGTGTCTCATTGGGTCAGTTGAAAGCTTGAATAGAACAAAAGGCTGACCTCATCCTAATAAGAGGACATTCTCCAGCAGATTGCCTTTGAACTTGAACTACAATGCTATCCTTTTTCTCCAGCCTTCAGGCCTCCTCCTCCAGATTCTGTACTTGAAAGTGTTAAATCCTTAAAACCTCTCTCTTTCTCTCTCTCTCCACATACACACTCACAAACACACCCTAATACACAGACATAAGCTCAAATTTCTGAAGTCCCTAACACTTCAAAACAAGGTCACATTTTATCTGTGTATGTGTGCGTGTATTATTAAAGATGGGAGAGCCAACAGTATTTGATATATGAATTGGCCCATGACTCATTCTTTGACAAACTCAAAGAATGTTGGAAGAAAAAATAGTGGTCCATGAGAGGATCCTAAAAATATAAAAAGTTACTTAAGAAATACATAAAAGATTACTCTGTCACTGATGTTACAAAGTCACTCCCAGCAAAGCCACAGGTGATATTTGTAGTCAGACTGTATAGTACAATACCTAGATATTTCTCAAACTGCCTCTGAATGCCCATTTCTATTGATCTCCCCTTGACTCCGTCTCACGGTATCCTACCGATGACTACATTGGTGAGTATATCCAAGACATTTTATCTCATATGCATCGCTCTCTATATCTCTTTCTGTAGAGTGAAGTCATGAAATGGTGGTTTACTAATGTTATACTCTGGTGCATTTTGCTATAAGAAGCTTTGCAATAATTCATATTTTCTTCTTTTGTTCCTTTAAAGCCCCCAACTGCTGGACCGTGTTTTGCAATAGCCTCCATAGCTCAAATGTAACACAGAACATCAATCAAAGATGGCACACATTCACTGCACTTTTCTCTTCACACATGATCAAACTGAAGTCTGTAAATAGAAATCAAATGGCCAAGAAAAAATTATGCTTTTTGGTTGATAAATTTTTAAGTAATTGATGAAGCTTAAAATGCAATTTACTTATCTCTCCTTTTCCTCCTTCACTTACTTTTATTTTGACTTGGATTTGAATTTGGAATTGTATTTTTTTAATTGAGCAGAATAAAAATGAATCTTCATGTAATAAAGGTCGACTAACATAAGGTAGTAGTGGAATGATTTAAATGCACAGTGATGGTGTGATAAGCTGGTGAACAGAATAATTAAAAGGAACACCTGTACATGTATTTTATAAATTTTAATGTGCATAGCAGTAACCTAACATGTATTACAATCCAAATTGTGAATCAGGAGGCTTGGATTGTGCCCCAAGTTTTTAATTCCTGGCTACTTCTGTTTGATGTCTGTCTTCCTGGAACACATTGTGAGTAGCAAAGAGCTACACAGCAGTCATGAGAATCTTCAATGTAATAAAAAATGAGAGATCAAATACGGGTACTTGAAATGTAAAGCCAGTCATTCTATGGGATTGTACCATTTGTCAAGTACTGATTGATGAGATCATGCATATTAGCTTATGTAACACTCACAAATACTCTCAGAGGTAATGTGTTATCATAAATTCAGTGTCCAGAAGAGGAAAGCAATGCACAGAAGTAGTTCTACTTTCTCAGTCCAGAAGTCCCACATTTAGAGTCTATGTCATTTTTAATAATTGTTCTGTCTTTCTTATCAGGAAGACACTCCTAATGAATTTTGTCATAGTTCCTCACAAAACTAAAACAAAACAAAATGAATTATTATCAAATAATGAATTTGATCTTGGTGAAAATTATAGAATGTTATACAAGTACTGTAATTATGAATTCTGTTTTTAATAATTCAAATCATGTTCTAATACATATTTAAATTGAAGACCTGGTGTGATACAAACCCAAAACTACATCACTAACAAAATCCATAAGTGATATGAAAATCTATAAAGATAACACCTTAGAGCTTTAATTTGCAGAAGAAAAACATCAATTCTTATTGTGTTACAAATATTAATTTTTAGTTCAAATGTAAGTTCTGTCTTATACTTGATGACTAGTTACTTTTGAAGACAAAAATGTTCCTGTGGGACTGCTTGGGTAGCAGAGCTCTGAGGATCAGAGTACCGCATGCTAGCCATGAATATATGTAACATATCTTCCCGCCTCACTGCAGAGACCACGTCGAGAGAATTACCTTCTAATGTGGTGTCTTTAGGTCATTCTATGTGATGGTCACAACTGCACAATTAAAATGCTTAGGTTTACAAGGTGCACTGCCTTGTTTATAGAATTGTGTTAATAATTTGTTCATTGATGAAAATCTTTATAAGAGAAGAGATAATCTTGGGAACAGAAATTGTAGATGAATTAAAAATAATGCTGGATTGCTCTTCTCTGTTAAGGAACAGGAGTTACAGACTATATTTCTGTTACTGTAACTTTATAATAAAAATATTAAAATAGTAGCCAAAGATGCTTGAAGTTTTTGAAAGTTTAAAACTAGAGATATTAAACAAAAAGGTAAGGATATTTCTGAAATTGGCTAGAACATTCCTACTAAATTAAAAAAAGCATAACTAAAAGAAATAGGAGAGTATGGGAACATCTAGTTCCAGATGAGGAAGATATAATTTTCAAATTTCTTTTGAAAAGTTCAGCTAAACATAGAAGACATTACATCTAAAACAAATAAAAGGAGGCTTTAGAAATGAGACCAAATGGTGATTTGGTGAGGGCGCATGGTAATATTGATAATTATTAACCATATGAATGTATTCACTGTATGAATTAGAGAAGGTAGCAGAATGATTGAAGATTGGTGTGAAAAAGATAAAGTTACATGGTTTAAGAAAACATACTTCTATAAGAAGATTAATGATTGAAAAATGTGCATAAAAGACAGACAGTGAAAGAAAGATTATGTCTTTAAATACTGAACAATCATAAACCAATCCCAAAAGTCCTGAAATCAGGTAATTGTCATCACTGACTGCTGTTCTTAGTAGTTGGTGCCTAACATATGTATGCAGTCTTATCTGATATCTAAGCTAAACTGGTACACACTGAGGACAGTCATGAAAGGAGACAAATGTAGACTACCAATCCACCTGACTACATTGTTTTGAACTTTTTTTTTTAACTCAGGGTTTTTAAACAAAAGGGGGAAGAAATGCAAGTTACTGTATCCTAAAAATTATGACAGAGGCTGTTTCCTGTAACAATGTTTTTATCTGATTATTTAAATCTGTTGGGGATTAAGATGCTATGAAATATACTAATTATTAACTGTGTGACTTTGGGAAAATTACATAAAACTTCACACCACCCCATTTTTTTTACCTGCAAAGTGATGATAAAAGTAGAACCTACCTGATAACAGTATTGTTAAAATTAAAGCCATTAATATATATAAAATATTTGGAACAATGTCTGAAATATTGGTGATACTGTTATTGCTAATCCCTTTTAATATTTGGTTCAATCATATTGAAATAATTTCAGTTTATATAATGCCCTATATAATGTCCTACATCGAAGTGAATGTTATTTCCCTTGACTACAAAATTCCTTTCCTATCTTCCCGTGGACAACTCTTTGAAATTCTACATTCCTTTCAGTTTTCAGCTATAATAGTTTTTTATGGCAGCATAACAAATCTCCACAAACTTTGGGTCCTTAAAAATCTACGTTAGAGTTTCTACAAGTCAGGGGTCCAGTCAAATCTTATTTGGGTCTTCTGTGCAGGGCTTCAGAGGGCTGTAGTCCAAGGGTGGAAAAAGCTGGGGTTTTGTTTTGTTTTGTTTTGTTTTCTGTTTGTTTGTTTTAGTTTTTTATCTGGAACCTGGAGACCTCTCCTAAGCGCCTTTAAAGTATGGGAAAAATTAACTACTTAAGGTTGCAACACTGAGGCCCTCAGCTTCTAAAGTCTAGCCCTCTGGCTGGGAAGCCTACAGCATGGCTGTTCGCTTCTTCAAAGTCATCAATAGAGTCTTACTTCTAAGCCACAGGGAACATCCAGATTAATTCCCTTTTTCATTGACTCAGTTCCAAGTTATCAGAAGCCAAGTTATCAGAAAATTAAAAATTTTCTTCTCCATACAGCAAGTTATGCCCACAATCAAGGGTGGGGATTATATGAGGAATGAATCTTAGATTAGGCTTTAAAACAAAATAGTACAGTCTGAGTAATGTATAAACCACAGAAGTTTATTTTCCACAGTTCTGGAGGTTAACAGTCAGAGATCATGGTGCCAGCATGATCAGTTCTGGTAAAACCCTCTTCTGGGTTGCAGACTGCCAATTTCTCCTTATATCCTCACCTGGCAGAAAGCAAAGAGAGCAAGCAAGCTGTCTCCTGACTCTTACAAGGGCACAAATCCCAAACATGTGGGCCCCACCCTCATGGTCTCATTAAATTCAAACTACTTCCCTGATCCAAAGGCCTCATCTGTTATACCATCATATTGGGGATTGGGACTTTAAGAGATGAATTTGGGGAGACATGAACATTCAATGTTCAGCTGAGTATACACTGCAAAGCAGGGAACAGAAATTTTAGGTGGCATTCCACCAATCTGACGGCCACAGTTCATCTTTTCATCTTGAAATTTTACTTCCCTCCTACTTTCAGAACATATGAATCCTCATCCAAAGTTCACAAGAGTGTCAATTCATTGGAGCATCACGTTAAAATCAAAAACCTTATTTTCTAAATCATCTAAATACAGGTTGTAGGGTATAATTAGTTCCCATCTTTGGACACATCTAAAGGCCCCTAACATTCCCAACATATAACAGTGGAACAGGCATAGGGTATCAGTTATAGACATTTAGTTCAGAAGGGAAAACAATACAATGCATAATTCGCTTGACCCTAACATTTCTCCCAAGATTTTCCTTAATTAGGTTTCAAGGCCTGGACTAATTGTGCATGATCCTCAGCTCACCCTCTGCGATCTTGTTTCTCCCATTTGAGCCTCTTTTTTTTTTTCATGAAAGGTATTATATGTTTTGCAGCTGAGTAGTTTTATCATGTGCTTTCTGGATGAAATAACATTGTGAGACTGAGAGCCTTATTTTATTACATACTCTCTCTGTCCTTTGCAGCCCAAGCTGACTGTAGTTCTGTTGAAACACTTTTCTCAAGAACTCTGTGAGCCTTCATGGTTGTCAAGGGGATTACATTCATTAAACAAAAGCCAACACCAGGAGTCTTTCGGAGCTGATCTTCTCTCTCTCTTTGGTTCCTGAAGACATGGCTGAGAGACAGTGCCCTTAAGCTTCTTTGGGATCTTCTGGTTTATTTGAGAGGTTCTGGGAGGTGAAACCTTACTCTCCTCAAAGGACTCCTTGTGTCACTGTGTATTCTGATCTTTTGATCTTACTGATGTCTTACCAAAGTGTTGTACAGTCTTGCGCTCAGCCTGTCTCTCTGCCATGATTTCAGCAGCCGCATTTCATTTTAGCATCTTTTGCCTTACGGAAAGGGTGTGAATTTTCAAAATCTTTCTGTCTTGGTTCTTATGCTTAACAATTCTCTTCTCAATTTTCCTCTCTTTTCTCATATTTTACTATAAGGAGCAGAAAGGAACAAAGCAGCATCTTCAACACTTTGCTTGTAAGTGCTTTTAGGTAATTCAAATTAATTTCATACACAGTTCTCATTCCATACACTTGCAGATCACACTTCTGCTAAGTATTCTGCCACCTAATAACAAGGATTCCACCTCCTCAAATTCCTCAAATTCTTTGTAACATGCTCCCCACTTGCTTCTGGGTCTTAAGCATCCCAATATCCACATTTCTACTAACCATCTGTCCAATTGACTTATGCTTTCTGCATTATGCTCTCAAATTCTGTCAGAACCTATTGCCCAGTTCCAAAGTTCCTCCTCATTATTAGGTATTTGTTGCAGGATCACACCATTACTTATAACACAATCTGTATTAGTTTTCTACTTTTGCGTAACAAATTATGACCTTTTAACTCTTAATGAAACCTACACTTCATCTAACAGTTCCTTGTGCTACATGTCAAAGCCTGTCTAGCTGAATCGTGTATTCAGTTTGCACAGGGCTGTAATCAGGGTGTTGACTAGGTTACATTTTCATTTGCATTTAAGGTTCACCTTCCAAGTTTACACGGATTGCTGACAGAATTTAGCTTCTTCTTGCTGTATGTTTCATGATCATCTCCTAGAAGTTCTCAACAGCAGGAGGCTCTTTCTGACTTCTAGACACTGTTTACAAAGTTCAGCTGATTAGCTTAGTCCTATTTAGGAGACTTGTTTTTGACAAATTTAACATCTTCCAAATATCACTAAAATATGTCTTCTCTTTTGCCAGATAAAATAGCATAATCATGGGAATTTTATCCATCACAGTTACAGGTTCTACCATCACTCATAGGGTGGGACTTATACAGAGGCTGGAAATCTTTGGGCCATATTAGAATTCTGCCAAACCATCAGCTAAACTCTCATTTCCTATTTTTGATAATTCTGTATCCTCTCAAAGTACCTAAAACCCTAAATATGTGTAATCCCTGGAGACTGTCTGAATATGCATTGGCTCTCCTCCTGTTGACTGTTCTTTTTATGTGTCCTAGCAAGTCAGTTAATACTCTCAATTCTCTTAACCTACCAGTCAATAATACAAGCCTTCATCTCTCATGAGGAAGGAGCACTAAATTCTTTGTAAATAAAGGATGCTTTAAAATTCATGGTGATGTCTTCAATAAAAATGCTCTCATATTTTCATTAAAAGAATGTTGATAATATCACTGTTCATAATAGACTCAAATGAAAATGATGCATATGCCCATCAACAGCAGAATGGATAAATACATTGTGGTGTATTTTTCATACAATGGATTGTATGCTGCAATAACAATAGATTAACTGCAACTAAACCTCGAAGTATAGGAGATTTTCTTACATACCGTCTTTAGGGGGGAAACCAAATGCAAATTTCTGTGCAAAGCTAATTTACAATGTTGAAGTTAGAATAACATTAACGGGAGGGTGATAATGATTGGAAAGGAAATTCAAGGGTGTGGTTATTTAATGTTCTATTTTTTTTGCTCTGGGTATTTTTTGCATGAGTTATTTTAATTAGTAAAAAATCATTGGACTCTATATGAATGTATTATTTTATGCATGTAATTCATACTTTAATACATAGTTCAAAGATATTTATGTATGCATAACATAAATAACCACAAAAATATATGGAAGCAAACTGACCTCAAATAAATACAAACATGTAAGAAATGAGCACCATCCATGGGAAGAACATGTTTGGGATAACATGTTCGCTGTGCATACAGTTCTAATGACTTTGAAATTATTTGACAAATGCAATCAGCCTGCAAAGAATGTAGAGTTACCTAATAACTGCTCCATAAATCACATCAGCACATTTTCTGAAAGAGAACCATCCCTTTTATTTCCCATTGTTCAGGTAGAAGAAGAAGTTCTGCCCTGAGGTTCTGTCACTTTCATTTTAAGAGAGAGTTAGGATTTATTATGGGGGAATCATATGCCCCATGGCATTTCAGCATATTTTAGTGGGCTGGCATTGTTTTGTTTTGTAGATATCTTTATTGAGATGCAAGACATAAATAAATAACCTTGTAGCTTATTTCTAATCATTTTCTTTATACAAAACAAAATAAATGGTGGCATGTCATATTTAACCTAAGAATAATCTTCTTAAAATGTTTATGAATGCCATTAAGTAAACACAGCTACATGATTTAATTTTAATATTAATTGCAATGTGCCTTAGAATGGCACCTGTTTTGACATGAAATCTATGCTTCACATTTAACTCTGAGAAATCTTAATTACCATACCACATCCCTGATTTTGTGTATGTATCAACAACTGGAAAAAGATTTCGCCATTCCTAGGGCAGCTTTCTGTGTTGAGATTGATTAAATATGGGCACTTTATACACATGGTGTCAGAGGTCTTCAGTAGTCAACTATCTGCATTTTGTTTCTCTTCGTTCTGTCTTAGACTTTGTATCTCCTGATTTCATATATCTTCCTTAGATGATGTCTGCATTCCCGACCTTTTTCTCAATATTAGGGTGATAGAAATATCAATCTACTATAAACTGTCTGGATGATCACAGGATTTAGACACAGAATGTACAAATAGAGTTACGGGATTAACTAGGTTTGCCACACACCTTTGCTGCTTCTTAGTGTTTTACTTCTACAGATGTTAATAACCTCTTTCCTTTTTTCAAATAACTAAGACTTCATTGCCCTTATTCAACACATTTAACAAATTAATGTGCCAGACTGATTTTTCCTTCACAAAAATTATCTAGTTCATCCATTTTTTACCATTTTAATGACTATTTCTCTATCTTAGGCCACTATGTAACTTATGGATAAAATGCACACTCTGCTTTTTTATATTTTTAAATAGCTTATGAAGGTATTTCAAGGGTGTTCTTTATTTCTTTTTCTAAATCAATAAATAATTGTCATATGATATTATATTAATTTTAGGTGTACAACATAATGATTTTAACTATGTATATATTGTAAAATGATTACTAAAATAAATTTTAACATCCAAGGATGTTCTAAAAGATGTTCATTAAAATGATGTATTTTTGAGGGTTCTTAGGGTATAATCCCAGCAGTGGAATTGCCAGGTCAAAATACAGTTCCATTTTTAGTTTTCTGAGGAAATTCCATACTGTTTTCCACAGTGGGTGCACCAGTCTGCATTCCCAACACCAGTGCACTAGAGTTCTCTTTTCTCCACAGCCTTGCCAGCACTTGTCTGTTGATTTGTTTATGATGGCCATTGTCACCAGTGTGAAGTGGTATCTCATTGTGGTCTTAATTTGCATCTCTCTGATGGCTAGTGATATTGAACATCTTTTCATATGTCTCTGGGTCCTTTGTATGTCCTTTTTGGAGAAGTGTCTGTTCAACTGTACTTAAGCAACAATAAAAAAATCTGAAAAAATAAAATAAAATAAAATTATGTATTTTCCATTTAATTTTTTTACCCACTGCTTAAACTTCAATGGCTTTCAAGTTCACTTAGAATAAAATGGAAACGCCTTAACAAGGCATAGAGATACCCTCTTCTATCTGGCTTCTGACTAGCAAGAACCTTACTTTTAACCCTTCTTCAAATGTTTGAGGACTTCCAATGAATCCTTTCACTTCAAAGAATGACAAGGTATCTGATAGACTGAAAATATGGGTCTTCTTGAGTTTTATCTTTGAATTAGGTTTTGAAGAAACTATTTTTCTACATCTCTTTCAGTGCATTCAGAGCAAGTTTCATTTCAGTATTATTATATATATGTCTTTGAGGGCCACAGAGAGGCAAAGAGAAAAAATGAAATTGTTTTTCTGCCATGAGTTGTCTTTATGTTGCCATTTGCAATGGCACACAGTTTCATTGTCCTAAAGAACTATTCAGAATGTGGCTTCACGTTTAAAACCAATTGCTTTTCTCATAATAACAATGTGGTTTAACAGAAAGCGCATGGGGTTTAATGAATATGTGTCTGGTCCTTTATGTAATTTGTTGCCTTGGCAAATGTCTTATCTGCTCTGTGCTATAGAATTCTGGAGATAAAAATCTTTGTTAGATCATTTTTAAAATTTTTTCCATGGGGAAAAAAGATTGCTGAACTGTTATTTTAAACATTAAGGGCTTGTATTAATAAAATTAACTAGAATCTTCATAAAAGTAATTATTCATGGTTTAGCTTAAACAAAAAATATTCATTTCATTCAGAAACATTTTTCCTTTTCATGTTAAAATGTTTCTTTCTGCTTTGCATACACTTTCTTGCATATCCAACATGCCCAAAAAGGTTTAGCACAGACTAATGAGAAAATATTTTATTATAAATAATTTTTCTATAGTCTCTCAAATTAAATTTTTGTTGTTGCTTTGGAGTTGATCATGAATTTTTGTTCTGCTTACTTCACAGTTAAACTGAATTTTTACATAGATTTATCTTTGTGATTAAAATAGGTTTTTGCATGAAATATTTACAGCAATTCAGTCTATTTTAGATTGAGTTGTGTCTATTTACTGTTACCTTTTTTCTTGACATATTTTCTACAAAAATATTACCACTAAAATATTCCAAGACCTATTTAATTGTATAGATATTTCAATATTGACCTACTTTGAACACCTTGATTAATTTTTTCACTAAAAATATAACTTCACTACTTATCATATGTCAGATACTTTTTTAGGCCTTAAACTAAAAGTCACAGCTTGACTCGTTTTCAAGGAGATTACAGTTTAGTGGTAGTTGTATAGGTGCAGAGGTTATGATCTTGCAACAGAATAAGCTGTACAAAATATTAAAAGTATATTTGTGTGTTTATATGTTTATGTGTATGCAAACATACACATATAAGTTTGTTTTATGTGTTTATAAAATATGCTTATATATCATGTTAAATTTACACTTTACCATTTATTATATGTATTTGTATATGCTAATGTGGTCGCAAAGTATGCGTCAAAATAGAGAGATGAAATACAAAGATGAAATTAAACAGAACCATGGAAAATGTTGAAACATTATTCAAGGAGACAAAAAGAGAAAGTTTGTTGCAGACAGGTAAAGCAAGGTGAACAAAGGTAGTGGGGTTTGAAATCTTCTTTCCTATTTAATTTAATGTGTAAATGGTTACATCATCTAGATTGGATGACATACAGACCAGAGCTTGACTGGAGTGGTATACAAAGGACTGCCAATGGGAAGATCATATGCAAATCATCTTCTGTGATTCTCATGCATCTCTTCATTTTGTTAAATAGACCAATGTGCCAGTTACTAAGCAGTTGATTCTCAACACCAACCCACCATTCAAAACTCCCTTGGTTTGCTGATTTTGGGGTTCTGAAAACCACATTTCTTTTTTTTCCAGCTGGGTTTATGCAACGCTGTGCCAACAGAGAGACCAAGGCTGGAAGGAAGATGAGAATTACATCCCCTACGTACCTCTTCTGGGTTTCTGTGGGCTTCCTCATTCAATGGGTAGCTAACCAGCAATGCTTCTTTATCTCAAGGGCAGCGATTCACTTCTATAACAGTTGATGGATCAGGTCTTCAGTGTTTTAACAGTGAACAACCTGCATTGCCGTGTTTGACCTCAGAGACAAAAGCACTGGCTCTTGTCCTTCAGAGGTGTCAGTGTCAGCTCTGGGTTGGGAGGGAGGTGGCTTTATCTGAGCTCAGAGATAACAGCATCAACCAAGCTATTGCCTGTGCTTCAGAAGTCTGAATTTCAGCTTTAGAGGCCTCTTCTAGCAATTTCTATTTCACTCATTGCAAGTACCATACTTCCTTTTATTCCCCTAACATTAGAGTAAGTAGATGATTATCATAGTGGATTCTCCAATGGCATCGTAGAGTTCTTTTTTAATCCTTTAGTTATCCAGCTAAAAACCTTATATCTAACTAATAATTCCTTACATTAACTTAAAAAAATACTGTTGTTGTTTCTGCTGTTCTTTCTCACTGGTACCAGCTGGCATAAGTGATGCCTCTAAAAACTAAGAAATCATACTTGTTGAAGTACAGCAGTTGTTGAATGGGATGATTTCATGGGTACTTCTTAGAGATTTTGATTCTAAAGTCCTGGGTCTGGAAATAGTCCTATTTTTAAGACAAATAGCATGACTCTGGTGATTAGGTAAGTTTTAACTGTAATCTTGTAAACCTATAGGAAGCCATTTATGTGTCTTTAAATGAATCATTTTAAAAAAGACCTTTTGACAACCCATGACCTTTTGAAATAATACTGTTATTCTGGAAGCTTGGTGTTTAGCTATAAGACTTCATGTGCAAGGTTTAGACCAAGTTGTAGGATTTGCACTTAATATTTGGAGGAGCCATTCTCAAATATAAGAATAAAGGAGAAAGGTTCTATTTAGTTAAAAATCAATTATTAGTAATTTGATCATGTTTCAGGAATTTTTTTTCATGTCTAGATTATAATATTTGCCCCATAATTGTTCTACAGAAATCACAGTCATCCCAAAGTAATTGTGTTCTCATCGATGACAAGAAACAGAAACTATGTCTTTCATTTTCCTAAAGATTAGATTTAGGAAGTAGTAAACATTTAATGCATATTTGCTGAAGCTAAAAAAAACAGGCTTTAAAGAAATAAACGTCCACATATACCTACACACATATTTGTTTAAAACATTGACTCATATTTATAATTTAGAACTTTTCAACTACATGTGAAACATGTACAAACTTTATTATGCATCTAATCTGAATTGTGTTATGTCACAAGAGAGTATATAATAAAAACTTACCAAGGTTCTACTTAAATAGAGCACAAGTGTTTATAATATTCTATTTGATATCTAATTAGATTTTAGGTACAATTCTACAATACATTCATTCTGAAATTTTGTCAGGCTCCACAAGCTCTCCATCTGAGCCTAGACATTAGAATTTCTCTTTAAGTCAACCGTGTTAACATCATGCCTAATTTATTCTCCTGAGCTGAAAGAATTCCCCGCTGCTTGTCTGTTTTACTGTTTAATTGCTTCACAGACTGCCAAATTGAAATCTGTAGCAATTTACTTTGCTCTCCTGGTGAAACAGTGAGATTTTCAGCATGATATAAACCAAAAATGAAATCACGATATGAAGAGAACTCTGTGCCATTAAGTACAAAAGCAGGGGTTCCTAAAACCCTCTATCCTTTTCCTTGATTGAAGGATAACAGTGAATTAAATAATATTATAGATTTGTCAACAGATTTACAGTTTCATTCCAAGGAGGTAATGACTAGAAGTCTCAGTTTAAGACACCCTAGTTCAGCATTTCCAAGAATGCACTCACCCACTGGGAGAGATCATTGTTTCCTATTGCAAGTGATTCAAATTGTATTGCAGTGTTCTTTATAATTCTCTAAACCCACTGCTCTTTCTTGTTCTATTTTCCAATCCATATTTAAAATAACCAATAAACAAGCATAGTACTAACTTCTTATATCTATTGAACAGTGTAAAATCTGAAATTTTAGGTATCCATATGTCACCAAACTGAACAATTGAAACATGAAGTTTCAACATGGAATTCTAATTCTAACAGCTAACAAGTAATAATTTTTATATTGGGAAGACACTCAATTGAAAACATTAGACTCATTTAATATTCTGTATTTCTGCATATTCTGAGTCAGTCCCAAAAGTTCACAGAATGGTGCTTTAAATTGACACCTGATAATAATGACTAATTAGGATCCAATTTAATGTTACTACCCTAGAACTACGCTGCCATCAGGGTATCAGGAGTAACTGCTAACACTGAAATAGGCTGTCTATGCTCTCTGGAAGGCAAGGCCTGCCATATACAGTGTGAGGGTGGGTGAGTCTAATTGAATAACCTTTTATATAAAACTTTCATATAAAATGTCAATTCAATCTTAATCAGCAAAACTCTCCATGGAAAGAGAATGTTGACTGATTTGTATACATTGCACAAATAATTTTGTAAACAGCACCTAATCCCTGATCCTCACCTTTTTAAAATTCATCTCATTTTAATTCTGATTACAGATTTTCATAGTTTAGAAACTTTAGCGATAATAATAATAATAATATCTTAATATCAAAATTATATTAATTTGCAATCTCTCTATTGCTATGTTCCAAGAGAAAGTACTGCCATGAAGAAAAACATTTTGTGTCTGCACTGTCCTATGCCATAGTTATTAGCCACATGTGCTTACTGAGCACCTGGACTGTGGCTAAGATGACTGAAAAGGTGAATTTTTAATGGTATTCAAATAAATTAAAGTCTCCGGTGGTTCAAATATAGGATACATTCATGTTTTTCTATATATAGGATGTCATGGTTGCACAATATAGAAAACATAAATGTTTTTTCTGACAACTTACATAGAATGACTTTTCATGGTCTCTTTCACAGTGGCTTCCAAAACTTGAAATGAATTGTAAACAATAAAGTTGTCTGTTTCAGTTTAAAAGAAAAATTAACAAATGCAGTCAATGATAGAGTAAAAAACACATTATCAGTGGAATATTTTTATATTGAGATAGTAAAGTTTTTCTGTACATTGTTCTCTGTGTTATATAATGCATATAAATTAATTTATATAAGATAAGAAAAATGATCACATATATTGAAAGTGTTCATAGGGAAAAAGATAATGGAAGGATTTATCTGTTGCACATATAACTCTTGGATTTATATATTTATTAAAGATTTTCAAAGCGATTTCCTTAGTTTTTCTCTACAGTGTACCCAGTGAAAATGCAATTGCTAGATTCCACATTTTATTAAGTCACTTACCCAATTGATATGACTACTTAATATCAAAGAGAGGAACTGAATGAGATTTCATCATTTGTAACTGATTTATCTTTATACGAGATGTCACACCTCTGTGACCCAGAGCCTTCCCATGAGTTTATTATAAAGGTACCTTGTCCATATTCTGCTCTGCCCCTGTCCTGAATAGTTGGCTATAGGATTTGAACCTTTGCCCTGAAACACACTTTTCAGAAATATCCTCAAAATCTAATTCCCCGTGAAATTCATGCTCTAAGCTCACATTCTATGACTTTTACTATGATTAAGTTAAAAAGTTAACATTTTGTTTTAATTAAAAAAGCAGAAATACATATACACACATATGCACAACTATGTACACGTATACACTCATTCAAACATATACACACAAGGATCCATATGCACATATATGTAGGATGTATCAAAAATAGCATTACTATTCTCACTTTTACATCCTTTTGAGAATTTAAAGCACATATTAGCATTAGTTATAGAGAACCTAGATTAACCCTGACATGTGGGAGTCAAATTTTATTTGACACCAAACTATTTTCCCTAATGTGAGTATTTTAAAATATTCATCAGTGAATACACTTTTATGATGTATAAGCTTTTTTGGAGATAATATTAACAATATTTTCAAATCAATAATTTGTCATGCATACATTCTTTATTAAATCTCACACCAAAGAATTCAAACATGAGCATTAAGTTATTCATTAATACATTTGGTTTGAAAATCTGAACATATCCATCACTGATTTAAAAATTTAAGCTTGATTTCAATGCTTTTATTTTCCAGTATGGTTTGTATAGAAATTACCTTATAGCACAATTTATTTTTATTTCTTCTTTAGTAGATATGCCATTTTATGATATAAATAAACAGTTTTATTACCTCTGTAACAGATGACATTAAAGTGTTCTGTTTTATGGCCTTAAAAAGTATTCATCACATTAAATAATTATTAAAATTATTATCAAAGAAATTTTCTTGAAATACAGAAACTATTTTAAATAATCTCATTACCCCTAAATACAACATTTTAAAAGTTAAAATTGATAATGATAGCTCTATATATCCTAAATATTTAAGCAATACAATCATTGTATATCCTTATTGCAATTATCTACCCTCTTTCCATTGCACAGGACTCCCACCCTAACACACTCCATGCCCACCTTGTAATCTGAGTTGGCCTTTTCTCTCCAGAAATCAATGCTAACTGATGAGTGAAGTAGGACATTATGGGTAAGGGCAGGAAACATTTTTTATCTCTCTTCTCCCACCTGTTATGTTATTGATTCAATACAGCTCTACTTCCCAAAGTAAGGTGAATCATTTCTAAACTGAATGAATAACATGTATTGGCATTTTTCTATACATTCTCATCTGTCAATTATGTTTATTCCCACAACATCTTAGAATCCACTTGTTTAAAATAAGAAAGCTTTGTGACTATTTGGAGCAACTGATACTATCTTGACTACTATAATGCACATTATGTTTGTTTTCTGTTCATATGATCTTTCAAATATAGTATCAATTATACTCAAAGGATATTTTCTCACTCTGGTATTCTTTGTTTTGACAACAGGTTTATTATTCAACTAATTTATAGAAATTTATTATGTGATTGAAAATCCTAAAGAATGAGAAATAAAACATACAAAATAAATATTTACCCAGATAAGGGAACCACTTTTAAAAGGTGATGTCAGCTTGTCCATCAGATTGAAGAAGCAGAATACTGACTACTGATATAAGTTTAGGATTGTTGGTTCAATTTTCTTTTATTATGTAAAATGATTGAAATATATTTAAGTTGGGTTTTTATAAGGACATAAAAATTAGTTGAAAATCAGTAAATGAAATAATGTATTAAGCATATTTACCTAAGGCATAATATAACACATTTTTCTAAAAGTGCATGTGCCTCGTGTATGTGTATGTATGTGTTCAGGACCTATGCTGGGGACTTCTGATATTGAGATTGTATAGCATTTATACACACTTAATTCAAAGGCCCTAAAAGAAAATTTGGTATTTTATTGTGTTTGAAGTAACTTCTTTAATATACTTAACAAAATATGTATTCCAATTATACTGAATCAGAAAATTGTCTTATGTTTAAGAACCATTTTGCCATTTACTTACAAATAATATAAGGCCAACCAATATAAAAAGTCAAAAATTATAGCTTTTTTCTTTCAATGTCTTTGGAACATTACCTTCCTAATTTCTATTACCCATTGTCTAAGAAGAACTTCTTTCTGTCCCTTAGAAAGCAGAGCTATCTCAACTCTTTGGGCTGAGCTATTTTAACCATATTTTGCAGTTGAGCTATCTCAACCATATTTTGCTGTGTATAATGTGCACTTTTTTGCCCAATTTTTGACGGAAAAAATAAGGATGCACATTATTCATGGGTAGTACCTGAAATACTATGTATTGTATCTATCTGTCCTTACATTTTGTAATTATTGGTTACATAAAATTTCTTGTACCATAATGTGTTAAAAAATAAATGCTACAATTCCATTATAATACAAAAACACATACCTAAATATAAATAAATAAATTGAATTGCCATATACATAGGAGCACCTTATACATGACAAAATATGGAAAATAATCCAAATTAATCTTAAAGACAATACTACATCTCTTCTTTGGTTATTTCAAGTTAAAAATACAAATTTTCAAAAAAGTATATGAATAAAAGATAACAGACAATAAAAACAAATACCCAATTAAAAATACTTTTATTCATAAATGTCAAAACTTAGAAGCAGCCAAGACTCCTTTCAGCAAAGCAAGGAGAAAATGTCATACATTCAGACAATGGACTATTATTCAGAGCTAAAAATACTTGCTTTAAAGCCATGAAAAGCATGAAAGAGTCTTAAATGCATGTTAATAAGAGAAATAAGCCATTTTGAAAAGGCTGCATAATGTATGATTCCAAAGGGAAGACATTTTAAACAGTCAAAACTATGGAGACAGTAAGAAGTTCAGTAGTTGCCAGTTGCTGGATTGGGAAAGTGAAAGTGAGAACACAGGATTTTTAGGTGTATGAAAGACTCTACGATATTACAAGGATGGAAATATGTCATACATTTGTCCAAACCCAAAAAATGTATGATACCAAGAATGAATCTTAAAGTAAACTATGGACTTTGGGTAATAATAATGTAAATTCATCCTTGGGGGAAAAAGTCATTCTGGTGAGTGTTGTTAATAATGGGGGAAGTTATATGTGTAGGGGCACAAGGTATATGGTTCATCTCTGTACTACACTCTCAATTTTGTTATAAACATAAAACTGCTCTAAACAAGTATTAAAAAAGACAATACACAGATGTATTTTAGGGAAATTGGAAACTAAATATTTTTTATGTTGCCTAATAAAAAACTTTGCACTTAACAACAGAATATAGTTCTGTGATAAAAGTGATCCTTGCATTCCACAACCTCTGTGGCAATCCGAATTAACATAAAGGTAATGACAATTATATATATATATATACACACACACATATATATAAAGCATTATATATACATTATATAATTTTACAGAACAACAAAGAAAATCTATGGCAGTCATTAAAACAAAATGAAATTGTAACAAATGTTCTCTATTAGTGGAGAATTATAAAAATAGGGGAAATAGGGTGGGATGGCTTCTTAAGTGAAATATGGGAAATCTTTATACTATTAACTGGCTCACTTAAAACTGCTCCAAAAATAAAGTTTATTTAAAAAATGACATGAAGTCATTTTGTTCCATGATTTAATTCACTTATAAATACAATTAATAGTTAAAAAGGCTGAACAAATACCCTCATATAAAAATTGAATCAGAGCTCTTGAAAAGCGGTAGTTTTGTTACAGGCAATTCCTAGAATAAGTGTGTTTACTTTCACAGGGAACAAACCCCATTGAAAATTAGCCCTTATAATTCCTAAAAACATGCTGGCATGAAATAGTGTCAAGAAAGGAACAAGTAGGACCATATGAAGGAAAATTAATTAAAAAAATAAATAGACTATCCCTAAAGACTTAGAAGTAATTATGATAAAAATGTTAACAGAAGGAATTTTCTTACTGGTTAAAACAGTGAGGATTCTGCATTATACTAATTCACTCACCGAAAGCAGCTGTTGAAGGTGGGGGGATGGTGGTTCCATGTAAAGGTTGTAGAGCTGATGAGACTTGAAGTCCTCGATCCCTAAGAGAAGAGGAAGCAGCACTCTGAAGACACTTGAAGAACAGGGCTGTAGAATACTAGCAGGCAACCGCGCCACTGGTATACTAACAGAAAAGTCAGAGTTTACATCCATCTTTTTAAGTGACTATGACTTGAGAGACAAATTTGGATTGAAGGCAACCTTGGAGAAGTGAGCAAACCATGTGTATGCTCTCTTACGTTGAATCATTTGCCAAATCAAAAAATTGTGCCTATGAAGGATATGACATAAAGAAATACAGCAGTAAGAAAGTTATTGGAGGCTAAAGAATTCTACAGTGATCTCAGCAACTTTGAGATGCTAATAAAAATGAAATTGCTTTTAATCTGCACCCAGAAACACTGGCTCTGTGAAACCACTCAGAATTTCAGCCATTAATTCTAAAGGGTCACATCCTGTGACCAAGACAAAACTGAAAGAGACCACCAACCTTCCAGACCTCCAAAATGAGCCCTCTGTGTAAGTAGACGGAATTGCTGAAAACAAATTGCTAGCAAGGAGAGGAAGAATTTAATTCTATTAATAAGATTGTATCCTTCAAAGCTTCTATATATTTTAAAACACAAAATTTGGCAAAAGAAAATGTCACCATTAAAAGAAAAAAAAAAGCAAACCCAGAGAAAATGAAAACACACTTTCAGATAATACAGATAAAGATATTATGAGATAAAACTTTAAAATAATTATTTTATGTATGTTGAAGTAGTAGAGACCTCCAAAAGTAACCAAACAAAAATTCAATTTATTTCTAGTTGTGCTGTGTTTTTTTTAATTTTATTGTATATGAGGTATTGTGTTCACTTATATTGTCTCATTGTTTATTAATTTCATGTTATCTAAGATTGTTTAATTTTAAAGGATATACAATTGCTATATCAATCTAGACAATCTAGATTCTGTGATTTTGCTTGCTATATGTACTTACAATTCAAAATAGTTAATTTATATATTCTTTTCAATTTCCAAAAGTTAGTTTCCAGGGTACCAGTATTTTCTGTGTGTGAATGTATCCTGGTTACTCAGGCGTATTCATTTTATTTTTAAAAAGTACTTCATAAAAAGTGCCTGTGTAGGTTTGCTTGTATACTGGATTTGCATATGAAAAATTGTGGAAATAATTAAAGTGCCATGATAATTGCATCTTCCCCTAGATGAAACAAATAGTCTCAATGAAGATTTTATCTTTATAATTATAATGCTTGTGGATTTCTAAATAATTAGTATGTTTTGTGTTTGGTAATTTTTTTATCTGAATAACATGCATTGTTTAATGGGGGCTAAATTAAGTTTCTTTGTAATCTAACTAGAAATTGCAAGGCAGAAATTTTTTTCTCAGAAACTGCATATTATGGAAGTGATTCCAGGTTTACAAAGAACAAGGAGAAAGCTGGCATCTGGCTTTCCATTTCCATTCCCTTGTTTTGATCTGAGCAATTCAACTAAAAGTGCTGGGATCTGTGTGTGCTGTGTACTATTATTTATGGTGTAGTAATGTAATATATAGCTCATGGAAGTCCTTGCAAAAATAAATTAATTCAATTTTTTTAAAAAAATCTGTTTCCAATAGTGAAATGGTGGACCTACTACATGACATGCTATTTGAAATTTATTTAGATTGAAAGCTAAAATAATTTGAGTCTATCAAATTCTTGTATGATTTTACAAAATGGAAACTATCCTACCCTTTCCTAAGTCCCAAAGAGCAATTTCTGGACTATTTTAATCAGTATTTCCCACGATAGTGGGGAGTAGATTCCTTAATCCAAAACAAGAAATACTAGTTTGGAATCTCAGAGAGTAAGACTCCAAAAAATCTTCATTTTTATTCCATCAACTAATTAATGTTTAACTAATTGGAATACACATAAAACTAAAATTTGTAAAATTAGTATTTACTGTACTCATTTTAATTCCATAGGCACAGGAGGGTGCCCAATCCTTGGGAAAATACTCCATATGCCTGTTCTCACAATTTCATCATGCTTCATTACTTAAGGATGACTACTCAAAGGATGGAATGATTTTTAACTAGACAAACTGCTTCTAACAAACGGTAAATTTTGAAGTATATTTATACCATATTAGCTGTGATTTAAATTGGCTTAATGTTTGAAGTCAAGAAAATTAATGTAGGAAACATCTTATAGAATTAAACAATAAGTTTTTCTGAGTGAAGATAAGTCAAAGAAAATCTTAGATTTGGAGATAATCTTTTCTAGCAAGTTAGAGTAGAACATAATGTAGAGAAAATATTTCCAGTGATTTGGTTAACATTTTAAAAAGGGAAGACAAAATATTTTTAAATGATATATTTAGCATATTTCAGTGAAAAATAATAAAATAAGAAGAATTTGATATAACATGCATATTTTAATTACCTTTTAAGAATCTCTTAAATTAAAAAAAATCTGGACAGTATAAAGCTATCTCAAATTACATAAAAAAGATCATTTGAATGGATGCTGTCATCAATTTTATGTACTTTCATGAAACATCTGGATTATATTTTATGTTTATTGCACCAGTTACCCAGAGTTTTATACTCACTATCTTGGCAAGTGCCACTGGCATATTTATTAATGAAATGAAACTGCATTTTATGCCTTCCTTTCACATAATCTGAAACACAGGAAAAGAAAGTCACTTTTGGAACCTGTTTATTGTAAACGTGATACAATTCAAACTTATACATCATTCTCTTATAATCATGCATATGCACAAATCATGTAATAAGTTACCAAATATAGCATTGTTATGTGATTCCAGCAAACATGACATGGAGGAGAATCAGTTCTATATTAACTGTAGATTTCTGTTAACAAAATTGCTGTGAAGGGAATTAAATTTCATTGTGGATATCTTTACCACACTTCAAATGTGTCATTAATAACTCTGTTACCTTCTTCTAAACATTACTCTTTTAAGGATTTAACTGCCCTTAATTGTGTATCCCAAGGGGACAGTTTTAAAATTCTCTAATATTTCTTCCAGCACCACATTTCTGTGGTACTATATAGACAATAAGAGAAAATGTATGCAACATAAAAATGCATCATTGCAATATAATAGTTGAAAATGAAAAAAACAAAACTCTAACTTATAAAACTGAAAGCAACAAATAAACAGAAAAGCAGACAGACAAAAACTCATAGACACAAACAATGGTGTGATGGTTACCAGAGGGAAAGGAGTTGGGGGAGGTAGTAAGAGGTAAAGGGGGTCAATATCTGGTACAGAAAAAGATTTCACTTTGGGTGGTGGGCACACAGTGCAATATACAAATGATGTATCAGAATTGCACATTTGAAACCTATAAAATCTTATTATTCACTGTCACCTCAATAAATTTAATGTAACAAATTAAGCTTTAGTCAAAGAAAAATGATTACTCAGGTGACTTCTATTCTCCATATTGAGTTATCTTATGAAAATAATATGTGCTTTTTAGGGGTTCGTCTTGCTATCCCCAGGTTCCATGAAGGTGAGAAAACATCACTCATGTTCATTTATTTTCTGTGTAGAGTGGCTACAGTAGCTAGGACTTTGATTGTCCCTATTAGATTGTTAGTAAGCACCTCCCCTCTCCCCACGTCAGGAGAGATGAGCAAGGGAACCTGCACTTACACCCCACCTGCTGGTAATGAGACACCTTCCCCCTCTTCTCTTGATGGTGATTGAAGAGGATGAATGGAGAGTCACCACAGCTCAAAGGTACCAGTAATCAGGCAGCCTTCTTTGCCCTGTTCATCCAGTTTCATGCCAGTGCAGGAAAAGAGAGAAGCCTGAATGTTTGCTCACTCTCAACAGGAATAAGGAGCCTCTCCCACCTCAGTGTAAATGGACCAGGACTTCCACACCAATCCTCTACTCCCACCAGTAGCATTTCCCTCTTTGTCAAGTAAGATCCAGTTTCTTACAATAGAATATAAGATGCCCAGGTTTCCATAAAAAATCTCTTATCACAACTAAAAACAGGAAAATCTAAAATTGAATGACAATTGAGATGTCACAGATGTTAGAAATATCTGACAAGAAATATCATAACAATGTTTCAGTGAACAAATAGGAACATACTCATGGCAAATGAAATAATAAAAAGGCTCAAAAAGTAAAAAAAAAAGATAGTCTCATCAAATAAATTAAAGACATAAAAAGGTAAAAATAAAAATTTTAGGAGTGAAAAATATAATAACCAGAATAAAAATGGCCATGGAGGATTGCAATAGCAGAATAGAAAGGACTGAGTAAAGAAAGAATCAGTGAACTTGAGGACAGAAAATAAAATCTATGTAATCTCAACATCATAGAAAAATATATATTTAAAAAATGTAACACAGAGGCTGTGTTATAGTGCCATAGCCTCTGATTTATGTGGCATTATAACAAAAATCTAAAATTTGTGTAGCTTGAATCCTGGATGGATAAGAGAGCAAGGTGTTAAGAAAAAAACTTGTAAAAAATCATGATTAAAATTTTTCCAAATTGGAAAAAAACAACAAATTTGGGAAAAATTCAAGAAGCTGAGCAAATCCAAACAGGATATATCCCAAAAATTCATGGCAAATCACATCATAGTCAAACTTATAAAAACAAAATAAAAAGGAAAAAATCTTGAGAGCAGAGAGAAAGAAATGACACTTTACCTATATGGAAAATAACTCATACAACAATGCATATGTCACTAGACACTTCAGAGGCCAGAGGACATGATTTAATAGTTTTAAATACTAAAAGAAAACAACAACCCATAATTCTATATCCAGTGAACAGTTTCTCAGGAATGAGGGGAAATGAAGGCATTCCCAGATGAAGAGGAAATAAAGAATTTGGAAAGGAAATATTAAAAGGTTTACTGGAACACTAGCAAGGAAAAAAATAGTAAAAAACCATAGATAGATAGATGATAGATAGATATTTAAATAAATAAATGTGTTTTCCCCTTAATTTTTCTCAACTGTATTAGATGATTAAAGCAGAAATAACAGTACTGCCTACTGTGTCTCTCAATGTCAATAGAGAAATAAGACATTAGATTGTAAACTGGAAGGGCAAAGGACCTCAAAGTGAGGTCAAGTTTTACAACTCACTTGAACTGGGGCTTTGAATAAACTTACTAATTTTGTTATTAAAACAATAAAATCTCTAAATCATTGAAATTGCATGAAACCTCAATAAGCACAACAAATCATGCATAAAGTTAGTGTCTAGGCAGGATTGCCAAAAACACAAAGTTGCTCCTTAGTTTTGTCAAATTTAACACAAATTTACAAAATACATTACTTCTCAATATTACATAGGTAGTATTATATGTAATGTATATATATATATTGTATGTCATACATTTACATATTATATCTCTTCATGCTTTATAGTACTATTGTAATTAGAAATATTTTCATATTATTCAAATTTGCTTTTAAGAAAATATGTTTGTCAATAAATTGTGTATTTGTCACAAAATTTGAGCCAAAAATAAGGAGACATTTTTTCTTAATTTTTTTCTTAAAATGATGGTTTAAAAATATTTATGTTTTTCTGGCCCTGGCTGGTGTAGCTCAATGGACTGAGCACAGGCTGAGCACCAAAAGGTCGCAGGTTCGACTCCCAGTCAGGGTATATGTCTGGGTTGTGGGCCAGGTCCCCTGTGAGGTTCATGTGAGAAGCAGCCATGCATTGATGTTTCTCTCTCTCTTTCTCCCTCCCTTACCCTCTCTAAAAATAAATAAATAAAATATTTTAAAAAATATTTATGTTTTTCTGATTTTGGGGTCTTTGTAGATATTATAATTCCAAATTACTTAAATTTAAGGAAGTATAAGCAGATGTGTGTATATGTGTACAAGACTGCATTATAATTTCTTTTATGAATTCATGAGTAGATTCATAATTCAAACATACTTAAATAATTTTTCATTTTAATTAAAATTATTGACCTTTTATCATTATATTGCAAAAACATTAACTGTAGAGACGATATATTTATTTCCTTTTCTTTTGCATATAACAGTGATATTAAAAAATCAATATCCTTTTTTATTTATATTCTTTCTAAAATTCAGTTAATATGAATATGTATTTGAGGAAATAATTTAATAGAATTGGCTATATTTATAATGCCATCAATTGTACTGTTTACTTTTTAAAATATATATGTCTCCATTCTTAAAAATTTTCCTTTTTAAAATATATGTCTCAATTCTTAGAAAACTGAAAAATCTATAAAATAAAATGTAATGATTTTTTTAAAATTTAATCATAATTCTATATTTTATAAACTGAAAATTTTGAGTTAAAATTATTTGTAAGGAAAATTAAATGACGCCAGTTTTTTAAAAAGGAATCACCTTAAGTGGATTTGTAAAGCTTCTATGACCTAAAAGACCTCCATGTTTCTCTAACTTCATGAGTGATCTCAACACTGACTTTGGAAAGCACCTTTGTTAAGTTTCATTGATCCATAAAGATTTAATTGCTCCATATATTGCAAATTTACTGCTAACCGAAGTGTAATCAGCAGCTTGCATTTTTCTGATTACCATATGTCTTTGGGAATATTGCACTAATGTTTTAAAACCATTGAAGAGAGTTTTTCATTGATAACGGTCCCTTTCCTTCTTCTCATGTTCAGTGCTCCTTCACGTGCCACCCCACACTGTGATTACTGACCTCAGAGAGCAGTGAACTGGACTAATTTTCTGAGAGCAATTTTATTTGCTCAAGCCCCATGAATTCTACTTAATATTTTTCTAACTAAACTAAAACAGCAAAAAGGATCTTTTAAGACAATAACAAATGTCCACCATCATCAAGCGATTGGGTCTTCCTCAGTTCACACTTATGTGGCTGCCATGGATGGGGTGCCATTTAGAGCAGGGGCGTCAAAGTCATTTTCACTGGGGGCCACATGAGCCTCACGGTTGCCTTCAAAGAGCCGAATGTAATTTTAGGACTGTATAAATGTAACCACTCCTTAACAGTTAAGCAAGAGCTCAGAGCTTCCACCAGGTAGAAACAAGGTGCCAGGCTGGATAAAAGAAGGCTGCGGGCCAGATTCGGCTTGCGAGCCTTGTGTTTGTCACCTGTGATTTAGAGTGTGAATGCAAGATGGAAATGATGTGTGACTGTGGGACAGCTCCGCTCAGCGCTGATCTCCAAAGACAGAGGCAAGGGAATAGTCTGCCCATAAGCACTTTCAGGTAGTGCATCTTTTGATACGCTTTGTCGCAAAGGAGCTGTGACGTGTGGTTAGAATGTATGTGTTAGTCGGGCAGTTTCAAATACTTTGATTATTGGGTCAGAATTGCTGAGAGAAAACATTACAGATTATTAGGAAGTATGTTTAGGAGAGAGGAAAAATGCACCTGAAATATGAAGTTATCTCCATCCTGTGCTAATGTCTTCTAGAGAACATCCATCACAGAAGAATCACTAAACAACAGATTAGGCAGAATGCCCCAGGCAGCTGAGTCGGCTGATATCGGCTAGTTAATGTCAGCTAGTTCCTGTTATTGAAAACCCCAAGAGCTGCACAACAGGCTCATGGATGTTGTATCTGTGATGGTAAGAATGAGTTAATGCAGAGGCCCGCCCAGATGGCCCTTCAACTCTCCAAGACTGTATTAGCTGCCAAGAAAGTCAAATATGCAACCTGCCAGCCACTGAGGCAAATACTAGAAGCTCAAGCTCTCTTGGGATGACAAGGGGTGTCTGCGGGAGCACCACAACATGTGACCTTGCATGCAAACCCCATGGTCTGTTTTCCATGGAAGCTTAACTTTATAACACCACATCAAGAAATAATAGGCATTTGGTGATTTTTTTAAAAAAGGTTTGTAAGAATAATATTAATAATATTTAATAAAGATGAAGAAAAAGAACTTGTCTCAAAATTATATAAACTGTATGATCCCAATAAAATAAATTAAATTAAATAAGAAGTCATTTGTTAGTATGGTGTGTTTGTGCATTTGTGACACAAATCCTTGGAAAATACAAACAAATTGGTTAGATTACATACCTGTTATCTAGAAAGTGAGCCTGATATTTTTTTAAAAAAGAAACTGCAACTATTAATACTATCAGACTTCATGATTTGTTAGATTTTTAAGCATTACATTGTATTTTATTTTTTATGAAGAATGAAAGAAATAATTTATACCTATTTTGGTTCAGACATTACATTATGACAATATTATTGTTTATATTTCCAATGTTCTAGATTATAGCTCTGTGACTTACATATTTTATAAGTGGAAGTCTGTTGTTCTTATTTCCTTTTCCACTCATCTCCCCACACTCCTGTTTCTGGCAACCATCATTTTTATTTTTCTCTGTATCTATGGGTTTGTTTCTGTTTTGTTTTGTTCCTTTATTGGTTTATTTTCTTTATAGGATTCCAGAAACAAAAGAAATCATATGGTACTTACCTTTCTCTGAGATATTTTACTTATCACAATACTCTCTAGGTCTGTCCATGTTGTTGCAAATGGCATGATTTTGTTTTTTTCTTACTGAGTAATATTCCATTGCATATATGTGCTATATTATCAACAGACACCTAGTTCGCTGCTAATCTTGGATGTCGTAAATAATGCCACAATGATAATAAGGGTGCAAAACCCTTTTGGATTAGTGTTTTTGTTTTCTTCAGATAAATATCCAGAAGTGGAGTTGTTGCATTACAGGTTGGTTCTAATTTTAATTTTTCTGAGGCAGTTCCATACTGTTTTCCATAGCAGCTGCACCAATTTTCACTCGCACCAACAGTGCATGAGGGTTCTCTTGTCTTCACTTTCATGCCCACACTTGTTATTTGCTGACATTTTGAGAATAACCATTCTCTTATGTGTGAAGTGGTATCTCTTTGTAATTTTGAATTGCGTTTTCATGATGATGTTAAGCATTTTTCATATGTCTTTTGGCCATCTGTAGATCCTCTTTGTAAATATCTGCACATTAATTTATATCTCTTGAAGTATTAATTTCTTCTTAGTCAACAAAGGTTTCATTTTGCTTTAATTTTCATTTGTGATATACAAAATGTTCATTAATAAGGTTTACTGCAAGGACAAAGTTGAAAGCAAGATTATCCCTTTCCTCATAAAGAATGCAGTCAATTACACCTTTTCTAGAATGTCATTTAAAATATTAATGGAAGTATAGTGATTTGAATACAGCCATGCATTCTTATGAACATCATTTATTATGTATAGTCCTTTGGGTTTTAATAATTGTCATGCAATCTACACCAAGAGTTTTAATGTCCTTTCTTAAGAACATTATAATAAAATTCAGAATTTTGTAAGTCAATAGAAAAAATATAACTTTCAAACAAGAATTACTGCCTTAAGTTATTAAGAAATAAAGATAACAACAAAACATTTTTCTAGATCCTTTTGCATCAATGTTCTACTCAACAGCTAAGTACTGTCTTTCTTCCTCTCTCTCTTACTCTCTGACACATTCAAACACACACACTGTTATTTTGTATTTTTGGATTTTGTATTCTCTTCCATAACTATCAATAAGTAAAAGCTGATTATGCATAACTTAGTAGGATGTCATTCTCAATGTAAAATGCCCAGTGTCAGTAATCACCACCTTCTCTGCATAAATGAGCAGTATACTAATTTTACAGTCTGTGCCACAGATAGGAAAATGACAGGTGGTATCATGTTCTAGTCTACACTTGAATAACCAATTTGCATAAGCACAGTAAGGAAACTCATTACACAACAACATAAGTGGACACATTGTTTCAAGGAGCCATATGTTCTAAGACACATAGAAAATAATTATCACAGCTCACCCCAGATCGTGTCATGTGTGTTTCATTGAGCTTTAGCTAGGAGGCTTAATTATGCCATCATCTCTCTGTTCCTTTTATGTTCCTTCCATTTCAAGTCACTCTGTTCTCATTATCACTGATACTTTTATTTCCTACCGACAACCATTTCACTTTATCCCTGGCCCTGGAGAAATGAATTAAGGTATTATTATTACCCTTAAACCATAATTTTAATGTATTGTTGCCTTTGTTATTTTATTGGAAATCCTTTTTTGTAGATATTTTGAGGTAGAATTTCCTATTTCTTTTCCTGATATTTTTCAAATAACTTTCCTTTTTTTATTCTTTATCACTGTCATATGTAGATAGGTAAATAGACAGATAGATATAGGTATGGATATATATCTAGATAGATGTAAATATAGATGATGATATAGATGATATAGATATAAATAGATTGATATATTTGATAACTACCCATATTCTGGGTTTTAAAAATTCTAAAAGGCACATTATCACAAAATAAAAAGAATCTTGTCCAAAGGAAAAAATAGGAGAAATACGGACACATGGCTATGACAACAAGAAATGTATTGAAATTTACCCCAAAACTTCCAACTACTGGTTTTCAATTCAGTCCGAGTTTTAACATTACAATTGCTACATAGCCTTGGTCATCTAAAGCTGGGAAGCCTCAAACAATGTTATACATATTCCCTAAGTACCAGAAGACTTCTTTTAGGTTGCGCATATAAAGATATTTTTAAGCAAATCTATTTCCACTTCACAAATTTTACCTACACACAATCTGAGAGCATGCCTGCTGCCAGAAAAATAGAAAAATTGATTCTACATCCCCACCATCTCCATGTTAATGGCCTTTTCCCATCTTGACAAAGAAGGAGACTTTCTAACTTGCCCCAATGTAGTCGTTCTACACCTCACTCTGACCCCCAGGTAAAAACTGGCACCTGAATTGAAAAAGTAAATGACTGGATTAAAAAAATATGTATATATATTTTTTCATACATAGTACTGGAAGCCCTAGACATACCAATCAAACAAGAAGAAGAGGTAACAAGCATTCAAACTGGAAAGGAAGAAGTAAAGTTGTTACTATTTGTAGATGACATGATACTGTATATAGAAAACTATAAAGATTCCTCCATAAAAAACTAGTAGAACGATACATAAATTCAGTAAATTAGCAGGCAGGGTACAAAATAAATATTCAGAAATTTGTTGTATTTTTATACACCAATAATAAACTATCAGAAAGAGAGATTAAGCAAACAATATCACTTGCAATTTTATCCAAAAATTCATAAGAATAAACTTAACCAATGGGTATCAGTTGACCAAAAGGTTCGATTGGTTTTTAAGTAAAAATAAAAGACATATTTTTCATTTTCACCAGTAACTTTATGGAACAGCGTATTCACTATTTTGTTCCTCTACTTCTGCCATTTTTCAGGCAACTTCATAACTCCATCTTCCCCAATTTTTTTTATCTTTTTGAATAAAGAACTGTTCCAGGTGCCTTTTGTGGTCTTACAGGGAACTGATTTATTTTTTTTCCATTAAGATAATTTTGTAAAGATAAAATAAATAGAAACCCAATGGTGAAATATCTGGTGAATATGGTGGATAAATCAAAACTTGCCAGCCAACCTGTAACAGCTTTTTCCTGGTCATCAAAAGACACATGCACTCTTGCATTATCCTGATGGAAGATTATGCATTTTCTGCTGACTAACTCTAGTTTTCGTTGAGTAGACAAAATAGTACAGTGGAGATATGTGATATATATGTATATATATATATACATGAGGTCTGTCCAGAAAAAGTCAAGCCATTGTTAATATAATGAGAATGGTTTGCACAGCATTGAGGTACACTGGCAGCCAAGGGGAGTGGACTGGAATGCACATGTGTGAACAATGATGACTTCACTGTACTAGCCAGTGGGGGCAGTAGATGCCCTTGAGTGAGCATGAGTACTGTGTGGTCATAGCCTTAAAAATGACTGAGTAGAGAAATAAATGTGCATCAAGTTTTGTGTTAAGCTTGAACATCCCTCCACAGAAACTGCTTTGATGATTTGGAAGGCTGAATCTATGGGTGTTGAGAACCACCCTGCCTGGTTTCAGAAGCTGTAATTCTCCCTGCCATGGGTAAGGCTGACTGAGCGACCTTTGAACCAGAAGCCACTGAGGAGACAAAGCTTATCTCCCTGGCAGGGGAGCCGCTTCCGCTCCTTTTATTTTATCCATAACTGGCCCCCAATGCTTGATCCATTAGCCAATGACGGGTAAGATTCCCAAAGGGGGAACGACCTAAGATAGGCATGATCATGTGGAGGCCCTCAGAGAAGGACTTGGGGGGCTATAGCAAAAGGGGGTGATGGACCCTTGCCCCTCGGCTTTGACATAGCCTGAGCCCTCATTCTGTCTGCGAGAAGACTCCTAATCTCTTGGTTGCCTTACTTCCCCTGCCTGACTTAAGCATGAAACAACGACAGAGGTCGATGCAGCCCTGTGCTGGAAAGGGCGGGTTTCCCGGGTGATCAGGCCTAAGAAAGAATACATAAAATCCTGTGAAACTTGCTTTGCAAAGAATGCTCTCAATTAAATGATAAAGTTCCAAGCAGGAAATGAATTTGTTTCCCATAGTTTTGTAGCCCTTTAGCTAACAGACCCTGACTCAGAATAGGCCCTTGGAGTTCTTTGTATGTTATCTATTGTTTGATCCTTACTGCCTGACAATGATTAACGACCTTTACCTGTATTCCTGTGCAAAATGAACCCAATAAAAGCCCATTGAGGAAAAGGCTCTTGGCCCTTCTCCTTTGAGAGATCAGCCACCTTTCCTTCCCAAGCAAATCATGTCTTGGTAGACTTATTCTCAGCCAGGGTGGCCGAGGGGCCCTGTGGGCAGAGCCCCCCACCATGGGTAACTGTTGACTGGTGGTTTCATCACAATAATGCATTTGCTCATGCATCACATCTTGTGCAGAGTTTTTTTGAGAAACATCAAATCACCCAAGTGACTCAACTCCCCTACAGCTCAGATCTGGTGCCCTGTGACTACTGGCTTTCCCCAAAACTAAAATCACCTTTGAAAGGGAAGAGATCTAGGAACATCATTAGATTCAGGAGATAGAACAGGGCAGCTGATGGTGATAGGGAGCACTGTGTGAGGTCCAAAAGTGCCTACTCTGAAGGGGATTGAGGTATTATCGTCCTGTGTACAATGTATCTTGTATCTTGTATCTTCTTCAGTAAACATCTCTATTTTTCAAATTACATATATGAATAACTTTTGAACAGACTTTGTATATGGAATAGAATAGAATTGAAAAAATAATTTAAATATAATTGATATCAATAGTGAATATCTCTAGAATTATTATTGAATTTTAGTCTTATATTTTTATATTTAACACATTTTTATAAAGTATTATTCTTTGTAAAAATAATCTAATTATAAATTCATTATTATAATATGATAACATGAAAGATATATGAAATCTTTTCCCTGTGTCAGATATTATTTCAGGCACTAATAATGTATTAGTGTATTTGACTGTTGGTATTTCTACACTCAGAAATATATATTTATTTTGTTTAAGAAAATAATGAGCAAATACAAGAGATAAATAGAAAATGTGTACTACAGAAAATAAAGTTGTATCAAACATCTGGTCAGAAACAAGTTTTCAGATTTGATGATTTTGAAGGATTTTCTGAAAGGTGATATTTCAATGAAGTAAGGGTTTCCATGTAAGGGAAGATTTGAAGACCTTTCCACTTTATTTTAACAAAATCTAATATTGCATCTATGATAAATAAAAACAAATTATAAAATATTTTCAAGGTATATTTTATTTTGTGCTATGAGAAACTACATGGGTAGTCATTGAAAAATAAAACTCCTGCCCTGGCTGGTGTAGCTCAGTGGATTGAGCGTGGGCCTGCGAACTGAAAGATCGCGGTTTGATTCCCAGTCAGGACACATGCCTGGATTGTAAGGCCAGTTCCCAGTAGGGGACCCACAAGAGGCAACCACACATTGATGTTTCTCTCACTCTCTCCTTCCCTTCCCCTCTAAAGATAAATAAATAAAATCTTTAGAAAAAAAAAGAAAAATAAAACTCCTTGCCCAACATATACAAAGTTAACATTAATAATGTGCCCTATTATACAAATTCAAATATAGCTCTTTTGGATATTTAATAAAGTCACATGGCAAAACATGATTTTGGATGCATAACGGTCTGTTATGGACTAAACTATGTGTGCCTAAGAACCATATGTTGAGGCCCTGAAACCCTGTGGGACTATACTTGGAGACTGCCTTTATGGAGGTAATTATGTTTGGTAATAAGAAGTGGCTCTAGTCCAATAGGATTGGCATCTTTTTAAGGAGAGGAAAAGACCCAAAATGTGGGCATGGACAAAGAAAAGGCACACTGGACACCCCAAGAAGGCAGTTATCTGCAAGTCAAAGAGAGTGGTTCCACTAGAACCTACTCTGATGACACCTTGATCGTAGACTTTCAACCTCCAGAACTGGGGAAAAATAAATTTTTGTTATTCAAGTCACACTATTACCAGAGGCAATGAGCGCTTCTGCAGTGTCAGAGGAAAAGAATTTCAGACACACTCACATTGACAGTTTTAAGAGACAGTGGCAAGATTTATTAACACAAAAAGTGACAGTCCACTCTCGGAGAGGCAAAGAGCAGGCAGCTGTGTGGACTCAGGAAAGGAAGTTACAGAGGCAGAAAGAGAGTCCCCTGCCAGTGCTCACTGCTCCCCTGGTTGCAAGTCGTGTGGGGATACTTACAGTTCAGGAGGAAAGAAGGCAAAAGTATGTGCCCCAGAGAAAGAAGGACACAGACACGCTCCAAGGAGGGCAGGTGCTGGGTTCTCTGTCAGGCTTTCCCTTGCATTCAGGGAGACAGTACACCTTCTTTCAAACTAGCCAAGTTCTTTCCTGGATTTTCCTGGGTCTGTGCTGGTGCTCTCCCTTTATCTTATCTCTTTCTTGGATTTTCTGGAGCCTTTATGCCTGCCTTTCTCCAATCCCATCCTTTTCCCAGACCTTCTCTGGTTAGTCTCACCCTTCTTTTATGGTTACCATTTTGGCTCCTGCCGGGAATGTCTCATAGTTCTGCTTGTCATTTGGCTTCTACTGTGCATACACTCGGTGACAGGAATTCCCCCCTTGCTGTTCTCTCCTACCCACTCCATTAATCTGACTGAATGTGCTGGTTACCCCCCTGGGGTGGCTGCAAGGATGGCTTTCCTGCTGAGTTTAGTAGGCAGGATACTGTCTGGAACAACGCCACCCACAGTAACTGTGAAAGTGTTATTTCCAGGCTTAATCAGGCCTAATGTGCTCCCTTCTCTTCCATTAATAACTAACTATATCTATTTTGATAACACAATTTGTGTTAATTTTTTATGTCGATCCTAGCAGGTTGATACACTATTTCTTACATTAATTAAAGTTATATAAGTGCCAAATTTAACAATTCCTATTTTTTCAGTTCATCAGTATTAATTCCTGCAGATGTCAATTTACCAATCCTCTCTTCTTTATAGTTTCCTGAAGATTGTTTTCTCTCCTCTCTTAACCCTGCCTGTTCTCTTGCTCATTGAGATTTGGGGTTTATATTAGTATTTTCCCAATTTGAAACCAAACAGGAAAATGGGATTTGGGTCCCATTATAGCTAATTTAAATTCTGTGGATGATTCTCTTTGAATTCTACCCCAATAAACAAGGAAGAGACACACTTTTTTTTCTCCCTAGTGTTTTTCTTTTCTTTTTATTTATTTATTTTTTAATTTATTTTTTGATTACTATCCAAGTACAGTTTCTATCCTTTACTCCCATTCCAGCCAACCCACCCATCCCTTCCCGCCTCCCTCCCATTTCCAACTAGTTTTGTCCATGTGTCCTCTATATTTGTTCCTGTAAACCCTTCCCTTCTCCCCTGAAATTCCCTCCCCTCTCCCCTCTAGTCACTGTCAGCCTGTCCTCTATTTCAGTGTCTTCTGTTATATTTCACTTGTTTCTTTGTTTTGTTGTTTAGGTTCCTGTTAAAAGCGAGATCA
>CM052540.1:175883539-175964153 GCA_028533065.1 Trachops cirrhosus
GTGCACTAGGGTCCCTTTTTCTCCACAACCTCTCCAACACTTGTTGTCTGTTGTTTTATTTATGATGGCCATTCTGACTGGTGTAAAGTGGTATCTCATTGTGGTTTTAATTTGCATCTCTCTGATAGCTAGTGACACTGAGCATCTCTTCATGTGTCTCTGGATCCTCTGTATGTGCTCCTTGGTGAAGTGTCTATTTAAGTCCTTTGCCCATTTTTTAATTGGGTTGCTTGTCTTCTTCGAGTGGAGTCATGTAAGTTCTTTATATATTTTGGAGATTAAATCCTTGTCAGAGGTATCATTGGCAAATATGTTTTCCCATACAGTTGGTTCTCTTTTTATTTTAATATTGTTTTCTTTAGCCATGCAGAAGCTTTTTATTTTGATGAGATACCATTTGTTTTTTCTTTCCTTTATGTCCCTTGCTCTAGGGGATGTGTCAGTAAAAAAGTTTCTGCTTGAAATATCTGAGATTTTCCTGCATATGTTCTCCTCTAGGACTTCAATTTTGTCTTCGTTTATATTTAAGTCTCTTATCCACCTTGAATTTATTTTTGTGTATGGTGTAAGTTGGTGCTTGAGTTTCATTTTTTTGCATGTAGCTGTCCAGCTCTCCCAACACCATTTGTTGAAGAGGTTATTTTTACTCCATTTTATGTTGCTGTCCCTTTTGTCAAATATTAATTGACCATAGAGATTTGGGTTTATTTCTGGGCTCTCTGTTCTGTTCCATTGGTCCATGTGCCTGTTTTTATGCCAATACCACGCTGTTCTGATTACAGTGGCCTTGTAACATAGTTTAGTATCAGGTATTGTGATCCCTCCTACTTTACTAGGAAGAGACACACTTTGAGCATAAACCCTGCAATCCCCTTTCCAAAATTCTTTATGGACAACAAGAGTCCTTTACATTGGCAAATGATTATGAGGCATTTTAATAAGCTCTGGGGAAACCAGCTAGGATTTTATTGATATTAGTTTTCATGGAGCATGGAGTTTTAAGTACATATTGATTTCACCTGAGGGTTCAAGTGCCAATACAAGGACTAGAGAATACATTACTCATATCCTTGTCATGAGTATTTGTATAGAACCAATCTAAAACGCTGATAAATTACAGTGGGACTGCACATGCATATTACTTAAAAAGAAGATGCAGTTTAAGTTTGTGACAGCAAACTTTCATATGAACCCTCTGCAAACTGAAGGGTGCCCCATCTTCCTTTTCTATGCTTAAACTAAAAATTGTAGACCTTGCATGCTTCTAAATTTAATCTGTGTTGTATTCAGGCTACACTTTAATTTTGGGTTGGTTTTGGAAAATTTATAAAATTTTAATTATGTGGTGATTTCAAATAAAGTTTTCTGGACTCTAAGTGGGCCTTGACCAAAGAATGTGCCCTGAACTGATAAATTTATTCATCCAAGTTGCTCAGTGTACTTAGAATCACCCAACCTCCTTTATTTTCAATGTTATTCTATTATGCCACAACATACCTGATAAATTAAAACTTTACTTTCAGTATGCACTTGATTACAAGTACCTACTGGAGATAATGTAAGTAAATGTTTTCCTACTGTTTGGCAGGGACTTCCAATGTGCCTTCTAACACTGGCAATGGGGACATTATGGCCTTTCAATCCAGTCAGATGAGAATACCACTTAGAGATTCTCACCCTTAATTTTCAGTTCCTCTGAAATTAGTTTTGATATTATAACTGCTTCAGACAGAGTTGAGTTAAGAAAGCAGATGACTTTACTTTTATGTCTGGTGGTGTGTCTGAGGAGTAGTAATGATGCACTCCACAGATGGGAGAAAGAGCTGGATGCGGAGTGTGTGAGAGTAGAAAGTAGGAACCCAACCTACTGATGCCTATTTGTTATCTCTCACATGTGGAGTAGAGCAAAGACATGCTGAAAGCCGACAGCACGCCTGAATTTCTCTCTTGGCTTCTCTAACCACAGTGATTTGCAGAGACTAGTATATGATGCTTTACTTCTGTCCTTGAAATTTCACAAAATGTTCTCTTTTTTTAAAAAAATTTAAAATGGGAATCATGAAAATAAAGGGATTTCTGGAAATTTAGCTCCAGATTTTCCAAGTTGACAGTATAAAAATATGAGAGCTAAATAAGAAACATAATGATAATCACCCCACTAGATTGTAAGTACAGGGCTACTTCCAGTGTTTCTACGTGGTCTGCACATTATTATTCTTGATACAAAAGGATATTCATTTGGGAGTCGTGTGGCTTGTGTGGCTCAGTTGGTTGGAGTGTCCCATAAACCAAAAGGTCGCAGGTTTCAGCACTAGCCTAGGTTATGGTTTGGATCACTGGTTGGTGCCTGTATAGGAAGAAGCTAATAGACGTTTCTCTCTCTCTTCCTTTCTATCTAAAAGCAGTGAAGAAATCTCCTTGGCTGACTACTAAAAAGAAGAAACTTAAAGTTAGATTTAACCAGAAAACTTCATAAGAAAATATGTATGAACAAGAAATCACCTTTTTAAAACAATGAAGTCAATGGCAGGCATACACAGAAGTTGTAGTTTAGAGAGATCACCTAATAAAAAGAAGCAGAAAGCTGAAGGTTAGCTTAGCAATTTTAATCTGTTTACTTTTTCAAGAAATGATGACACGTAATCAGAAACTTTGAGGATTATTATGTTTAGCAAATTTATGCTTACATAACATATCATCTTCCATCTTTTTCATTACTAAGATATTTGCATGAAACATACTTTGTACCTATATAGTGTAATCTTTTGATGGAATCATAAAATAACTTTAACAGCAAGGAATTATGTCAAGTTATTTTTCTTTACATTGGTTGAAGCATAAATAGAAAGATATAAATGTTTCTCAGAAAAGTAAGTTCCTTATTTAAATTGATTTTTCAGGATAGTTTAATACTGCATACTGTGACAGTGGAACTAATTTTAAATTCTTAAGGGGATTTCTGAAATGTGGAAAAGTAGAATTATTTGCCTATTTGTGGAGTGGATAGTGGTTAGCCTTATTTTCAAATTACTTTTGAGAAACTATATGGCCCATAAGAAGTAAATGAAATTGTCAATATAACTGCCTCTTAATTATAAAACCTGTAATATTACCCTCTATTGGAAAATTTATTTTTAATAAATTATTTGTATATGTTTTTAAAATCTTAGAAACTCCCAAATGATTTGGTTATTATAGCCATAGCATTTTCTGTAACCAAGTAAAATCAAACAAACATAGGTCTTCTAGGTTATTCCTGGGACCTGTTAAGTCACATGAAATGATAATGAACTTGTATTTCCTCAGGTGAGGTCCATTCTAATACACTGAATTTGCTCTCACAGTGCTGATGGTTTCTACTTTCTCAAGAATTAACTTTATTTTTTGGTACACTAGAGCACTCCTTGGACCTTTTTAAATATTCAATTACTATTTGATGAATTAATGAATTAATACAATAGTGAATGACTGGCATAGTCTATAATATCCCATACAGTTTTAAAATGCCGAAACCTACAGGACTACTGCCAAACTAAAAGAACCTTGTAAAATAATTAGTCTTTAAACACAGGCTACTGGTCTTGTTTTATTTTTGTTCCATTCCTGTAAATCATCTAGCCCTAATAATCTTTAGACTCTAGGAATTATTTCTTACATGGACTTATCACTTCTAATTTGAGCAACTTTGTTTTTGTGAAATAGGTAATAATGCTGAAAATGCCACCTATGACAAATTAATTTTTTCTTGACCTTTTGTTACAGAAAGGCCATGCTTGAAAAGGAATTTAGAAATTACTCAACCCGATCTTATTGTATTTCTGTGAAGTCTGTGACCTGAGACATCTCATGTTTCCAGTTCTGATTTTCTTTCCTTTACTCAGGTATGCATTCCAATGTCCAATGCACAGCTGAGACAGAGCTTCTGGAAAATACTCTAACGTTAATATAGTAGAATCAATACTTTGGATATAATTACATTGGTGACATGACAATTAATTTGGAGCGATATGGACTTTGCAACCTATAATTCAATTAGTTGACTTATTTCTTGTGTCAGGGACTATTCTAGGTGCTCAGAATACAGTAGTACATTTAGGTATCTATTGCCACGATAACAAATCACCAAAAACATAATGATTTAAACAAGACAAATTTATCTTACAGTGTTAAAAGAAGTCCAAAGTGGGTTTCACCGATGTAAAATCAAAGAGCCTTTTGGACGCTCTAGTGAAGAGTTCATGCTCTTGCTGTTACCTTAGCTTGAAATTCCTTCATCCATTTTCAAAGCCAGCAGCCCAGCATCTTTAAATATTTTCTGACCTTGTTTCCTCCTCTTTCATTCAGAAGATGGAGGTGATTTCATCAGACTCACTTGTATAATCCTAGATATTTTCTACTTCCAAGATTCTTAACCACATCTGCAAAATTCCTCCTGTATGTAAGGTAACAACAGTCACAGGTTACACTGGGTTACAATATGACTTTTTGAGGACTATTATTTTGCTAGTCACAAGCAGTAAATAAAGAAACATGTCTATTCCCAAGAAAATAGGTTTTAGGTGAGAAAGGCAGACAAAAAGTAAACTTCTTTTCTTCTTTTTGATCCCTACTACTTATTTGTACCTTCAATCTTTGTCTTTATAGTTTTACCAAAGATTTACCTATATTATTGCCCTTCTCAACTAATCTTTTATCTTTGTAAACATATTTTATACCATGCATTTATGTTCATGTATATATATTCATTCTACTTTATTTGGTTTAATTTTGTTATTTTCCCCAAGCTTCATAACCTTATTAGCCTTTCTTCTTTATTTAGTATAAACATTTATGTGAAAATTTGCCTCATAGATACAGATTTGCTGGCCTGTCTAAATTTTTAAATGTGTTCTTTTTACAGTAACTAGCATCGGTAATTAAACAAAATTATTTACTTAATTTGTTAATGAAGCATAAAATAGTGAAAGTGTGTGTGTGTGTGTGTGTGTGAGAGATTTCCAAGGACTAGCATAATTTTTAAAGACTTTTTTATTGTGGCAAAATATATATAACATAAAATTTTCCACTGACATGAGCAATTTAGTGACATTAAGTACATTCAAAATGTTGTCTTAATATTATCACTACTTTTTCAGAATTTTTATCATCCCCAATAGATCTCTACATATTAAACAATGACTTTCATTGCTCTACCCCCACCCAGACCTTGCCAATCCTTTCTGTTTATGAGCTTGCCTAGTCTGAGTACCTCATGTAAGTGGAATCGTACAATATTTATTGTTTTGCATCTGGCTTAGTTCACTTAGCATAATATCTTCAAAGTTTAATTTTAAAAATTAATTGTATTCAAAATAACCCCTGTTTGTCATGCTACCATGAATGAAATACATGTATTGAAATCTGTCTTTGTCTTAAGTGTTGTTCTCCATGAGTTCATGACTAATGTGATTTCCCTAATAGTAAAAATACATCAAAATTATTATTGTGTTTTTCAAATATTCTATATCCTTACAACATTTTGTCCTTCAGGGAAAGAAATACCATATGTGCACAGTAGAGAAGCTACTATATAAAGAGCAAGTGCCTACTCTTCATGACTTATTAAAAAGAGCAAGGGAGAACAGAGAAGGAACACTTCCCTGTGCCAGAGACTGTTTTTTGGTGTTTTTTTTTTTTTTACTTTTCAATGGATCTTTCTGAGGTTGATCTTTTCAAACCTCTACTGTCTTCTCAGATGTAACTTAATAAACACACAAACACACAAACATAGATGATACAAGGCCTCATTCACATCACTATCCGTCTTTCCCTAAAATCCAACATATACATATATATGTAATATATTGAAATATATAGATATTTGTTTCTTAAAACTAACTTCTTCTTAAAATGTATTTTAAATATGAATGAGAATTCTAATCTTCCAATGTCATTTGAGTGTGTAATTGAATGTTCTTGTGTTTGTTAAAGTATATAAGGATTGATTTATTAAATGAAAGTGAAGGAAAATTAGGCATTCAGTGTGTGGGTGTATTTGAAATAGCTTTGCACTTAAATTTTGATTCCAATACAAGAAACACCTTAATTTTAAATTGCTTTACTGTAGTGGTAGACAGAGTAATGGCCCCCTCTTAAAGTGTCATTTTCCTAAACCCCCAGAATTGTGAATATTTTATATCATGTAGCAATTAAAGTCATGGAACTTAAAATAGGGAGACTAATCTGGTCGGCCCTTCTTGATATGAGCCCTTAAATGCATTTTGCAGAGAATTTTCTCTGGGAGGAGAGATCTGACAGAAGGTGAGTTAGAGATTGCAAGCCTGAGAAGGTTTCTAAGCACCATTTATAGAACTGGATTTAAAATCCCCAGTGCAGGTCAGGAGAAAAACCTCTAGGAGTTAAAGTCATCTGCCAGCTGACAGGCAGCAGGAACTAAAGCCTTTGTCCTATGACTATAAGGACCTAGATTCTTCCAATAATCTGAATTGGAAGCAAATTCTTCCCAGAGTGTCCTGAGATAAGCCCAGTTGGCTGGCACCTTGAGTTTGGCTTTGTGAAATCAAGGGTGGGAAATCAGCAGAGTCAACTAGAACTTCTGACCTACAAAACTGTGAGATACTAGACATGTGTTGTCTGAAGTCATTAGGTGTGGTTATTTGCTATGGCAGCAGTAGAAAATGAATATAATTACCTTCTTTGTCTCAAGCACCAGTCTCTAGCAAATGAGTGAAAATATTATGTTACAAGTATAAGTTTTGCATATTCAAAGTAGTGAGTTATTTTTAGCATAAATTTTTAAATTTTAATGCAGGTTGTACACATCACTTTGTGTGTGTGTCTGTGTGTAGGACATTCATCATATTTCATTGTTCTAGGGAAAATATTTACTGTCTGGTTAGTTAATACTTTTATTCAAATCCAATATGATGATAGGTCCCAGTGGAAAGTTTTTGACATGAATGACACCAACGGTGAGGGTGAGTATAATTACATAATCCCAGGGCATAAAGATATGCTATCCAGAAGTCAGACAGACAAAAATGTTATAAACCTTGACATATTTTATTAAAATACTGTATAATCTAATCAACCAGTCAATTCATCATCTTGCAAGATGCTTAAGAATGTTCTTGCACTGACCACTGTCTCTCAATTGGTTTGGCATCATTTCGCAAACCAAAAGGTTGTAGGTTTTATTCCCATTCAGAGTACATGTCTAAGTTGCATGTACAGTCCCCTGTCGGGGCACGTACAAGGGGCAATCCATCAATGTTTCTCTCTCACATCAATGTTTCTCTCCCTTTCTCTCTTCCTTCCTTCCCATCTCTCTAAAATATTTAAAAAGAACAAATGTTCTTATATAATACATGAAATAGTGCTCTACTGTTGCTCATTAAAAATTATTTTGGTCATCACTTGTCTTCTGATATTTTAAAATGTAGTTTTGTTAATAAAATATTATTTTCTCTTTATTTGATGACCTTCAGATAGATGTAAAATATATACTCAGCACTTCAAAATTAGGAAGGATTCCATGTTGCTGTAAAAAATATGGCAGAAGAGGAACCACATGGCTTGTAATATATTGTTTTCAGTGAGGCTGATGGTTCAATTCTATTCTCACAGTTGGATTATTTTTTTGAGCAAGAATGAACATGGTTTCAATTTTTTAATTCTAATACTGATTTTATTTTTTATTATTATTTTTTATTTTACTTGTTGTTCAAGTACAGTTTTCTGCCTTTTACTCCCATCCCAACCCAGCCCCCAGGCCTCCCCACCTCCCTCCCATTTCCACCCCACCTTGTTTCTGTCCATATGTCCCTGATACTTGTTCCTGCAAACCCTTCCCCTTTTCCCCTGAAATTCTCTCCCTTCTCCCCTTTGGTCACTGTCAGCCTGTTCTCTATTTCAGTGTCTTTGGTTATATTTTGCTTGTCCGTTTGTTCTGTTGATTAGGTTCCTGTTAAAGGTGAGATCATATGGTATTTGTCTTTCACCGCCTGGCTTACTTCACTTAGCATAATGCTTTCCAGTTCCATCCATGCTGTCACAAAGGGTAAGAGCTCCTTTGTTTCTGCTGCATAGAATTCCATTGTGAAAATGTACCATAGTTTTTTGATCCATTCATTTACTGATGGGCACTTAAGTTGCTTTCACACTGCAACATTTTCATGGTTTCATTTTTAATAAATAATTGTTTTCTTCTTTGGAATGTAAACTGCTTTGAAGATATTATAGCAAACATACATCAGAGACAGTATCTGTATATGGCAATACCTTTTAGTCTAAGAATGGTTTTATTTATGGTTTACTATGAATTATATAGTGTTATATATTATTTGATAGTATTATTTCTTTCCTTTTTGTTATTATTCAGTTACTATTAGTTACCCTATCCAGGGTAGTTTTGAATAAAGGACTGTTAACCTGAGAATTTCCATTAATTCCCCACTTCCAAAAATACATTATAGCTCATTGTGAAAAAAAATATGAATTACGTTTTCTCATTGTAGAATGAATGATTGAAAATATTTTAATGAAAATATTTTGATACAAAGTTTTTAGTAACATGATTTTATTTGAGTGAAATTGTTTTGAAATAATCAAATAAAACTATTTATGAAGTAGATGTTTTCACTTTTTATGTGCTTTCTTTCATTTTTTTAAACTTAATAGTCTGGTTGCAAATATGATCTTACAGAAATGTGTCCATGGAAATCTAACTATAGTCTGTACTTCATTTTATACATATAAATGCAGATCATCTACCAATAAATGAAATTTTAACTTCTGCATTCACTAAATATATTTTATCCTCTTACCTCATTAAATTTGTTGAAGAATAATACATGTAAAATAAAATTCACTTGTGAATACAATTCATTCCTACAATAAAATCCAATCATTTTAGATCTACTGATTGATGATCTTTGTTCATTATGATACAGTTATGTTATCTTTACTACAAACATGGTATAAATGAGTTCCATAACCTCAAAATTACTCCTTCTGCCTCTTTGTAATCATATTCCCCATTCCTGAAACCTGAAGAATACTTACTTTCTGTCACTGTAACTTTATCTTTTCTAGAATTTCATATAAACTGAATTCCGTAGTGTGTAATGACATCACCTAGCCAGTAAGTCTTATCTGCGAAATGTCTGCCAACCCCATAGCCATAAAGCTTTCCTTTGAGTAATATTAGTTTTAGTTTTTGTCTTTAACTTTCTGGTTCAATTCAAATAAATTTTGATTTTTGAGGAAATGGTTGATGGTCTTAATGTTCTTTGTTTTTTCAAAATTAATTTTCAGTTGTCCTGTTACCATTTGTTGAAAAGAATATTCTTTGCCTGGAAAGTTGGTTTGTCATCATTGCAAAAAGTCCACTGACCATGTGAGTGCTAATCTATTTCTTTATATTTTTACTCATAATCTTTAAGGGTATCCATTTGACATAATACTTGATTGCCATGACTTTAGGGTAATTCTTAAAATAAAAGCTTATAAGTATTACAATCTTGTTTCTTTTTTTGCTTTTTAGATTATTTACATTTTTATACACATATTAGAATTGGCCTGTTGATTTTTACAAATTACCTATGGGGTTTTGATTGGATTTGCTTTGAATCTATATTTAGACTTGAGAGAATTCCCTCTGTAAAAGTTTGACTTTGAAATGCAAAACAATACACAAACATATTATAGGCCATACAGCCACAACACAATTAGGACCATTAGGTATAATAGTAATTTTATCTATTAATACTATACACCAAATATAGAAATAAATGTTATAGGCTATTTGAACCCATGGATGTTTTCTAAGCAACAACAATTTATATGGAAATATAATATCAAGGATACCAAATATCAAGGACCAAATGCCCTGAAAGAATCTTGTTTCTATATGAAAAGATAATTTTGTCATGCTCCCTCTGGAAGGAAATACCTCATTTTGGAAAAAAGATCCAGGCCCAGACAATAGAAGTATTCTACCACTTGGGCAAAACTAGTCTAAGTATCCATCAGAACCTACATATAGGTGATGATTTTGAACTTCCCAAGTAGATGATATAATGGACAGGTGTATATAAATTAGGTTCTCATAAAAGTCTGTATAGTCATATGAACTTAGAAACATCATGTAAGTTACTGAAGCCATTTTTAAAGATTATAGCTTGAGAAAAGAAGCCTAGAATTAAGATACTAAGACTTTGTCTCTTTAAATTCAGGACGAGGAAAAAATATGCTTTACACTACTTAGATGAACTTTCAAAGAAGTAGGAGAAAAAAAGAGGTAAATATAGCAACATATGAGCCACAGGAAAATGTATTTAAGTAGGTCATGGTCAAAATTGTAACAAGGTTTTGAGTGGCTCCATATCATCAGGATTTTTTTATTTGTAATACAGTTACATTTTTATTAAGTTTACATGTATTTGTTTCTTTCCAAGATTCTTTTCTTACTTCTGAAAGCTTAACATCCTTTGCATTTCATAACATAACTCAGTGACTATAACATTTGTTTAACAATTTTATTTCCACAATTACTTTTTCTACCAATAGATTGCATATTCCAAACAACATTTGTAGGTGTATGATTCCAGACAAGTTATTTTCATCTGCACTTTTAACTTGAAAAGAGGCACCAAATAATAAGTTATTACTTTGACCTCAAATTTCATTAAGCTCCATTAATAAGAACCCTTTTTTTGTTTATTTGTTTTTTATTTTTGTACTATGGGAAAATCTAAACTCATCATACAACATGCACGTTTGCCCTCATTATTAGATAATTTAGTTTAGCTGTATCCTGACATATGTAACTATAGTTCATTGATAGTAATGTAATTTTTTAACAACTACACATTCCATATGGACATGATAATGCATATTCAAACTAAAGTAAAATATACAGGGGAAAATAGGACAATATAGTTAATGAATGTACTACAATCAACATCTAAGCTTAAAATTTTATGCAAGAAGCAATTATATCAGTCTGCTTTGATTTATGGTTTACTCTTACTGTTTATTGCTCAGCTATTGATTATCATCCAGATGTTTAGAACTCTCTCTCTTTTTTTAAATTTTAATTAAGTCAGAATTTTTGTCTTATAACTACTCTCAAGGAAGTGTATGATTTTTTCGAAGAGAAGAATATATATTAAAAAAAAACTAAAGCTGTTCTCTGAGATCTCTTAATTTCATTTTCATTATACCTGTAGGGGTTTTTACTAACAGTTGACAATACCCTTAGCTGCAATAACATCCCAGCATAACTCCACCATCTTTCGTTAATGTTTCTTTCTTTTTGAACTATGTGCATAATCATTGTCAGACCTATTATAGGTGTTTAAACAGCTTTATCTACTCAGGAAGTAGGTAATCTAGCATTTAAAACTTAAATTTAAAATACATTTTACTTGAATATTTTATAGAGTAAAATATGTTTAATTTTTAAAATAAATTATTTTTTATACTCCTCTTATCTAAAAAGAATCTGTCTCAGTCAAACTAATATTGCAAAACCCAAGAGTGGACAGAAACAAAACAGTGGATCTGGCAGGATAATGCAGTGAAGAAATTTACTAATGAAGGTCAAGTCCATTTATATATGAAGAGGTGAGAATGGGAATAAAATATTTCTTTTTGGCTAAAGAGTAAAAATCGTCTGCGGGATTTAAGTTTTGTCATATCCTCAGATCATTGTAGTTTTATGAGGGAAAATTATTTATGAAATGATACTTATGAAAAGATGCTTAGAAAAAGTAGAGAAGAAATGAAAGAAAAAAGACTCAGTTATAAAGCCATGACAAACACATAGATCATTTTAAATACTCATTGATCTTCATAAGATACAACACAGAGTAAAGATTTTTGCATGCTTTTGGTCACAGAAACCAAGTATTTTTGTACACTCAAAGAGAAGAGTAATGCACACCAAAATAGTAATAATGAAAATCTGTACAGGCCCTAGAGACTGACTGGACCAGCTGACAAATGTTCCCCACAGTGTTCTTTAGATGCAAATATGAAGACATCAATACAAAACCTGACTCAAGACCTTATTTATTAGACACTGTTGGACAATTCAAGCTATAAATATCATCCCAAGGATCTTTGTTTCAAAGATATTGGATTGCAATAATCTGCTTCTTTAATTTTTTGTCTGGTTTTGCTACTAAAGTTATTCTGGCATAACAAAATTAGATAGAAAGTATTCATTTTTCTACTATTTTTTAGGAAGAGTTTGGATAGCATTGTTTCTATTTCCTCCTTATATGTGTGAAACAGACCAAAATAAATAATAAACCTTATGTGGTAGACAAAGTAATAGCTCTCCAAAAGCACCCAGGTTCTAACACTGAGAGCCTGTGAATATATGTATGGTATCTTGCAAAAAGGACTTCGAAGATGTGATTAAAGATATGGATCTTGAAATGGAAAGATTTCCTCAATTAACAGATTGGGCCCAATCTAATCATGTACATTCTTATGCAGAAGGGTTTTCCAGGCAGAGGACAGAGGAAAGGTCAGAGAGAAGCAAATGGTTGGCTTTGAAGATGGAAGAAGATACCATGAGTCTATGAAGATTCGGGGATTTTCTAGAAGCTGTAAAATGTAAGGAAACACATTGTTCTTTTGAAATACTTTGAAAGTATTTCGGCTTTGTCAACACCTTGATTTTAGCCTGTTCTGACCTGTGTTGGACCATGACTCAATTTAGTATTAAGACAATAATTTTGCATTGTTTTTACACACTAAGTTCATATTCGTTTGCCTGGCAGCAACAGAAAACTGATAAACAATGAAAAACGCAATGCATTTCCAAGACTATTGTAATATTGGCTAGTGTATACATTTAATTACTTGCAGAATGATAAATTTAGAAATTCAAGACAAAAAACCTTGAATCTATAGATTGAAATGCCACACCACATTACAGGGAAATCTGAGAGACAATAATTAACCTCCAAGAATATCTTTGTTAATTTCTTGTACTTCAAAAATAAGAAAATAAATACATCATATATGTAGTTAAAATGGTATGCCACGATTAAACCTAGAAAATTATATTAAGTCCAGAATTTTCCAAAGGAATAATCATGGTAGAAGGAAAAGGATACATATTTCCAAAATTCTCAGGGAAAAAACCTGATAGATAAGTGGGCAGACTAAAATGATGGCGAGCACTACTCTGTAAGCGCTACTCTGAATTCCATCCTGGAATTCAGGTTTGTTTAACTCTGTAGTTCTATCATGCTTTAGGGTGTTTTATGTATTTACATATTCAAAACTGCATCATTCATAATATGTCACTGTTGGAGCTTTCAAGAGGAAAGAGCAAGACAATAGAGGGCAAGCAACTCCCTCTTACAGATATGTCTCACAAAAGTTGCATATCTCATCCCAGTGAGCAGAATATTGCTATATAGACACTGTCAATAGAGGCAGAGCAGACTAGAATTGGACAAGTATTATGTGCACTGGACAAGTAAATGTGTGCATTTGAAAACTGGGAATTGCAATACTAAAAATGAACAGGTAAAAAATGAAAAAGGAATGAGAAATGTTTGCTTTAGTATATCAAGTTTCTCTATAAGCTATTGTCAATAACATTCCAATGAATTCACTAGTTGCTGGATGGAGCTTACCCTACATGCTCTTGGAGGAGGCACTGCACTCTGCAGGCAATCAAGACATTGTTTTTCATTTCCTGTTGATTGATAAATTGAAAGACAAATTATCCATTCCATTTAGCATAATAGGTGAAGAAGCAAGATGACTGTATAAAAGGTGGGCAGCCGGCGGAAGAAGTGTTGAAAGCCTACTGCAGTCAGTGTTTTCTAGCAATGATCAATCTCTGTTGGCAGTAACTGTGAAAACCCCCTGTCTTGCATGGAGAAATTTCCATGATTACCCATCTGGCAACCCTATTTCTATCCTTTAGGAATTCTCTTTTCCAATATCCTCATTGGACTCTGGCTTTCCCCTGTAGAAGGACATTTCTGGTCCATTATCTTTTTTGGCTCCATCTAAAGTGGGCATGGAAGTCTACAGATGGAAGGGACTTAAGTGCCTAGTGATTGCAGGTTTATGTATCTTTGGGGACATAGAACCCCTCAGAGGTTTTGGTTTATTTGCTCTGCACGATTTCCACAGTCACAGATCACATCTGGTCACAATTCTTGGGAGGCCAACTGAAACAGCAAGCTTGGTGTGAACAGGGAGAGCAGCATCATTAATCTCTTCTCTGCAGCTGAGCTGGCACCCACTGTCTGGCCTTGAACTAGAGGCTCTTGAAAAAGACATTGAATAAAAATCCTGTCTCCTGCTGCTTGGGCTTCGGAAGCTTTTTGGCTTTTTCAACTATGAGACCCAACATGACCAAAATTGTAATCAATTTAAATTGTAGCCCATATGCATGGAGATTTTCCTAGAGCAGAGCTGAGATCCCTTTCATCTCTGTTTGCAAATCAACTGATTTTTGTCTGAATCAAGTACTTCCTGGTGTCTGCCAGAAACGTCAAGGGATGCCAATAATTTTAATTTTCATAATCACTTTTATAGAACTACAAGTTCAATAAGCACATGCTGTGTCTTCTGAGTTCCCATGGCTGATGATTTCACCACCTATATTGCCAATTCAAAGATATACTGCATTACACATTCTGCCTGCATGCTAGCTCCTAAACCAATGTCACTGATTTTAGAGTTTTTGTTGTTATGAGAGCATCGTACTTCCCACATTAATTTCATGCCTTTATAGTGTGTACATTAAGCCTCTGTAACAAGAAGTTCCACCACAAGACTGCTGTTTCTTTCTTCTTATGTAATTTCCAGAGCATATTTGATGATCCAGAGTGTGTATAAAATTCTGCTCCATGAGGACATCTAAATTCTTGGGCCATTTCTTCCTTGTAAGACGCTCCCTGAGATGTGAACCAGCCTGCATTGCCAAGTGACTCTCTATTTCTGCCTTTTAGCCTGTGAGATAGAGGGTGTAAAGAACAATCATCTTTTTAAGGAGGTGACCTATATCATTTACAAACACAACCCATGGCCATAATTAGGCATAAATCCACACCTGTCTACAAACGAAACTGAGAAATGGGTTTGCAAGAATTCAGTAGTTCTATTACAATAAAGAAGAGGACTTTTGTGAAAAAATTAGCAGTCTCTGTCATACATCAAAACATAGAAATACTGAGTTTTTACAATGTTCCAGAAATTGTTTTAAGAAGATCAACATCTACTATCTGTGTTCTTCATTATTTTCTCTATTTATTAAATGAGCAATCTTAGCTCAATATTATGGGGAGAACCCAGAACATTTACCCATCTGGATTCCAGAACTAAGAACTCTTATTTATAATTATAAATATATATAGACATAACATGTAATTATAGATTTTAGAGATAACACATTAATAGTTACATTTAACCCATTATTGTATAGATAAGAAAACTAATTTTGAAAAAAGTATTACATATAAATTTGTTTAAGAAATATTATGAGGGAGGAAGTCTTTTAGAATCTAACTTGTTATTTAAGAGACATTATTGGACCTTAATGTTACATATAAAAATCATATATGGAGAGTATTCCCACATGTTATGCATAAAGGCCATTGTCTGGACCTGCACTGCACTAAACAGTAGCTACTACACACATGTCACTATTGTAAAGTTAAGTTTAAATGAATTAAAATGAAAAACACCAGCAAGGGGGTTCCTCAATGTCTCTAGACACATGGCCAGTGCTCAGGAGCTGCAGAGGGCTGGCAACGACTCCGTTGAACAGCAGAGGTGCATGCACATCATTCCCTTTCCTGTAGAAAGTCCTATTGCACATTTGTTTTCCAGATGCTTGATATAGTGAATACAAATATGAATAAAGCTTACAAGAACTTGATCTATTAATAACCTGAATAACATCAACTTTTTTGAAAAAATGTCTCTGTAAGTGGCACACATAAGTAACTCACATCACAGATTTATAAAACAGTATGCCAAAGAAAGAACAAAAATCATGGATTATGCATATTAATACTACTTTCCAGAATGTCAATCAACTTTTCTGTTGATCTCTAATTTAGGCATTTTACTTTTTAAAATTTTATGACATTCATCCCTAAATAAAAATATGTGAAATAAACAGTAACCTAAGATTGATTTGAGTTGACTTTCTTGATATCGAAAATTGCAATGTAAACATATATATATTTACAATTTAATTTTCTATCTTTATAAAATTATATAAATTTAGTACCTTCACTAACACATCAGAGTAGAAAATCTTAAGATTTAGGTCACACAAAATTAACAAAAGTATAATTCTACTATTTATAAATACCAAATTATAATATTTCAGTGTGTCTTTCACATGTTTACAAAGAAAAATGTACCTTCAGTTTTATTTTAAGTTTTTGTTTTTGTAATATATTTAAATATTATTTTAATTACTGACTTTTTTGTTTCATGCATTTTTATATGTATTGCCACTTACTCTAAGCTTCTGGATGAGTTTGGTTAGAGAAAGAAGAAACATGCCATTCATGATGGTATTGGAAGTTTTTGTCATCAAAACCACAGTGAGATACACGTGATTAATTTAAAAGCAAAATACAAATTTATTTGTTTCAAACCTTGGCTAGGAAAATAAATAAAACTTACCTCTAATTACTCTAAAGCAAATGATTTTTATAATAATTGGGTCTATAACCTCAGAGTAAATTACTTTCAGCTATATGATTACTTCTAGAATATTATATTTGTTTTCATTATACATTGTGAAAAAATGAGTGACTGACCTATTTCTAAGTTTCCAGGTCACCTACTTCTTGAGCCAACTTTGCATAAATAGTCATTTAAACAGGGTGTCCTTACCTACACAGGGATTTCTTTTTAAAACACTTCTCCATCATGCCTGCAGCATATGTGTATTTGGAGTATCCACTGTGTTTAATTTGCAGTTTTTAGAAAATAGAAATTATCAAAGTAAGCTCACCAAAACATCTACTAGAGAGTTCATGAGTGATCATCAAATTCCTGGAAAACAGTATGGAGACCCTGAGGTGAAAAAGGCAATGGAAACAGAATGGACACAGAGACAAAAACAGTAACCTCTCCAGAGAAGTCAGGGAGAGAGAGAGCTGGATGTGTGGAAACCATGCTGACTTGAAGGAAATGGCACAGAAATCCAAGGTTGGTATTGACCTTCCCTAACACTATGTAGTAATAAAATACAGGCAAGGCTAAATGTAAATTTTTGTAGTAGAAATATGTTATACATTCATAAACCAGAAAGTTTTACATATTGTTTTAAAATATGTATGTAAACATAATAACTGAGTTTTGGTGTAAATTAAAGATAAATATGATTTTGATTATGTGTGATGTTGAAAGATGATTATATACCGATACTACTCAACATTTGCATGGAATAAGTAGATTTGAATAATTGTGACAGTTACCCAAATAGAAAATGGGATATCGCACTAGATACAGTACATATTTTCAATGGCAATTTATCAGCATAGCTACGTTTTTTCTTCAAATTGCAAAAGAAGCCCTCTGTATAATATTCACTCTATGTGTGCTCCACAGATAACCTGAGTTTTTCCCACAGGATCCCTGTGTACCTAATCCCATAATCAAAACAATACACCCCAGCATTGTTGTAGACCTTGTATGATTGGGCCCCCTTCCCCAGTTCATATGTTGACACTCTAAGTATGGCTGTATTTGGAAGTGGGATCTCTAAGGAAGTAATTAAGGAAGCAATTAATGAGTGGGGTCCTGATCAGATAGGATTAGTATCCCAATAATAAGTAATCCTAGAGAACTCACTCTCTCTCCACATGTCCTATACCAAGGAAAAGCCAGGAAAGGCACAGCAAGCTGGCAGTCATCTGCAAGGCAGAAAGAGAGCTCTCCCCAGAAACCAACCATGCTGTCACCCTGACCTCAAATGTTCAGAATTGTGAGAACATAAGTTTCTATCATCCAAGGCACCAGTGTGTGTTATTTGTCATGGCAGTCTATGATGACTAAGACAGGTACTGATGTTGTTCTGTCTTCAGTATACCATATACACTAGTTGGTGATAACAGCATGGGTTTCTTTAACAATCAGACTCATGAAGAAATAGCATAAACTTATGCAAACATTATTGAATTTTAAAAAAATTAAATATTTATAAAATAAAACACACAAATATCTTTCACATGCTGTCTTCAGGCTCCCACTGCAAATCACAATAAATCCATAGTGGCTACTAATATATATTCTTTAAATACCCAAATGATTGCTATTCTAGCAAAAAATTCACACATTAAAATTGTTTTATCCACTTTTTGCAAATGTATACAAAACACTTATGAGAAAGATTTGAAGATAGCACTTGCTTGTGCTGAAGATAACATAATCATGGCAATGCATATTTTACTGAGTTCCTCTGTTAATACAGCTGCAATGTGATGAGAATATTTTAGATAATGTACATGTTCATATATCTAGATTACTGAATATATAGTTATTTATGTTCTGAGACCCAGTTTCCAATGTTCAGGTGTGCAATGGGGGCAGGAAGGGGTTCTACACACACCCAAGCAATATGCTGGATACCAACTAGGTGTCCTACAATTTAACTTCTTTTTGACACTATGTACCCAGAGATAGCATCATATTCGACAGGTAGAGGGGTTGGTCCTACAAGATTACCTTTTTCTCCCACTAATTGCAAGTTCAGGTTACTACCTGAGCTTCTGAGTAACAGCTACAAGTTGCAGGTTCCAGGACCACTCCTGAGGACAAAAGCCAGATTTTTATCTTTACTTTTGACCAACTGACTCTAAATTAGAGGTTTTCTTGACTACTTCTTGGGTTTGATTAATTTGCTATAGCAGCTCATAGAAGTCAGAAAAATATTTTACTTACTAAATCACAAGCTTGTTATGAAATTATATGGCTCAGGAAAATCAGATGAAACAGATGCATAGGGCAAGGTATGGGTAAAGGGCACAGCACATTCATGCTCTGTCTAGGTATGCCATTCTCTCCAAATCTCCACATGTTCACCAACACGGAAACTCTGTGGGTGTTTACTAAGGTTTCATTATGTAATCATGCGGATTAAATCATTGGCCAATGGCAAATGATTCAGCCTCCAGCCCCTCTTTAGTTCCCAAATGTAGAGTGTGGGGCTGTAAATTATAACCCTCTAATGACATGTTTAATTCTTCTGGAAACCAACCCCATCCTTAAGTGGGGCCCAAAAGTTGCCTCATTAGCATAACAAAAGACACATTTAGCACTGTAACACTATGGAAATTCCAAGGGTTGAGGAGCTCTGTGCCAGAAACTAGAGGAACCCCAAATGTAAATTTCTTCTAAGTCACAATATCCCAAAAGTCATCTTGAAAATACAGAAATATCAAATTGTGTTTGAGGAAAGTCTATGTATTTCATAAATTTAACACATTTTAATTCAGATTTGCTTTAAAACACTCACATAATATTCAGGTGTCTGTGATTCATCTTCTAATTCTAATGAGTAGAGCAGTACTAAAAAAATTAGTGTTGAGAATAATGATATTCTCAATTTTAGTTTTAAGATAATGGAATCCTGGGTGCCAAGATGTTATCAAGCAAAAAATGGGGGTTTTGTGCACTGCCACAGAAAGTAAACTAAGAGACAAGAGACTGAGAGAAAAGAAAAGAGGTTTTCTTTGTGTGATTTTTAAAAAAGATTTTATTTATTTTTAGAGAGAGGGAAAGGGAGGAGGAGAGACAAACACCAATGTGTGGTTGCCTCTCACGTGCTACCTACTGGGGACCTGGCCTACAAGCCAGGCATGTGCCCTGACTGGGAATTGAACTAGTGACCTTTTGGTTCACAGGTCTGTGCTCAATCCACTGAGCTACACCAGCCACAGCAAAAAGAAAGAGGTTTTTATTCAGATGATGAATGATCTAGGAGAATGGGCATCTTCCCATCTTAAAGCTTATCTACCGAAAACCAAGACAAAACCAAGCCAACCTCAGCAATACCAAAACAAAAGGCAGTTCCCAGAGTTCCTGCTCCATTTTGAAGTACCATTGTTTGGAGCCCAAGATGACTGCTAAACGGTCATCCAGGTAGCTTAGCTTCTGACCAGCTGCTGCCTGGTTTCAGGGTCCAGCTGAAACCTCTTGGAGGCTGCATGTGGAGCCAGCATGGACATGATCATGTGGCTGCTGAGGCAGCATGGTCTCATGCTCCAGGGGCAGAGAGTAGAGGAACAAATGCTTCACCAGGTCGGAAAGAGAGAGAGGGACTCCTTTCTGCAGGCCTTGGGCAATGTGACTGCTAAGGTCACATGGTCCATGAAGAGGACAGGCCAGTGTACACTCCAAGTGAAGGTCCTGAGTAGCAAGTGATGAGCAAGAGAGATTCTTTGTTCTCCTAAGTATGTATTAGTTTTGGGTGTGTGATGAACCCGGTGGTTTCTCAGAATGACCAATTAGCTTCCTTAACTTTTGAGGGTCTACCTCCCAACCTATCCTTTTTCTCTCCTGACTATACTGACAAGCTTTTTTTTTTGTCTAGCAACTCCTCCTACTGCCATTTTGACTTCTACGGGCACATGCGCTTGCCTTCCCCTCATTTCACCCAAAATCTGGTACTAGAAGGGAGGAGGAGGGTTTTTGCCCCTTTATCCAATCATTTTGCTGTCCTTGTGCAGGCTCAGTGTAAGAACCTCTTCCTGCCACAATCATGGCCAATGAGGGAGACCCTGTTGTTTGCCATCAACTCTGTGCCTCTCAATCCTTAGTCCCTGTATACAGCAAGTTGCATGTATTCAGCACCCACCTGGAGAGGGAGGAACCCTGGAAATCCTTCACAGCCTCTCATAATTGACCTCAGCAGGAGGGGTAGAGAGTGCCTGCAAGGCATGTGCTTGGTTACCCAGGCAATGCACACTTATGTGCAGAAGCAAAATTCAATGAACTTGTCCCTCGAGGTTTGTGAAGGCATTGACTGGCCTCACACTATGCCCTCAGTGCTGGAATCTCCAACCTGCATCTCCGAGGGGTGTGGCTCATGGAACAAGTGGCATCCAGGTGCCATCCCATGGACCAGCTCCATGTCCCCAGCAGGCCTTCCCATTCCCCCTCTCCCAGCCGCTCCCAGCAGTCTGGTCAGACTATTGGTATTAAACAGATTCCTCAGGTTTTTAAAAATATTTTATTTATTGTCTTTTTAGAGAGAGGGGAAGGGAGACAGACAGAGAGGGAAACATCAATGGGTGGTTGCCTCTCACATGTCCCCTACTGAGGACCTGGCCTGCAACTCAGGCATGTGCCCTGACTTGGAATCAAACCAGCCACCCTTTAGTTCACAGGCAGGCTCTCAATCCACTGAGTCACACCAGCTAGGGAAGATTCCTCAGTTTTAATAATGTAGTATGAATCTGATTATTAAATTACATTGTCACTCATTTGAACATCCAAAACTGATCATAATAATCCAAGTTTGAGCTGTGTATTTTTATATCAAATATAATAAAGTCAAGGTGATATAGAAGAGTGTTCTATGTTGCTTAGTATTTCTTGCTCCACACCACCACCTAGTTTAACAAATATTTATTACTGCCTTTACAAATACTGAAATTCAAGGTCTGATAACAGAGAATACCAGTCTGCAAACTCTATAAAATAGCAGCCATAATAGTATCATTGTCCTGTTTTATGAGGTAATAACTTGATTCCAACTAAATGAAAAAAAATGCAAGATAATAAAACCAAGAATAAATGCTCAGAAAAATAATTATATCTATTATTTCACTGTCCTTATGGGGATATTCTCTTCTGGAAGGAGCTTCCAAAAAACAAAACAAACAAGAAAAAAACATGATTTGATAAAAACAAAGAGGGCCCAGCGTTATTTCCAAATATAATTAGGAAATATCTACAGTGACAGAAGAAGTGATCATTTTTCTGACTTCTGTAGGCACTTCACTATCTCAAAGGTCCTTAAGGTTGGTCTCAATGGCCTTTTTGTTCTTTTAACCTCAACACTCATCATAACTCTAAAGAAATGCCTGACTAGCAGAGATTAGGGAAGAGAGTGAATTTGTATTCTATTCTCAATTTAATAAGCTCAACAATCCAAATCAGAGCTTCTCTGCTTACCTTAGAACAAAATGCAACCCTTATTTCTATTAGCTAATATTATTACAGGTAGCATGATTGAGTGTTATATTCTTGGAACACTTGAACAAAACATTGTTGGGGGAAAGGAGATAAAAAGTATTCTGTTGGTATTCCCAAGGGAGTGAGGGGATTGAGATAGTGTTTATCAAAACAGGGTGGGGGGAAGGTGGTTTTGCAGTTGCCCCGATATCACACAATAATTTATAAGTTAGAATACAAGAATAACCTTTGTTTCAGGTATGCACATGTATAAACTTACTTTTGCCCCACCCTGTAAATATTACTCATGATAGTAAATTGATAATAAATGCTATAGAAAAAGAAAAATAAACCAACCCTGGCTGGTGTGGCTCAGTGGACTGAGCACTGGCTTGAGAACCAAAGGGTTGCTGGTTCTATTCCCAGTCAGGACATGTGCTTGGGTTGCTGGCCAGGTCCTGAGTCAGGGGTGCACAAGAGGTAACCATACATTGATGTTTCTCTTCCTCTCTTCCTCCCTCCCTTCTTCTCTGTCTAAAAATAAATGATATCTTTTTAAAAAGGGAAAGGAATCAGAGGGCAGAATAAGGATTTCTGAGGATGAATTTCAATTTCATATTTCTTGTCCAGGGGTCATTCACATTTGATTTGTGAGCAAGTTCAGTCTTTCTCTTCTCAGGCTTTCAACTCATGTTTGCAAATCTGTCCCTTGTGTACTTATTTCTAGTCTTTTAAAGATCAAATATCATGGAAACCATAAAATCTTTCTCCCTTTAAAATTTGTCACCTCTGGTACTGACACAGATAGATAGCAGGTCCAGATTGCTGGGAGTGGGCTGAGGGTGGGGAACCAGAAGGGTCACAAGGGAGGTGGCAAACCACCCGGAGCCACGGCAAGGCAGTGCCAGGTCCCGTGGATGAGGCCAAGTTGCCATGTAACCAAGTGCATGTCTTGCTGATGTGCCACCCTGGGGCAGATCCTGCTCCTGGTTGCATGTCACACCTCATTTCTGAGACTGCCATCAATGCTGTCTGAGATCCTGTGCAGTGTTCCAAGGTCCCTTTATTTAGGGGTCTCCTTTGGTGGACCACAAGGGTACTCAACTTGTTGTAAGCAGAGGAGTAGTATGTGGGAGGGCTCAGAGATGATGTAACACAGGGGACTTTCTCCCTCTTCTGGGCAAGAGGGCAGCAGAAGGAGGTACTGGATCAAAGAGACCTGTCAGTCTAGCCAGGAGAAAGAAGGCATTGGATGGGAGGTGGACCCACCCAAACAATCAAAAGTTTAAGAAGTTAGTTTGTCATTCTGTGTAACCACCTGCTATGTCCCACATCTTATAGCTAAAATAAACCTAGGGGAACAAAGAAACACTTTCTCTCTTTTGTCTCTTGCTGCTTAGAACAAACACTTGGACAGCACACTTACCTGTGCTTTCCATGGGCCACATGACCTTGGCAGTCACATTGCCCATGGCCTCCAGGGTGGAGTCTCTCTATCACACTGACCTGGTGGAACATTCACTGGTATGTTCACATGATCTCCAGCCTGGGAGCACCAGACCTTGCAGCCCTAGAAGCCACATGGCCAATGGCAGTGCAGGCTCCACATGCAAATTTCAGGAGGGAACCTGAAACCAGACAGCAACTGGGAACAAGCTAAGATATCTGGATGACCACTTCGCAGAGCCCTTGGGATCCCAAGGACAGTACTTTGAAATGGAGCAGGAACTCTGGGAACTTCCTTTTGTTTTGGACTTGATGAAGATGGCTGGGTTTTATCCTCGTTTTGCAGAGGAGACGAGCATTGAGACAAGAAGCTCCCTTTCTCCCATATCATCCAGCATCCAAAGGAAAAATCTCTTTTTCTCACCAGCCTCTGTCTCTCGTGTTTGCCTTTGGTGGTGATGGGCAGCGATACCCCCATTTTTGTTGGTAATAGTACCCTTTACTTGCTTTTCAAAAAAAGATTTTGTCTATTCATTTTTAGAGAGGGAAAGGACAGAAGGAGGTGAGGGAGAGAAACATCAATGTATGGTTTTCCTCTCAAGCATCCCCTACTGGGCACTTGGCCTGTAACCCAGGCATGTGCCCTGACTGGGAATCAAACCTGGGAACCTTTGGTTTGCAGGCTGGCACTCATTCCACTGAGCCACACTATTCCGGGCCCTTACTTGCTTTTTTGATGTTACTTGGAAAAGCCTTAATCCTGGTTAAAACCAACATTTTTTCTAGTGTCTGTTCAATTGAAAGTGACTGAAGAAAACACACACAGAAACACACAAACACTGTGCTGATTTCACTTGGCCATGGCCACAAGAGGGCTCTTAGTTCTGCATAGTGAGTACAGTTGACCCACATTATCAGTGTTTTCACTTTCCATTGTTTCAGTTAACTATGGTCAACTGTGGCCCTAAAATATTAAATAAAAATTTTAGAAATAAGCAATTCATAACTTTTAAATTGTGCGCAATTCTGAAAAGTGTCATGAAATCTCAGGTAGTCCTGTCCAGCCCACATGGGTGATGAAGCATTACTTTGTCCTTTGTCTCCACCCTCATACCCTCCTTGCCCTTTGGTCACTTAGTTGATGCCTCTGTGATCAGATTGGCATTTGGAGAATCTCAGTATCTGTGTTCCAGTAACCCTTATTTTACTTTATAAATGCCACAAAGCCATCACACAATAGTGATATTGGTGATTCAGATATGCCAAACAGAATTCACAAAGTTCTTTTTTTTTTAAGTGGAAAGGAATGTACGGATAAAAGAAAGCATAATAGGTAGGATTCAGTACTAACCAGATTCAAGCATTCACTGGGGCTCTTGGAAGATATTCTCTGCTGATGAAGGGGACTATGGTACACTCAATTTTTAATCCATTTTTGAAGATATATCACAGGTATTCAACTGTATGCAAAACAAAATGCTAACAATAAAAACAAAATAGAACACATTTCTATATTATTGTTTATGCATTCCATTACTATTTTGAATGTGTAAGCCCCCTTTAAAACTTACAATGGAATATTATTCAGACTTATAAAGGAAGGAAATCCTGCCATATGTGACAACTTGCATGGATCTGGAAGATGTTATGCTAACTGAAATAAGCTAGTCACAGGACACATGCCGTATGGTTTCATTCTTCTGAGGTATCTAAAAATGTCAAATTCATGTAAATGGAGGCTAGAATGGTAGTTGCTAGGGGCTGAGGGGACAGGAAAGGGAGATTTGCAATTCCACGGGTACAAAGTTTCAGTTGCACAAGATAAGTTCTAGCGATCTGATATATAGCTTTAATTAAAAATACTGCATTGTGCACTTAAAATTTTTGTTAAAAAGGCAGATCTCCTGTGTTCTTACCACAATTAAAAAACCTCACTTAACTCTCATATAAATCTATCTGTTCACTGTCTATTTTCTAGATTATTGCCTTCCCATTAGAATGATAAATTTGGTTTCTGTTCATAGTGATTACTATTTCACATTAATTAATGAAGATGAGAATACCTAATTTTTCAGTAATATTTTTTACTTTTTTAATGTTTTTATAGTGTACTCAGAAACTGATATTCAAGTAATTATGAGATAAGTGGATGAAATATTTGGCCATATCTCATAATTACATTACTTTTACACTATATCCCTGGTATAGTAATCAATACATTTTTATATCTCTAACTTTATCTTGCAGTTGAAGACTCCAGAAGGCAGGGATGCTCCTCTCATTTATAACTATGACATTATTTAATGGTAAGCATAAGAAGAATCTTTAATCTCCTTGTTAAGGAAAAGACATTAAATCAGAACAGAATACTAAATATGTAATTTTGATGGATTAAGTAGGATTAATACCTAGTCTAGGAAACTGTGTGTTTGCACATTTAGCAGATCATTTGAGCTACAAGAAAGTTTGATTTAATATATCATTTACTTGTCAACTCTAAAACTTTTTGAGTTAAATCATTAAGCTCCCAGTAATAATGAAGAATGAAGAAGAAACTACAAATGGATCACGCTGCAAATTAGTAATGTCTGCCTACACATAACCGGGTTTAGGCTACACATCTTTATTAGGCAGTGCATGAGAGGCAAGCCATTTCATGCCAGTGGCTCACTCAAACTGTGTTTGGCCCAGTAGGGCTCTTTGCAGACGATGTCCAGTTTATGTACTCGAGAAGGTGATCGAGGCTTATGAATGTAAGTACATAACAAGTACCTGATTGGTCCACCAGCTCACTTTGGAAAAAAACAAATGAGTTGGGCACTAAGAGATAAAGACTTGAGAAAGACTAAAATCAAGGCACAATGGGGGGTTGATGATGAATGTTTTTAAGAAAAATGAGGCAAAATGTGATTATTTTCTGCTATGTACATTGTTTATAAAATGTGGGGTGAGACTGGGCTGCAATTAGAGCCAGCAATGTCTGGTATATGTTTCCTCCTCTAGTTGTCCTTGTGGAGTATCAGTTTCTTCAGCTCTCCTTAACAGATCTCCTCTCTGCCTCCCCACCTGCCCCACTTAATTCTTTTGGCTGAAATAAAGAGGCAGCAGAAGTTAGACTCCATGACCATTGTCCCCGACACCATGGTACCTGAGATAATTACTTAGCTCTGTTGTTTTGGGCAAGTTTCTTAAATTTTCTGTGCCTCAGCTTTCCCTTTTGTAAAAGGGATTCAATAAAAATACCTAATTTATAGTGTTTGGGGAGGATATTAAATGAGCTCCTGTTTAAACATAACATATAATCATTCAAGGCAAGAAGTATACATTTTAAAACACTATTTTTGTCTCTTCAAAGATCAACAATTGTTCAATAAGAAATAATTCTCTGCATATGACAATATTTTACATAGACTACAAATCCAAGCTATCTCAGGAAAGTTCAGTGGGTTCTGGGGCAACAGGTGTCCATTAAGTATGCTGTTTTCAGGTACAGGCAACCTTGTGGAGGGTCCTCAGTCTGTGGTTCTGGCAGAATATAGTCTGACACTGTGTCCCGTGAGCCCAGGATCGGAAAACATATGAGCTAGATTTGGCATGCAAGACTGTTAGACTGTATGCTGACTACAGCCAAGGAAACCCTGCCCACCCCCAACCCTGGGACATTTATTTCATGGGTATTTCTGACAGATGACCTCTGGAGTTTACAGATGGGTTCATGTTCCAGGAACCAGGAAGAATGACACGCAGTTCAAGAAATGTGGCCACTAGTGGGGTTTTCTAGTTGATTCAGTTTCACATAGAAAGTCTTATCTGTTTGGAACTAATGAACCTTTTAATATTTTCCAAATTTATTTCCAGGGTTACTAACTCTGCCAAGACAGGTGTGCTGTAAACTGAGTTTTCTTATTATTTTGCAATTCTTGATAGTATTACATTTAAGTGGATTTAATGAATACAGTAAGGGGATTCAAATTTATTTGAAAAGAACTAAAATATAACAGTTGTTCATTGAATGAAAATAAGGTATAAAATACTTTAATTTAATATGTTTTAATTTTATAAATGGTATAAAGACAGCTTTAATTTCTTTACTTATATAAAAATGATATAATTTTGTCTTTGTCCAAAATTTGAAGAGCCATTATTAAAAATCATGGTCAAAAATTACAAGTGGCCATTTCCAGTGTAAAAGCTGATATGAAGAATATGTGTTAATGGAAGCAAGCTGTTTTAATACTATTAATAATTATTTTTAAACCCTACACATATTTAATATTTAGTATATCTCTTAGTAGTGTGTATTTTATTTGTATTACCATAACACATAATGCAAAAACATTAATTTTACCAAACCCCAATCGATGCTTCCAAGTCTCCTGAAATCTTTCTAATATGACCCATTATAAAGTGCTATAATGTTCCATACATTTCAGAACATTGAAAAGATACGATAGTAGTCCTCCTGAACTCAGAAACACATCTCTGACCAAAAGAAAAACTAGACTTGTAAAAACAGTTTTCTTAGCCACTGCTGAGATAACAAACATAAACTCAAACTTTTTCTTACTGCAAACAGTCATCCTTAGGGAGACATTAGATTCTCTAATAGAGAATTTTAGTTCAAACTGGAACTTTTTTTTTATTATGGTTAAAAATTGAATTTCCCTGGGCTCATTCAGGACCATGTAGGCACTAGTTGCTGAACATTAACACAATCAAGTTGATGTCTTCGCATGCACTTATAACACCAGAGAAAGCCTGTTTAAGTTTTCCTCGTCCTTATAAAAGGAGTGGAAAGAGAAGATTTATTACATATATTTAAATGACTTTAAACCTCTGTTTCAAATGCTCTAATCTTACATCAAATACATGTATTTGTTCAAGGCAATTGTTTGGAGTAGGAAGACTTACCCAGAATTAAAATAGAAGAAATTGAAATGACTTGGACTAAAAAAATAAAGATAGACTGAAGAAATAAGTGTTCCTTAACAAGTAGAAGTAAAATGTCTCTGATGATATTTCCAAGGATAAATATTTCTGGATGTAAATTTAGTAGTAGGTATAAAGTTAATATATATGCATCCCAAATTAGTTTACTCTTTACTTGTATAATTTTTCTAATTGATCCAACATAAGGATGTACAATGTACAAATATTTAACTGTTAGCTATTTTATAATTAAAGACAATGTTAAAAATAATGTTAATGAATTAATTGTGGGATATCCATATGAGATAATGGTAAGAGTATCAGCTCCCCTACAGAATGAAGCTAATGTTAGTTTACTAAATTTATCTGTAGTTATGAGACATCTTGTTTCCTTCTTTGCATACTCATATTTTGGAAAATCAAGCCTCTCTGCTTTTCGCTTTATCATCAGACAGAGACTTTAATATGATTCCAGGACAAAAAGGAAACTAAAGTTTCTTTGGGAGAATTTCAGTGCACATATGAAATACATGAAAAAAGAAAAGGTTTTGATATTTTTCCACTTTTGACTTAATTTAAACTCTTTTCACTTCAGAATGGATGCACTATTTTCTTAGGGCTCAGGGAAACCTCTGGAAAAACACACATAAAACACTACACTGGTTCTCTAGATCTGGTGGGAGACAGTGGTCTATGAATGACATATGGTTCTGCTCAGGGGACGACCACTGGGAGGAATCTGAAGCTTACTCAGGTTACATCCACATGCTGGAAGCAAAGCAGAGGGTGGCCGCTGGCAATTATTCTGGGATTCACTGACGCAGCCATCTATTCTCATGAGATACAGCTACATAATACATGTCGGATCAATATGGGAACTTGTCCAATTTTAGGAATCCAAACATCAGATTATTAAGTATTTGATTATTAAGTATTTAAGTATTTGAAGCGAGTTTTTAGGTATTTTTTTATTTCTTTTATAGCAGGTGGAGAAAGGTGTTAATTTGTAACAATACTGATTAACTCTATTCACTAGTAATCTTCAAAAATTTTTAAATGAGGAAATTTTTTATCTAGAACTCTTAGTGCAAAGAAAGGTGTTTTATTATTTTACCTTCAATAAAGAAACCACTGGAATTTATAAAAATAAATGTCAAATATATACTTAAAGGGAATAAGATCATTTTTAAGAATCTTCCTTTTCTTCTTTATACTTTTCTAATTTTATTGTTCTCCTGTTAATCTTTTCTACTGGTTGTGTCTATGTTTCCAAGAGTTGCAATAGGGATATGTTTATGGAGGTAGGTTCATGGAGCCACTTGCTAGTGCCATCAATCAATTATGTGAAGACTTAAGTGGCAAATTTTACAGCCATCACAAATTGATCTCACTCTGTTGCTTCAGTCAGTATCACCTTCCCTAACGATATAATCTTACTATAGATTTTAGTGTGCTGCCTAAGATAGTGCCTCACAATGTTTTACTTTACCCAAGGTTATAAAAGCCTGCCACTGAGAAAGCTTATTAAAGTAGCAGCCATGCCAACGACAAAATCTATGCTTATTCATCTGTCATAAAGCATATTTACAGACCAGGAATCCTTGCACAGTTGTTCCTAAATCATTTCAAGAGTGGAACAAAGACATAAGAATGCAAAAGTCCAAGCCTAGCAGTTTGTTCATTTCACTTTCTTTTCTTTGCACATCTCAAATATTTCAGATTGAAAACATAATTCAATCCAATTATTAAAATGCTACTGTGTTTATTACTGCTATTGTGTTAAAATGTTATGTGTTAAATATGGAATAAATTCCATATTTAATATGTTAAATTCAGGTTAGAAGTAGGTTGGATTATTCTTACATTATTTTTCTTAAAAGGATAGCATCAAAAATACTATGTTATTAAATACCATATTACACTGCAATTATTTTCTTTGTCTTTAGCACAGAGGTATAAATGAACAGTTGAATAATATTAACCAAAATATTTGTATTAAGAATGAAGTATTGAGAAAATTATCTCACATGTGGCTGAACATTACTGCTTATTTGTTCTACATGATTAAAACTAGAATGACATACTGTACAATTCCAGCAGGTAATCAAGCAGACTACCTATATTTAGAATGTCAGTTCTACAGATTTCTAATTTGGTGCCATGAATAAGATAACTCTGCACTTTAGTTTTGTCATTTTCAAAATGAGTACAGTACTACAAACCACTCATAACTGGTAGAACACCAATTAAAATGTACAAAAAACTATAAAGAGTCCTAAAACTATTTTAGTTGTTCTTAGTTTTAAAAGAAGTTATTTTAGAGAATTTCTGGCCAAGATAGTGGCATAGGTAGATATGTTTTGCTTCCTTGTACAACCAAAAGAAGGACAGCGACAAATGTAAAAGCAAAAAATAGCCAGAAATATCAGAAATTGAACTGTATGGAAGTCCGAAAACCAAGGAGTTAAAGAAACATTCATCCAGACTGGTAGGAGGAGTGGAGACAGACAGCCAGGGCAGAGAGGACTCGCTTGTGGCAAGATGGCGACTGGAAGACCAGGGATCTCACTCTTGCACGTGGATAGGCCAAGAAGAACAACTGGGGAGTGAAAGCGACCACACAACCCAGGGTTCCAGTGTGGGGAAATAAAGCCTCCAAAATCTCTGGCTGTAAAATCCTGTGGAGATTGCAGTGGTGGGATAAACTCCCAGCCTCACAGGAGAGTTCTTTGGAGAAACCCACAGGGTCCTAGAACATGCACAAGCCCACCCACTCAGGAATTAGCACCATAAGGACCCAATTTGCTTGTGGGTAGCGAGGGAAATAACAGAAAGCAGCCGAGAGTCCAGCAAGTGGTTGTGTTCCCTCTATGACCCCTCCCCCACATACAGCACCACAATGTGGGTTGTCCCACCCTGGCGAATACTTAAGGCTCTGCCCCTTAATACGTAACAGGCATGTTGTGACAAAAAATATAGCTCAAATGAAAGAACAGATCAAAAATCCAGAAAAAGAACCAAATGATGATAAGATAGCCTACCTATCAGATGCACAGTTCAAAACATTGGTGATCAGGATGCTCATAGAAATTATTGAGTATGGATGTAAAATAGAGGAAGAAATGAAGGCAATGCAAAGTGAAATAAAGAAAAGTATACAGGGAAGCAACAGTGAAGGGAAGGAAACCAGTGCTCAAATCAATGATTTGGAATCCAAGGAAGAAATTAACATTCAACTGGAACAGAATGAAGAAACAAGAATTCAAAAAAATGAGGAGATGTTTAGAAGAACCTCTAGGACAGCTTTAAATACTCCAATATCCAAATCATAGGGGTTCCAGAAGGAGAAGAGAAGAGCAAGAAACTGAAAACTTATTTGAAAAAATAATGAAAGAAAAACTACCCTAATCTGGCAAAGGAAATAGACTTCCAGGATGTCCAGGAAACTCAGAGTCCCAAAAAATTTGGACACAAGGAGGAACACCCCTAGATACATCATACTTAAATTACCCAAGAAAAAAGATAGGGAGAGAATCTTAAAAGCAGTGAGAGAAAAGGAGACAGTTACCTACAAAGGAGTGCCCATAATTGTATCAGCTGATTTCTCAAAAGAAACGTTGCAAGCAAGAAGGAGCTGGAAAGAAGTATTCAAAGTCATGAAAGGCAAGGACTTACATACACCTAGTAATGGGAGCACATAAAAACTGGCTTCCAAAAGAGTTTCCAATGTAGAAGCTGTGTTTGGATTACTAGATCAACACAAAGTGTTGTTGCTAAATGAAAAATGCACCTATTGGGGCACTACAGGCAACTATTCTCCAAGAGTTTGCAAAGTTTACAAAATAACTCATAATTTACAGTATTTGTTTCCAAGCTATGATGTTCCCCCACCCCCTCACTCTAGTCATCACAAACACTGGAGAGGCCTTTACCGGCATCCAGGAAGGAGTACTGAAGATTATATCACTGTGGAATCTGAGAAATTGGTCAGGGATCCTAGAGGTCCAGTTTGTGGTAGGGAAAGGCAGTTCATTCATAAGGTCTAAGATATGGAAAAAAGCAAACAATACACAAAACTTGCTATATAGAGTGTTTCTTTAATTGAAATATGTAAGATATTGTGTCCCAAGCATATTTTGAGACACTAATTTGAAAAACTCATCTCAAGTGATAAGTAACAAACTTGATTGTCTGAAAGCACAGTGCAATTAGTTTTATAAAATATGTTAGTAATTATAATGATTTAAATGGAATAAAATTTTGTGGAATTTTCTTGTTGAAACTTAGGCACTACTACATTCAGAAGGCTCTTATTTTACTTTCTCTACTAGAAATCCATCATGTTTTAGGAAAAAACACATTAGAAACTTCTTGAATGTGCATGAGGTTTACTGTATAATATTATGACACTACAGCAAAGTTTAAATTACTTAAACAGTTGTCATAATGTATAGGATCCAATTGAAATATTTGTATTCCAGCAGCAATTCTTGCATGTATAGTACTATCAATACTTACTGATCTTAGATATGGGTCTATTTGTGTCTATGGCTACCTAATGACTTTAAGGTCATTGGCATATGCAGGATTTTGAGTCTTCTGGTTTTAATAGGGGCCATAATGAAGCTTACCTGAATTTAAGTAAAATTGTTAATCAAAATGTTTATAGCTTCATGATTAAATTAATCCACTATGATGCACAAAGCCTGTCTGATTTTTACCACCTTTTTGAAACCTACTTCTCTGTCAAACTGAGCATCTGTAACTCCCTGCATATTCTATTTGTACTAATGCTGTGTGTGGTAGAGCTTAATGGTCTGCCTAAAAAGCTCCTTGCCTCTATTTATCCCCTTCACTCCCCTCAATAAACAATTTATAAGAACCTTTTCATTTGAACTGTTCTAGCTCCTTGCTGGAATTTCATCTCTTTTATTATACTTGGTTTATTCTGTCCTACATAATTATTTTTCTTTGTGTATCATTTATACTCAATGAAAGAAGACACTATTTTATTCATAAGTGTCTCAATTCAGAGGTTAGCTATTGCCTTATACATATCAGCTTTTCAATAATTATGTTTTATTTACAAACTATAATTTTATCTGCTTTAAGAGCAACATTATTTCTTATTTTTACTGTAATTATGATGCTCTTGAAGGTCTTATTGCCAAAATGACTTAGCAAAGGACTGATAGCCTCTTTTATCATAAATTTCCAGATCTATATAATGTTCATATAATAATACTCTCAAAAGAACAAACCTGAGAAAGCCTAATGCAATTGTTAACCAAGAAAGAAGAAAGAGAGAGAGAGAGAAAGAAAGAAAGAAAGAAAGAAAGAAAGAAAAAGACAACTGCATTTGAAAAAACTGCAATTCAAATGATAACTACCATTCTACTTCTTGTTTTGATTTTACAACATTGCATTGAATAAATGTCTGTTTCTATATTTGCTCAAATTAGTAATACAATGTTCAATTCTGTGGTCAATACTAGTAGAGCCCTCTGCTGTATGTTACAAGTATATCAGTCGAATGTTGTTTTCTTCAAATGCTATGGAAACAGTGCAGCGATTGCTGTTTTTATAACAACTGCCTGAATGCTTTAAATCCACATGCAACATACAGATGATGTATTATAGAATCATGTCCTTGAAAACTATATAATCTTATTAACCAATGTCACCTCGATAAATTTAATTTAAAATAAGCACACACACACACACACACACACACAAAATACTATGTCATTTAAGGTACCTGGACTATATGACTATTCTTAAATGATAGTTTTGAAAATGAATATGTTATAGTCATCAGTTAGATTTTTTCCCCTGGGACTGCTAGTTATAAAACATATATATGGAAGAAAGAATCAAAATTTAATCCTCCCTTTTCAGATTCCTTGCTAGTTTATTCCTTTATTAAATATTTAGTTTTTCTAAACAACTAGGGTCTTTCTTTATTCAATGCATTTAACTAACTGTCTGAGTCCATTTATTTTGAGTACAGTCAGTGCCAAATCCATTAAATAGTGAGCCCCTACTTCCTTCCCTTCTCTCCCTTCTTTTGTTCTTTCCTTTCACTCTATTCTTCCTCTTTCACAGGAACAAAAATAAATATCAAAAGTATATAAATATAGTGTTAATACCTGTCTTCAGTCTTCTACAGAGGGGTCAGGGAGGCAAACTTGTGAAATTCTAATTTTCTTTGCATTTCAGGAGTGACATACTATTTTAGGTAGTATTAGGCAGAGGGCATTTAGCAATCTCGGGCCCTGTTTCTGTGTGACTCATAGAGCAGAACTTCAAGCAGAATGCACTCTCTGTGATGGGGTTACACAGATTATTTGGAAAACAACAGTATTCTCATCTTGACTTGGGAAGAAATAAATGATGTTCACATTATATTGAAAAAACAGTCTAACATTTAAATGTTCTATCAGTTCAGGGTTTGGCTTTGGGGTTCTCGTGTCTGTTTACTCAATGCAATCTATAGTTCCTGACACATAGTAATTAATCACTATGTCAATTGTGTTAAGAATTATTAGTATTTGACTTAACTCACAACTACTCTATTTATTAATTCCCTAACATGTTCACACAGCAATCATTATAACCCAAAGTTGGATTTAAGAATTTTTATTTCTTGGTAAAATAAACTGCACAACATTTTTAAAAGTTATTGCTACAAGCTCAGTGAGGATATAATTCTACTAAATGTAAACTGTCAGTAAATTCTTGTAATAAAAGCAGATTATTGCTTAATCTCTCATATAACAAGGAAACATTTTTGTGAATTAATTATGTGGATTAAAATCATAATATTTTCAATTCCCTACTCCAAATAAGACTTTATTTCAAAGTATAGTCTTACAGTGGTGTGAATATATGCAGGATAAAATAAACTTCTAATAATTTTTATTAACTTTATCTTTTATTAACTTTATCTAAGGGCACATTAATATTGATTTAGCAATAATCATATGAGAAAGTAACTGGGTTAATCTTCAGTTCTTGCAATGTGGCAGGGCACATGAATAACATCTTTAAAAGTAATAATAAATTTTAAAAAGATCAAAGTTGAGAAGTTCTTAATTCTCTGTAAAGCAGCAAATTGCAATCAGATGCTTCCCCTCAAGCTATATCCCTAATGGTTTTGTAGGCTAGAAAAACACAAACAAAAAACTCTCTCTACCATAACAGAGATAAGATATAAGCAATCATCTTTCTCTTCCTCAGCTCTGGTTTTCAAGATCATTTAAAAATCACTGGACTTCATGGTGTTTGGGTTTTTTAATTACATGGTTCCCATTGGGTGAGAATATTCGCTGCTCTTGTGGGAGCAAGTCCAAGCAGATCAAATATTATTTAAACATTTTGTAAAGGAAAGTCAATGCCATAATCCAGGATTTAACACTGTTATAAGGATCCTGGGAGATGACAACAAAACTGTCACAACAGATCTTGAAACCTTGGGAAAGAGAAGGCCATACCAAGTGATATTTAAATGCCAGACTGTCATGACAAATATGGAAAACCAAAAGTCTCAGAAAAGAGAACCTATTAACATAAATAGATACTGATCAACAGAACAAGACAGAGCTGTTGTTATATGAAGAAAAAGCAGAGTGGAATATGATACAAATTAGTTCCTAGATATTCCCCGTCCTATTTTGAGAATCACTGGATATGTGCCACAGTCACTGACTGGAAGGGCATACTGACCAAGGGTACAGAGAGACTGTCCAGGGCTGGGAATCTGTCATTCTTTCGGGTAAGTCACCTAGATCAGCAGAGGTACTAACTGAAAGAGAAGGGATCCACAAAGCGTAGTAGAAGGAGACAATGAGTACAATTAGTTTAGGCTCAGGACATGCTTCACAGGAGGGGCTGGAGTTGTCTCTTTAACCATGTATGTGTAAGAGGCTATCCAGACACCTGAACGAACTATTCTTAGATGAGACGAACTGATTCTATACAGACAGGCATCCAAGTAATGCTTGAAGTTGAGAGAAGTGAATGATTTGGTGAACTACTCAGACCCCTTCCAGAACAATGCACGCATTCACCCAGCTGTGAGTTGCTGATGATCACAGCTAAGTTCTCTCCAGTCACTGTCCTCAGATGAAGAAAGCTGTCTCATGATATGACTGATATAAAAATACACTATAATATCTTCCTATGCAATAGGATTTCATAAAAAATATTGTTGTTCATTTACAGTTGTCCTTATTTCCCCCATTGCCCTCCCCTGCCATGCCCACCCTACTCCCTCATTCAAATTGCTAGACATGAAATGAGTGCAGACTGCATATATACTTCCATGTTTTTAAATGTATATATAGAGAGAGATATAGATATAATCTCACTAAGATGTAATCCTTATATTTCTCTGACACATTCTTGAAAATATAGCCATAAATAGGGTATGCATAAATTTGAATACATTTGAATCTTCAAATATATAATATATACATATATAATCTACATATAAATTGTATACATCTCATAAATAATGAGATCAACATTTTATTTTAGTACACTTTGGACATTTTTTATTTGTCTCCCCTTTAGTTTCTCCCATTTTTAACCCCCTTTTGGTCCCTTCATCCTCTGTATGCATGGAACAACTGATGTATTATTATTCATAATCATGAATAATGTAATTATTTGTTTATCTGTTTTGTGTGTTTTACGAAATAGACTTTCAAAATATTTGAAATAACAATGATGATATATAATTAGGAGAAATTATTTCATAAACACATTACAAATCCTGAAAGTTAGAAAATGTAAGAAGAAAGTGCAGTATACATTTATAAAGAACAATATTCAAACCAAAAATAAATTTTTACCTCTGAAACTTTGTGTAGAGAGGTCTGTCTGGAAAAGGTCCAGCCATTGTTAATATAATGAAAAAGGTTTGTGCAGCATCGATATAACTTGGCAGCCAAGGAGAGTGCACTGGAATACACATGCATGAACAGTGACAACTTCACTGTACAGGTCAGCAGGGGTGATAGATGCTGCTGAGTGAGCATGTGTGTTGTGTGGTCATCACATTCAAAAAGACTGAGTGAACAGAGCAACAAATTTGCATTTAATTTTGCATTAAGCTTGAACATTCCTACCCATAGATTATTTGGATGATTCAGAAAGCCACAGCTTTTGGCAACTGGTGATTGGCAGCTTCATCACAACAATGTACCCACTCATGCAGTCTTGTTTTGTGCAGAGTTTTTTGGTGAAACATCAATACACCAAGGTGACTAAGCCCCTCTACAGACCTGATTTAATGTCTTGTGACTTCTGGCTTTTCCCAAAACTAAAATCACTTTTGAAAGGGAAGAGATTTAAGACCATCGTTAAGATTCAGGAAAATATGACAGGGTAGCTGATGGCGACTGGGAGAACTGTGTGAGGTCCCAAGGTGACTACTTTGAAGGGGACTGAGGTGTCATTGTCCTATACAAGTACAATGTTTCTTGTATTTTGTATCTTCTCCAATAAATGTCTTTATTTTTCATAGTGCATGGCTGGATGCCTCCTGGACAGACTATATATATATAAAATATATATTCCTTTTCTTTTCATTTTTTCATCAGAGAAAAATAAATTCAAAGCAATATTATCAAAAGCATTTGGTCAAAGTAAGTTGTGGTCAATTAGCTCCTCCCATAGGAGCACAGCATAATGGCAACTTGATTACCACCACATGGTGATATCCTTGCTCCTTGGATCCCTGGATGCCCACTGAAACACAGTGACAGGTAAGTGGGTATAGTGAGTACATAGTGCACATCTGATAAAGTAAGTAAGTCATTTTCTAGCAATAAAAATAAATTTTCTGACATTTCCATTATTCTTCTATCCCCATCCTTAAATGCTTCAATAAATAGTTTCTCATGACTCTTTCTATATGATTTTTACAAACTTTGTATTAACAGCTCTGAAGAAAAAGTAATAGTTTTGCATTAATGTTAAATTAGGAATATAAGCAAGTGTTATTTCTATAACATTCTGTTAACATTTGTATGATTGAATGTACAATATGCACATGGCACTATACTGAACTAATCAAAGGGCCTTGGAGGTCTCCACTTGAAAATCTTGATCAGAGAAAAATTAACTTGATAAACTGAAAAGAACCTAAAACATATCTCAATTATCTTGTAAAAATTCAAAGGCATGAAAGGGATATAGTTTGCATGCATTAAAATTGAATATTGGCCCAATTTAAAGTGATAAAGAGGAGACACATGCTCACACTCTGAGAAGTGTGATTTTTGTAAGATCTTGAAGTAATTGATGCCAAAAATATTTTGTTTAAATGTAAGAAGAGGCACCATTACACATTATTTAAGAAGGTGAAATCTGTTTCAAATTCTGGTTTCACTGACTATTAACTTCATTACATTTAGCAAGTGATTTAACTTTTATGCGCCTCAGGTAATTCTATAAAATTGAGGGAAAGACCGTGCCAAATATATTGAGCTATTGTGAGAATTTAATTGGGTAGATCATGTAAAATAATAAGAAGGTTACCTGGAAAATGAAAAGCACTCACTAAGTATTACTTATCATTAGAAAGTTCAGGTAATGGTTGAAATTTGCAGCAGAGCAGATAATATTTCTTTTTATTAGGTCTGTGAATAAGAAACAAGATACAACATCCTCCCTTGGGAGACTGGATGGAAGGAGTTTTGAAGAAAATATCTTTCTGATTCCAAAATTGATGCATCAGGTACTAGTTAAGGAAGGAAAATTTTATACAATATAAAATTAAAAATTCAGAGCTCTTCCATATAGGTGGAAAAACCATGATAAGACAAAAATGAAGTCAAAAGTTGTTTTTATTTGTGGCACTTCAGTAAGTAGGTCCCTCTTGGGTTTAGTGGGGTCATTGGAGTGTTGAAGAGGGGACACGAGAACAACCTAACTTCAGCACTTGGACAGAGCTCTGTGGGACTGGTGGAACAATATACATGGATGGAAACTAAAGATTGGAACTAGAAGATACTGATATTAACTATTTTTTCTACAATTGGCAATGAGACTCCAGTAGGCGATAAAAAAGCTGGGGCACACTGTGCAGTAAAGGGAAGAAAAATCAAGTATGGTCTTCAATAATCACAATCAGTTGGGAAACCCATTAGGTTGAATGCTAAGGAAAATTTACATTATTTGAAAGTAATGCCATTACTGTATGATTTTTTTTAAACAAAACTGAGGTTCATTTGTTGCTGAATGACTAATCTGATCTTGGATGTATTTTAGCTAATTATTTGCAATGTTATATCATTTGCAATGATAAAGGAGTTATCAATAGATGTAGTTCTGAACTCGGTATGTAAATTTGGTATGTAGCTGATTAGACCTTGAATGGAATGGTATCACTACTGAGCATGCTCAGAATGACATAACTGTGAGTGTCCCAAACAAATCCCATCACTTATCAGAGTAAAATATAATATGCAATTTAGCTAGAATCAACAGAGTTAACAGCTAATAGAAATGGAAACAGAAGGAATTACAAGACATGTGACTCCTAAGAGTAATTACTTTTTATGTTCCAGTTCCCCAAATGGTCACGGCAATCTGTTGCCTTTCAAAGTTCAGAATTTACTCTGAGTGTGGCAGAGAGTGTGTGGCTTCCAGCTTTTTCATTCTTTCTAAAGACTGCTTTGACTTTCCAGGCTCCTTTGTGGTTCCGTACAAACTTTATAGAGTTGTATATGTTTTCTATTTTTGTCAAAAAAATCCATTGCAATTTTAATAAGGATTTCATGAAATCCATAAATCACTTTGAGTCATATAGACATTTTAAGAATATTAATTCTCCTAATTTATGAACAGAATAGAAATTTTGAGCAAAAATCCACACATATACCGTCAACTAATCTTTGGCCATTGTTTTATGAACACACAGTGGAGAAAAGACAGTCTTTGCAATAAATGGTGTGGGGAGAACTGGGTATCCACATGCAAAAGCATGAAATTCGACCCCTATCCAGTGCCACTTGATACAAATTAACTAAAAATGGATTAAAGACTTAGACATGAACCTGAAATCATGAAACTCCTGGAAGAAAACATAAGGAGAGAGTTCCATGACATTACCCAGCAGATTACTTTGTAATGCCTGAAAGCACAGGCAATAAGGGCAAAACTAAACAAGTGACTACATTAAACCGAAAATATCTGCACACCAAAGAAAACAATCAGTGTAGTAAAAAAGCAAGTTGTGAACTGGGAGAAACTATTTCCAAACCATATATCTGATGAGGGGTTAATATCCAAAATATGTTAAAAAAAAAACATACAACTCAATAGTAAAAAGAACAATCATATTTAAAAATTACATAAAAACCTAAATGGACATTTTTTAAAAAGCAGACATGCAAATGGTAAATAGGTATATGAAAAGGAGGTCAACATCACCCACCATCAGGGAAATTCAAACACAAGCAGGAGTTATCATCTTACACGTTTTAAAAACACTGTTACCAAAAAGACAAGGGTTAAATGTTCAAAATGATATAGAAAAAAAAGAAATATTTGTATGCTGCTGATGAGAATGTAAATAGGTACCGTCATTATGGTAAACTGTATGGTGATTCTTCAAAAACAAAAACAGAATTACCATGGGATTCAGAAATCCCACTTCTGGATGTATCAGCACTCCTACGTTTAACGTGGCATAATTCACAATAGCGAAGATATGGAAACAACCTAAGTGTCTCTCAATGGATGAGTGAATAAAAATTTAATATAAATATATTATAAAATGTCATTTCATGATATCATGAAATTACATATATTTCATGATATGATGGAATATTATTCAGCCAGGAGAAAGAAGAAAAATCCTACTATTTCCAATAATGTGGATGAAATTGAAGGCCATTATGGTACATGGTCAACATTATGGTAGATGTAATAGACCATACAAAGAAAGATCAATTTTGTGTGACCTCACTCTTGTGGAATCCAATAAAATGTTGAATTCATAGAAAAAGGGTAAAATGTTGATCTTTGTCAGAGATGTGGATAAGGGACAGATTTGCAGTTATAAGATGAGTGGGCTCTAAGGATCTAATGCACAACGTGGTAACTAAAATTAATACTGTGGTGCATAGTTGAAATTTCTGAAGAGAGTAGATCTTAAATGTCCTCACACACACATGAAAGTCAACTATGGAGGTGATGGATTTGTCAATTAACTTGTTTTTGGTGATAGTTTCACAATGTGCACATATATCAAAACATCATATTATATACTTTAAACATATACAATTTATTTGTCAATTATACTTCGATAAAGCTGAAAAAAAAAGAATTTACCCTGAGCAAAAGTAGTGAGCTCTTGGTCAGAGGCAATGAGGCCCTAGCTGCTCCAGTGCCCACACCAAAGGCTCATGGTTTTCACCATGACTAAATGAGACTAAAATTTTGCATTTATTGGGGGTACCTATCTTAATAACTATCAAGCAAAAGAAATAAAATTGTAAGAGCTAAAATCATTCAAAAAGTAAATTAGAAAATTGGTCTAATTGATTTTCCAGGAAATGGAAGTTAACTGTTTTTTTCTTTGATCTTAACAGAATGTGAGGCAAGAGGACATATGACTAAACTGAAGCATAAGAAAGTTAAAGATCAGCATATCCTTGATGTTTATCCTCTACTTTTTTTCAGGAATCATACCCTCCACCTATGCCTGTCCCTGGAAACTAGACGGTCCTCAGAATTGTCTAAATCTTCCCTTCTCCCCTCAATTGGTACATAAATATTTCATCACACCTCAGTTTTTTGGCTTCTACCACCTTTGTGCACATGGACCCAGAATGTGTGTTTTTACCCTCAATTACTCTTATAAGTTCCAGGTTCATATATCTAGTGGTTTATGAAAATGTCTCCTTGAACATCCATTAAGAAATATGAAAGTATCATCTAACCTGTCATCATTGTATACCTTCACACAAATCTGCTTTCCTTCTGATATTTTCTTTGTTATTTGCATTTAAAACAGAGACTATACTTGATGCTCACCCCTTCATCTTTCTTTTCTAATCTCCTACAAACTCTTGATGATTTTTCATCTTACATGACCACCAAACTGTCCATTTCTCTCTTGTCCCAGTGCTACTGCTATAAAACAACAGTTTGAACTCTGATCTTCCTTATTATAGTCATCTACATTACTCATCTCCCTCTAGATCAGTGGTTTTAAACCCTTTTCATCTCATGGCACACATAAAATAATACTGAAATTCTGTGGCATACTAAAATATATTTTTTGCCTGTCTAAGAAAAATAGGTATAACTTTGATTAATTGACACTGGGTAAGTATTGTCAAGTTGGCTGCTGTCATTGTTTTATTTGACAATGTAAGGGAAAAGAGGTCAGTATATTATACATTTTAAAAATCCTTATAGCACACTGATTGAAAGTCACTGCTTTAATTTAATATTGAAATATTAGAGTATTCTAACAATTTTAAGACCCAAATATGATAAATGTGTACCTTACCTTTCTAACTCTATCATGCTTTAAATTACTAAATAGTTGCCTGTTCTCTCTGTACCTACACTCCCCGTATCTCTTATGCCAAGTGAACCTCCCTAGACTATTCTGTGTGTGACAGCAAGATTAGCTACTCCAGAGCCCTTTGTGTTCCCCTGTTCTTGGAAATGTTGACCTAATAGGAAAAACTCTTCATTGAATGGATAATGAATTCCAATACATTTTTGTACATTTCACAATCTCCTCTTTGGTCATTGAAAGTGAAATAAATATCTATATTCTAGGTTTCAAGTGGCTCATATTCTTAACAAAGAGAAAGAACTAGTTCATAAAGAGCTTTTCACTGCGAAGATGATACTACGTGTAACCAATACCAGTACAGTAAATACCCTCTCTATTCACTACAGCTTTAAAAAATAAACAAATGAAAATCAGAAGAGTAGGGTAAAGATAGTTTGTTCTCTTGTTGTTATTTGTGTGTATGTGTGGTTGGTTGTAATCTTGACTCTGATTTTTACCCTTCCCTGCATCAATGGTCTTGTCATAGCCTCACTATGGCCAGATTCCTGGACATTGGGCTTTTCCCAGGACTTGCTAAGGACAATGGTATATGAGAGCAGTTGAATTTCCAGTGCCCCATTTCCAAGCCAAGGCCTGAAAAAGACTCATGTCTTTTCACTCACTTGCCTGCACATTTGACATCACCATGGAAAGATCATGGATCCCGGAGAAGGAGAGTGATGGGCAACAGAGCCACCATGGCTGAGCTGCCCCAGCTGAGACCTGCTTAGAAAAGCACCCCCCCCCCAGTGGCAAACAAATGCATTACCAATCCTAAATGAGTGTCATTACAAGCCACAAGATGTTGAGTGGCTTTATGCAACAAGACTTAACTGATGCAGTTCTATTACACTTCATTAAAAGTATAGGCGAATCCAGAGCATGGATTTGACTGAAGCATTCATGGTTAATCAACCCCTGAGGCTGATCATTTTCCTCATTAATAAACTTAGTTTAAATATAGTTTCATGTTAATTTCCCAAAAGCTGAGAAAAGTGAGCCAGTATTGCAGAAATCAGGAAGATGAAGCGGATAAATACTGCTAAATACGTGAGCTATTTAGGGAACAAAACAGAGTGGCTTCATGCCATGAAGAATAAAATGTAAATAAGTTAAAATTACTTTAAGTGATGTGGGACACTATGTTTCCCTATACAAAATTAAAGATAAAATTAAATTTGACCTCTGAAATACACGTGAACTTCTGAATCCTCCTTGGGAAAAGAATGCTACTGGCAATTAATTGTGAGCATGAGGCAGGAAATGACATAATTTATATGTTACTAGATTTTTCTTCTTTGCACTTTGTTATAAACAAAGCAAGCTTTAGTAAATATGATAAATTTATGTTTAATTGTGCATTACTTCAGACTGTGAATAGAAAATGCCTTGTAATTAAGCTTTACAAATTCTCATAATTCTTTGGTATAAGGGTGAAAGTATGGAGATGCTTTGCCAACAGGTTCTAGAATTGAGTCCATGATGTTTCAGAGCAGACAGTGTGAAACATGTGAATTCTAAGGTAAAGGGACAATAAATGGGTCTATATTTATTTTTATTTAAGTGTTATTACATCTTTTGTCTTTTTATTTTTTAATGCAGCAGCAGCTAATATTTTGCTTAGTATGTACATGGAGTCTGTTTGAGAACTATTAGCAAAATATCTATTCTTCTGTATATATTTCTACAATAAACATTTTATTGCTCCCCAGTGATATAATTGAACTCAAGTTTGGCTTGTGCTCTTATATGAATTTCTACCTCAACTTTTTGAGGAGGCATTTTATTCTTGGCTTTTTCCAGTTTTAAAATTAACCTAATGTAGATAGAAGATAAATCTTGCTTTATTTTTTGTGATAAAGATTAGCTCATACAGTTATGGGCTGTACGCTGCCCTCGTGAGGGTTTGAAGACAATTCATAAAGAGTGATTTAGACTGAAACTGGCACCAACCAACAGCCCCACCAGCTGGTGGAGGGTGATCTTCAGTATCTTTTGGAGCCTCTGGGAAGAATACTACCACATCTACTGCAACACTGACTTATTTTTGAGAGATGAAAAGCAAATCATGGCTTTCAAATTACATTGTTAGAATGTAAGAGATGATCTGCTTAAAAGTGATATAAAAAGCCAAGTGAATCCAATCCATATATAGACAATCTGACAGTAACCAAAGGGAAAGTGGGAGGGGATCATGGGGGGAAAGTTTTCAGGAACAACTATAAAGGACACATGGACAAAACCAAGGGTGGGGGGTGGAAGCAAGGGAGGAAAGTGGGGGTGGCTGGGGTGAGGAGGGAGTGGTGAGGGTAAATGCAGATGACTGTAATTGAAAAACACTAAAACATTTTTAAAAATAACCAAAATAACTGAATTGTATAATTGGTGTGCATAAAGGTTACACACTTAATGATGTTTCAGGTTCTCTATTTTATCAACTTTTAAAATTTTATCAACTTTAAGACATTTTTTGCTCATCGTAACACTTCCCAAACCAAGCCAAACTTAAAGACCAGTTCTGGCCAGGTAGTAGCCGTTCTGGCTGACACTGCCCAAACTCGTACTATTTCTGTATCGTCATTCCCACTGAAATATGTCCCTTAACGATTTCACTTACATTGACTAAATCGCTGTTTCATTTTTATTCCATAACATCACTATCAGCCTTAACGTATGAGTCAGTGTTGTCGAGATTGGAAGAAAACATTTGGAAGAGTGCTGGAGCACTCTTTTAGGAAATGGTGCATTTCACATATTATGTTAACAGAATAAAAGAAAAATAACCCACATGATTATCTCCACAGATGCAGAAATAGCATTTGACAAAAATATACCATCAATTCATTATTTTAAAAAACCCTCAACAACAAAAAAAGTTGTAAAAGAAACATATGTCAACACAATGAAACTGTGTATGAAAAGTCTGTAGCTAAACACAATTATCAATGGGACAAAAAATAAAAACATTTTCTCTAAGATCCTTCACAAGTCAAAGATGTCCATTCTTGCCTTTTCTACTTAACCTAGTAGTGAAAATCCTACCTAGAGAAACTCAGGGAGGGGGGAGGAAGAAATAAAAGGCATCCACGTTGGAAAGAAATGCCTTTGTAAAATTTCCTCTGTTTGCAAATTATGTGATTATATAAGTAGAAAAGCCCATAAAAACCTAACAAAATAACTGCTAGAAGCAATAAATGAATTTATTAAAATTATTGGGTATAAAATTAACCTACAAAAGTGACTCACATTTCTATATGCAAACAACTATCAAAAAAGAAATTTAAGAAAAATTTCATTTGAAATACCAATAACAGAGGAATAATTTTAATTATAGGGTAAAAGATTTGTTCACTAAACATTTTTAAAAATTTATGAAGGATATTGTATATAGATAAGTCAAAGGCATGTAATCTTTATGGAAAGTTAATATTTCCAAATATTTATATTACTGAAAATAACCTACAGATTCAATGCAATACTTTTTCAATATCTCAATAAAAGTCATTACAGAAAGATAAAAGTCAACATTAAAATTCATGTGAAACCACAAGACACCCTGCATAGTCAAGGAAATCTTGCTGGATAAACAAACTAGAGACATTATATGTCCTGATTTTAAAACATATTGCAAAGCTATAACAAAACAGTATGACACTTGCATAAAAGCAGACATGAACCATGGAACAGAAAAAAATAACTCAGATATAAACACACATTTGTATAGTAAACTTATCTTCAAAACTGTGTGGCAAAAACACAAAATGGGGATAGAATAGACTTCAATAAATGGTGTTGGGAAAACTGGATATCTGCATGTGGAAGAATAAACTGGATCCTGACTTCATACCACTTACAAAAATCAATTCAAAACAAAGCAGAGACTTAACTATAAAACCTGAAATAGTAAAAGTACTAGAAGGAAACAAGGGTAAAAACCTTTTTGATGTTAGTTTGGTCAATGATATTTTGGTTATAACACCAAAAACACAGGCATCATAAGCAGAAATAGACAAGTAGGACTGCATCAAATGGAAAAGTTTCTATATAGCAAGGAAACAATCAACAAGATGAAAAGGCAACATATCAAATGAAAGAAATGTTTGCAGATTTTCTATCTAATAAGGATGTATATCCAAAATATACAAGGATGTCACACAACTCAATAGCAAAAAATAAATAAAAAGAAAAAAGAGCAAAGACCCAGACATTTTTAAAAAGAATATATACAAATGGTGAATAGTTATGTAAAAAGGAGCACAAAATCACCTATCAGCAGGAAATTTCAAATCAAAGCTACAACAAAAATTTAGAATTTATTAAGCAATATTTTAAAATTGGTAATATAGTCTTACCAAAGTAAGAAAATGCTAAAATAATTAAAATAATTAATTTAATTATAAAATGGAAGTATTAAATTTATGAATTTTTCACAAAATTTGAAAATAATAATATAAATAAAGTATCCTTAAAATTAGCTAAATCTGCTTTAATTGCTCAAATAAAAATACAAATCAAGAGTTGAGGAGATACATTTTATCATGACTTAATAGAATTGATTTAAAGATGCAATTTTTAAAATATAAAACAAATTCAGATGAGCCATAAGTAACTTCCTCCACCCTTCCAAAAATTATAGAGAGAGAGAACAAAAGAAAATGAAGCATTTTATGAAGTCTAAATAACAAGTATCTTATGGATCTTAAAACACATGTATGTTATTGATATCAATATTTTACATAACATATTATTTGGAACTTATAATTTGCATTTTATAGAATTTAAAGAATTATTGGTACTTCAGATATATGTACATACATGTATATGTGTATATCATTTTTATTTGATTTTAAACATTATTTGACATTATGCAAAACACTTGGCTGTACAAAATACACTGTTTGAATACATACAAAGAGAGAAAAAGTAGCCAAGCAAATATCAACTTGAAATTTCAAAATCAGACATGTAAAGGAGATGAACTCTACAGGTATAGGAGCCTAGCGAACATGCAAGAAAAATATCACTTGGTATAGTTTTGAAGTATTAGGTGTGGAAAGTAAAGCCTTACAAGAAAAGGAAGCCTGAACAAGTGGTATGGTGTAGAGCAGTGCAGCTGTGGGCAGCTTGGATTTGGGTTTTCAGCTGATGCCTTGCAATCTGATTCACATCCCTGTGACTTACCATACATAGCACGTACTTGAAAATGATGATTGGCAAGTTTCAAACGCTGGTTCAGATCAATCTCGAGGAAGTTCACTTCTTTGTATGCATCCCTTGTACCAGATATTTAAGAAGAGGAGATGGGTACTATGAAAAATTATTTCTCCTACATTTTCATGCACATAAATTAATAAAAGTCCTAAAATTTAAATTGTCATAAATATGTGATTTGTTTATTTCATATAAAAGTAGGAAGTTGAGCATGTAAAAATAATCATAGATGATTTTTTTAAATTTAAGTTTAATGGTAACCAAAGAAGGAAAATTGAAGTCCAAATAAATCAAATAAATACGGTTTCCTACAGAAGATCGGTGCAGATGTCAGCACCCACAGTAGGGTTACATAAATGTGAGTGCTATCTGAGAATACTGGAAGCTACATAATATATGTTAAATGATGCTCATTCCTTCTAAGGCCTAGAATTGGTTTTAATTTTATTTATTTATTTTATTTTTTAACATCCAGTGTAATAAGGATGGTGGAGATGCCTGAGAATTCATAATGGCCAGTGTCTTCTCACAATCTGTTCTGGCATTTGTGATATTTCACACCATATTTCAGCCTTATTCCAAGCCTGAAATGTGGCACAATAGTCAATATGAGCAATTAGTACATCGTAGCCATCTGGCATCTTTTGGAAAAATACAGTTGTAATTTCACAATGCTGTAGGAAGTAGTGCCATATGTTTTGTGTAGAATTCTACCCAAAATGGATGAGCCATTGAAATCCATTAATTATATTTATTCTGGTAACTCAAATGGTGTGGAACACCTTTTTACCACATGTGTGATATTTTAAAAACAAACATTTTATTTTTCTGTGAACGTAAAACTGCTCTTTGAAGCATTCATGCACACATGCATACACAATTATAAAACAAACCAAAATTGCACAAAGTTACAAAGGAAATAAGAAAAATCAAGATTCTCTCTTTATCATTCCCAAGAAGTTTCCATTTCAGTTACTCAGAAATAATTGCTACATATTTGATGTATATGTTCATACACATGTACAAATTAAACATAGGTGTGGACCATACATACAAAACTTCAAACATATTTTATTTTTTAATTGTTTTAATTTATTTTTAAACAATTTTTTAAAGATTTTTTTAAATTTATTTATTTTTATCGAGGGGAGGGGAAGGAGAAAGAAAGAGAAAGAAACATCAATGTGTGGGTGCCTATCATGTGGCCCCCACTGGGGAACTGGCCGGCAACCCAGGCATGTGCCCTGACTGGGAATCGAACCTGCAATGCTTTGGTTTGCAGCCCACGCTCAATCCACTGAGCTACGCCAGCCAGGGCTAAAACTTCAAACATATTTTAGATAAACAAGAAGATACTCTGAACATTTCTCAGCAATTTTTATTTGTTTACCTAACATACATTTTTACTTTTTAACATAGGTGTATATAGCTGTACATAGCACAATTTTCCTTATTGTTTTATAGTTCTCTACTGTGTGGCTGTATTAAAATTATAGAATTTGCTTATTTACCCTATATTACTAGTTATTGATATTATTTACATGGTTTTGAATTTAGGGCAATTATAAATACTATTTTAGTATGTATGCAAGTGTATATTTGTATCCTTCGTGCAGTGGATTACTTTAAATTACATTTAGAAGTAAAGTGAGAATTTTCATCACAAATATATTACTGGTTACTTTTTGAACAAAATAAACTGAGTAGGTCCAGAAAGATGGATGTTTTTTTCCTTTATGTGCTGTATAATCAGACATACATAGAGCAAATATAAGGGGGGGCAAACTAAGTACAGTTATGAGTACGCAAAACAGTTTATCCTTGGACTATTATTTATTAATTATTACATAATTTTTCATATGAACAACTGTCAACCTACCTTTGCTTTACTCCGTATTAAAAGTTTACCAGATATGTGGCATTGTTGTAGATACTTTATATTATAAAATTAAGTATAAGTATACTTCGGCTATCTCTAGCACTAAAATTTTCTTAACCTAAAGGTTACTCTGTCAAATATTAGTACATATGCAAAGATATATTTTGATTGGTGTTTTTATAATGTATATTCTATATATTTAAATTCTCATGCTTCCTGTATCTTAATAAATGTTTCTGTGCATAATATTTTACTTCATTTTTTTTATTTCATCAGCTTTATTGTGATGTACCTAACTGTAATTTTAATTTTGATCTGTTCTTATTAGGCTTCATTGCACTTCAGGAATATTGGGATGAGTTTTGAAAAGCTCATAGCTAGTGTTTTTTTTAATATTTTCCCTTCAATTATATGTATTTTATGTATTTTTGATTCTTTTTTATGTCTCACAAGTTTCTTATCTCTCCTTTCTCCACTATCCTTTTAGTTTCCCCCCTTATTTCTGTGCACCCAATATAAAAATCTTGTCTATATTGTGTCTAGCTTGCTTTTAAAAGGACACATTGAACTTCTAATTTCATTTGTGTCTGTTAGGCAAGTTGTCTATCCATTCATTTTCACTTTCAGCCACTGAAGTCCAGAGAGCCACTTTTAAAGTCTCCTCTCTTCCCTTGCAGCCACTGATACATTATGGCATAGCCCTTCACAGTGAAGCAATAAGCCAAATTTTGCTAGAGATTTCTGGGGACAATGTTTGCTTTCCTGATACAGGCAGCATGTTGTGCTCTATCCTCTTCAGTTACTCCCTCTGCCTCACAAATGGCTGCAGTGCCCAGAGCCACAGTATCCAACGACACGCACAAAGGGGAAGCCACTTGCTGAAGGATGTTGGGGCAGGAATTATTCATCACTGACCTTTACATTTAAAACATAAAAATGTTTTCACAGTTTAATCCACTCTCAATTAACCTCGCTGTTCCATATGATCACATGCATTATATATTAATACAATTAATGGGGTAAATAAATCTTTCAGGGATCCTGAGCATGGAAGTCATTCTCAACCAACCCACACTATCTAACCAGTAAATGATCTAGTTTATATAAACATTATATGCAAATAAAACATGGGGCACCCATGACACTATATATTTTAAAAGGAAATAGACTCCAATGGTTTAGGATTGAAAGAAGAGATAAAAAAGGTAGGAGGGAGAGAAGGAGGGTAATGAATAGGGAGTGAAAAAGAAGGGGAAAGAAAGAAGACATGGCCCATTAGTAAACAGGAAAACATTGTATATAGAGGACTGTTCTGCGTGGCATGGAAATGTAGCCCAGTGGGAAGCAAGGTCCGCCCATGGACAGGAGCCACACCCACTGACAGGTTCTCCCATGGGGCATCAGTCCTGCCTTGTACCTAGGCTGCTTTGAGACTTGCTTTTGCTAAAACTCCGTCACTCTGGATTGAAGCAGCAAATGCTTACCACATTATCTCTAAAATAACTTCCTAAAATCTGTGCTAAACCTCCCAAATATGAAATGTAACCAGTTCAACCACTTTTCCCCTTGATCTGTAACATCCTTCCCTTTGAAGTAATTAGCAACATTCTTTCCTTTGTTATCTGTAAAAGGTAATCACCTACAGTGAACCTATGCATAGTAAATGAGGACCATCCTCAAGGTAATGTACCCAGAAAAGCAATAAAAGCTTGTCCAGGCAGGGGTCGGGGCCCTCTCCCTCACTTAGAGAGTGGCCATGCCATCCCTTTTTCTCCCCAGGACTTCTGTAGTCCATGTGAATTTGTCTCTTACAGCCACGACACATAGATCCTGCCGGCCAGGGTCCACATCAATTGTATAAAATCACTGGACAATAGAATACAATAATTTAAAACATATATGACAGTACTTAGGAAACTGATAGTTTGAGTTAACCTGGAAAACAAGGGACACATCTACACTGAACAACATTTTCTTCAGTGACTTGTCCATGTAGAGATATCAGAAGGACTAAATGTGACAGACTGATCTCAGGAGCAGGAAATGTGACACTCCAGAGAGCGGACCCAGACTCTTGTTTAGTGCAGACACCATGGACATTTGCTTTAAGAACCCTTACAGGGACTGTGGCATGAAAAACATGCCTGAGTAAATTATTCTTACCAATTATTTTGAGATGGGAATGTTTTGAGAGTAGTAAGTAAGGAACAACTGGATATCCTGTTATCCTGGTTTGTCACTGTGCTGAAGCAGTAAGAAGGCTGAGTCCAGTGTCATCTCTGGGTCAGTTCTCACATGAATATCATTACATCTGGATAGGGTAAAAAAAATCACAAGAACGTTCAAGGTTATGACTCTTTGCAAAAAGATATCTTTCCGAGAGTGCCATATGCTCCAACAAAGTGCTGTTTCCATTACTGACATGGTATGAAATGCACTGAGAGCAGAGAAGCTTTCAGTGACAGCCAATAAAAACTCTAGGAACATTAGTGAAAACAAAGGAATATCTTAAAAACAAGCCAGTGTATCTCAAATAATCAGTTAAATGGCTCCTTGTTTTCCTGTGTTTATCTGTGGAAATGAGATGGCATGCAGAAATTGCTTAACTAAAGAAATGCAACAGAATCTTAAACTAATGGGTATATTGTGCTATGCTTTATCTTAATGATGTGGCACTTTTTGAACTATCTCACTTTATATGTAAATTTCTCTAACCCTTGTAAATGGAAAATCTCATATAGACTATGAAACATTATTGTGCTGCATAAAAATTATATCAAAATGGTTTTTCTTGATGGCATGCATCCATTAGAGGGAGCCCATAAAAATGTTATAAACATATTTGAATCTGCTAGGTGATGATTTTTCCTGACAAACTAATGTGCTGAGCTACGAGTAGAAATGGAGTAATATTGTTGAAAAGAAGAAAATGACTTTAGTATCTTTTATGCCAAAAATCTCAATAACAACATTGCACTCTCCAAAATTCCTGATGTTAAGGTAAACACTTAAAATTTTCAAGTTTCCACATATTTTACATGTGTTTTCTAGTTTTAAATAAAATACATTAATAAAAAAAATCTTAAATTTGATTTAAGAAATTTAAACTCATTCAGCTTGTCACTACTTCTATAAAAAAAATTCTTTCCTCCCTGAGTTTTCTGTAATTGGAAAAACAATATTACAGAACTGAAAATTTAAAAATATGTGTCACTTTTCTATGGATCTCATCTTAAAATGTCTTATATTACTTAATTTTTAGTAGAAGACAGGTACAAGATTTAGTGTAGCATTTATATATAATAAATCCTTGACAGCTTGACTAAACTTACAGTCAGTCCCAAGAAATAATTCTATAATCACTCAATATAGTCATTTAAACATAATATTCAAATTGTAAGCATAGACAAAGCTAGAACAAAAAGATTGATAAGCCTTTTAACCAGCCTGTGTGAAAAGTATTGAACATGTTTTAATAACAACAAAAAACTTTCAATATAGTTTATAATTATGAATAGAAAAATGACAAAAAGGAATATCATATAGGCATATCTAGTCATGACAATGAAAAGTTAAATTCAACATTGTCTTAGACTTTTAAAATATTTACATATTTATTATATATATTATGCAACTGTATATATTATATATTTATTATAAATATATAATATAATATACTTATTATATATAATTATGCACTTATGTATATGTATGTATGTATATCAGTGGCTTCCAATTCTGGAAACATCACAACCTGATAAAGTAGGTAGTCATTAAAAATATCTAAAAATTGTGACTTGAAGGAGCCCTCTGTTACTAGAGTAGAAATTGAATGCATCACAAAACTGATTGGGTAAAGAAGACAAATCCAGAAACAATAGGCCATGGTTCAATGTGGTATGATGGCCTGGATGCCATGTTAATGACCAATAACTGGAATTTGAGAGAAATAGGAAGTCAGGACATTGTGTTTAGCCCTTAACAAGCTGGATAGTCAAGATTAAAACCACAGCATAAAGAAAAAGGTCTAGAAGCTTTTCAATAATTGAAAAAAAGGAACAAAATTTTGGTGAATGAATGAAGAAATGGCATAATATAGGTCCTCAAAAGATACAGGTGGTCAGTCACAGCCTGCAACAAAGGATAACAAATACATCCATGTACACATTAAGAACAAGTTAGGAGTTAACAACCAAAAAAATGTGTCATATATTGGCATACAGTTCAAATGCATATTAAAACATAGATGTAAAAAAATTCCCAAGCTGAGTAATTATTTTGACAATCAATTCTAGGCTAGTAAAAACCCAATGGAACATAACAGAAGGAAGAAAGAAAGAGAAAGAAGAAGAAAGAAAATGAAAAAATATATTTTGTAAGAATTGTTTAAAATCTATTTCAGTCTAGAAATTGTTGTGTACAAATATGTAATAAAATTAATTAAAAAGCAATCTGTTATAAAATTAATTTCACATACAAAATATATACATTAATTTTAAAATACATAGAGTCAATGATGCAAGAAATAAGATTTAAAATTTTCCAACAATTTTATATAAGTAATTTGAAATAGGTAAGCAAATTTTTTTGAATCTGAAATAGTAAATAACCACAATATATATAACCAAATAGTTCACTTAAAAATAAAATGCAGTAGGCAGTCAAGACGTTAATTCAACATGGTTAAAATTACCAGTGGTAGTATATTTGTGGAAAATAGTCAGAATATAGCACTGAGGTATAAATGATTTCATAAAAAGAAATAAGGAACATGATGATAGAATTAGAAACTCCAGTGGAGGTTGTTTAGAATATTTAGAAAAGGAAAGTAGGAAGAAAATTTAGAAAGAGAAAAAATAATATTTATATAGATAATAATTATAATTTTTTGGAATTGATACATTTCCTAGTTGAAATTGAATACTGCAAGCAACAACAAAAATCCATAAAAATGAAACCATACAACTATCCAATAAAATAAAAATTATTAGAGACAGATTTTAAGATGTTAAAAGTAACCAAAAAGGGGAAAATCGATTACCTATTAAGAACAAATAATTAGAGTAAGAATGGCTTGTCATTAATAACATCAAAATGATAAAACCAAGAGAATGGTATCTTTAAAAGACATAAAATACAGGTTATATTGCACTTTTGTATCTAGCTCAACTATCTCCAACAGTAAAAACAAAGAAACAAGACAGAAAAACAGAACTTTTTTCTACTAAAGTTACAAACTGAGAGAATTAGCAAGGATAGATTTATGATTGAAAGAAATTAGAAGAAGAAATACAAATTAAAAAATATTGAGAAAAATGTTAAGCAAAAAGATTATCATTAAAGAAATAACTGGAAAATACAATTGTATATTGAAGACATTAATAAAACAAGAAATAACCAAGTTTAAGCAGTAGTACCACCGAAAATAAAGGTGAGTAAAACTTAAATTAAACATCCTGTTTTGTAATATTTCACATTGAAATACTAGCTTGAACATGTGTGTAACTTATAAGCATATCATTAAAAGAACAAAATTGAGACAAAAAATATAGCAAAATATATAAAAGGCAAATCAGTAGAAAAAACTGAAAATGGGAAAAAAGGCATGCTAGAAATAACACAAAGTAATAAGATGGAAATAAACCTATGCATGCTAATGATCCCAATTATGTGAAAAAATAAACCAGTTAAATGACTCAACACGCCCTGCAACAGTAGTGCATTTAAATGCTTTCTCTCTCAACTACTATTCTTTTGTTATTCTGCAATTATAATCAAGACTCAATGTAGCTACTGTCAGTACAGTCTACTTCCCTTCCTAACAAAGAATCGTTTCATTTCCTTGAATTGAAGCTCATATTTCAAGAAATGCATTGTGTCCAGATAGTCTGAAACTTGTAACTACAGACTCTCTACTTGTGTCCCTTATTCTGACCCTTCTTCACTGACTGTGGAATCCCCTCCTTACTTATTACTCTCGGGGCTTTCAAATTTCTTTGTCACGAAAGCTGAATTACTTTGCATTCCTATTGTTCTTTTTGCTTTGAGTAGATTCTGGGAAAAACACAATGAAGAAACAACCGTGTGCAGTGCTCATAAAACCAAGCGGGTTTGAGTGGTCTTGGGAACTGTAAATTCAATGCCATTAACACTTCAAAATATAAAAATTACTTTTAGATTTTTATTGTTTTTTGTAGAGTAATAAAAATCCAAATCCCTGGACAGTTTCCCAAAGCAATTAATGTGCAGAACAAAGAAAGGCCAATATATATATAAAGAGAACCTGCTAATTCATATGCATTTGTAGTTAGTTGGGTTGATAAGGAAAACAAGAAACTTTTAGAGTTTTCTACCTTTTAGTTTAATTAATTGTAATTCTGTAATATTAATCAGTTTCCTCATTCTTACTATTAAGTCCTGGTACTATTGCTTCTCCATAGGCTTGGATAATTAGCATTTACTGACTTGATTTTTTTTTACATTGTTGTTTTCATACATTCTGTTTCCTATGCCTGGAAAATAACCATCCTTAATACATCAGGAAAATGTCTTTATAAGGCAAAGAGCCTTAAACATATTAACATATTATATATTGTAAATAACTAAAGGTTTTAATAAAATATTCAGCTTGTGCTATATTGGAAACCAGATCTCAAATTCATTAATGAATCACAATGCTTCTTGAGTTTGTCATATGCAAATAAATAAAACAAACACAAAACTTTCCTGCATGCTGGTCTTCATGAACTTTATTTTATATTTTGTATGTTCTTGATAGTTAATAAAAGTAGATAAAAAATTGACTATTTTTACAAAGCATTTATAAATAAATGTGCAGGCCCTGGCTGGTGTAGATCAGTGGATTGAGCGCAGGCTGCAAACCAAAGCATTGCAGGTTCGATTCCCAGTCAGGGCACATGCGTGGGTTGTGGGCCAGGTACCCAGTGGGGACCACATGAGAGGCAATCACACATTGATGTTTCTCTCTCTCTCTTTATCCCTCCCATCCCCTCTCTAAAAATAAATAAATAAAATCTTTAATAAATAAATGAATGTGCAAGTATATATCTGTAATGGAAAAAATATCAAAAACAAGTTTCAGGAAAAATATTTTAGCATTTAAATAATTAAAGATTGCTGGCATGTCCATTAATTTTAATCCATGATTTGAAAAGGAAACTCAATGGGTAATCAGGAGCAATTTGGTTTTTAACTAGATATAAAAAAGTAAAATTTTTTTAGGATAAAAAGACAGAATATTTTTCATATTAAATAACCTATTTTTATTACATCTGCATAGCTATCTATATTTACTGCTAACTCAGTGTTCTACTCCACTTGCTTATTGAATAAATGCAAGCATCAAAATAATAAATAGCATATAGAAACACGTTTTGAAAGAAATGGAATTATTACCATAAGTGGATGTAGAGGAAAGCGTCTGATACTTGGAGCAAGAAGCTGTAGTCATAAATTAGACATATGATGCATAAGAAAGCACTTAAACCTTGTTTGACACAGTATATGCATTTATTTTTATGTGATAAGTAGTGTGCACTCTTTTTTTCTTATACAAAGCCCATTATAACTGATGTTCTGGTATATAAATGTATCAATTTAACAAGTACATCTAAGTACTCATACTAAATAGCCCTCTTGTATGAAAGGGAGATAATAGATTCAATTTCATATATTCAGATGTTGCAATTAAAATAATAAGCTATTGTTGATTTATTGATGATAGCCATTCTGACATGTGTGAGGTGGTATCTCATTGTAGTTTTAATTTGCATTTCTCTGATGATTAGTGAAGTGTTGAACATCTTTTCATGTCTATAGGCCATCTGTATGCCCTCTTTGGAGAGATGTCTGTTCATACCCTTTGTCCATTTTTTTAATTGGGTAGTTTGTAATTTTGGTGTTGAGTTTTATAAGTTCATTATAAATTTGGATATTAACCCCTTATCAGATGTACCAGTGAATACACTCTCCCATTCTGTGAGTTGTCTTTTTTTATTTTGTTGATGTTTTCCTTTGTTGTGCAAAAACTCTTTAGTTGGATGTAGCCCCATTTACTTATTTTTCCTTTTGCTTCCTTTGTCTTTGGTATATCCAATGAAATATTGCTAGTGCTGTTGAGGATGTGGAGAAAGGGGAACACTTTTACACTGTTGATGAGAATGCAGACTGATGCAGCTACTGTGGAAAGCATTATGGAGATACCTCAAAAAATTAATAATGGATCTGCCTTTTGATCCAGCGATCCCACTTCTGAGAATATATCTGAAGGAATCCAAAAATTAGAAAAAACATAAGCTTTTTTATGTTTGTTGTAATGTTATTTAGATTAGCAAAGATATGGAAGCAGCCACGTGTCCATCAGTAGATAAAACAACTATGAGTGGATAAAACAACTATGGGACATTTACATAATGGAATACTACTTAGCCATAAAAAAGGGATTCCACCCTTTGTGACAGTATGGATGGACCTGGAGAACATTATGCTAAGTGAAATAAGCCAGTCAGAGCAAGACAAACACCATATGGTTTCACTCATATGGGAAATATAAAGAACAAACTGAACTAACAAACAAAACAGAGAGACAGACACACACACAGGAACAAAATGACAGGTAAGAGGGGATGAGGAAGGGTAGGAAGTGGAGTGATCAAGCAAAAAGGAAAAAGGACTTATGGGCATGGACAACACGGTGGTGATTGTTGGTGGGAGGAGAGCATAAGGGGACTAAATGTTAATGGAAAAAACACAATAAAAATTAAAAAATAAAAAGAATAAGATATTTTTATATCTTAACATTTTTTTAAATTATTTTATTATTATTCAAGTACAGTCATCTGTGCTTACTCCCTGACCCCAGTCATTCCCCGCACCATACTTCTGGTTTTACCTTAGAGATGTCAAGAATGGGAAAGATCAACTCTGCTGCACTTACACCAAGGACACCGAGCTGTACAACTGCAGTTAAAACTTCTTGAACCCATCTGAGAAGTGATGTTGTGTGATAAACAACCAAACCAAAGTCTAGAGAGAGAGAGGCACTTCTAGGTTTTTATACGAATACAGACATGTACATGTCCCCATTATAGGCTTTGTGGCCAGGAAATCCTGCATTAAACCAGAACTTTGGATGGGTTTCTTCCTTACTACAAGACCCTGACTTTTTTTTCTTAGAATATTTACTTTAGAAAACTTGCAATATTAAATTATTTGTCTCCTCCTTTGAGATATAATTCTTCAACAGCCCAGGTCTTTCTCAAGGCCCTGTCAGCTCACTCTGAAATGTAATCATTCACAAAAAGGGCCCTGTCTCTCACTGTCTGTCTGAGAGTAGGTGCCTTCCTTGGGTAAGCAATGTTTGCTGAACACGGATGGCATAATCACCTGGTTGCCTTCCCCCTAATGTCCTCCAGTATGTGTCCACTAGTTTATTCCAACATTTAAAAACTTTCATTTTAGTGAATTGAGTTTCATTTCTCTCCCCTATTGCAGTAGTTTTAAATAAAATCTACCTTGCTGTTTCTCACAAGTTTTCAATGGAATGTTTTCTTTAACAACTCACAGGGAGGATGAGAAATAATTCTTACAAAGCCTCCCTCAAGATATTGGTTGGGAATGGAGAACATCTATTACCACTAAAACTCAGCTGGATTTCCAGGAGTACATCATTCATGCCTGCAGCTCTTGGGCACTGGTGAAAATTCCTGCAGCTGGGGGAAAAGATAGGGGTCACTGTCAAAGCTCACACAGTCATGTCTCCCTAGTTTCCTCCTGAGATCTGATCTTCAGGTGAAAATTGATCCAAATACCACCTGAAGTTATTGCAGCTGGAGGAGGAGACCGGGGGGGGGGAAAGTTTCACTCTGTGACAGGGAAAGAACGTGTGCTGAGCCCAGCATTACATCAGGATGAGGACAGCAGCACTGGGGAAGGTCATCCCTGAGTCTCAGGCTACGGACATCAAGAAACACCCCTTTGTCCCAACTCTGTAAGACAGAAGGAAGAAAAGAGAAGAAGGAAGGAAGGAAGGAAGGAAGGAAAGAAGGAAGGAAGGAAGGAAGGAAGGAAGGAAAGAAGGAAGGAAGGAAGGAAGGAAGGAAGGAAGGAAGGAAGGAAGGAAGGAAGGAAGGAAGAGAAAGAAATGATTTACACACCAACTTGGTTGACAATTCCTACTTCTCAGAGACGTCTGCAGTAGCAATTTTGAAAATGCTTTACAGGTTTACGAAGGTACAACAAATAAATGAAGATAATGGCAGTAATGATTCTTAATGTCAGAAAATGAGGTTACAGATAAGCATGATGGGAAGACTACAGTGAATTCCATGAATTCTAGTGGCAAATGGTATTAGGAATTATATATATATAATATATATAATATATATATATATTTCAAAGTAAATCTAGAAACAGCTGTATACACATGCCAGTATTATTCATACACGTATTTTTTAGCCCAGTCTGCTGAGAGAACCTAGAATCAGCAATCACTCAGTTGCAGAGAACACACTCAGCACCAAAATCTCCTCCATTCCAATTAGCAGTACTCTCCAGTAAAATAATCAGGACTCTGAGATATGGCTAAATCTAGTGTGGAGCTGAAAACTTCCAAATAAATCAAGAGCATCTGGTAGTAAAAGAAAATGATAGAGGTATGTCCACAAAATATGAGAGCTACCCTGATTCTCAATGGCCAAAGCTGAAAAATTTAAACAACCGAATAAATAATGATATCAATAGATTGTAACTGGAATAATACATTAAATATTCATAAATCAATACTGAATTGAATAATCTACTTTAAAATTATGAAAAAAATCCTTTCTTATAGAACTCCCAAAATAAAAGTATCAAGAATGAGGGATAATATAAATAACATTTATGATGCCATAGTAATAATTGCTGTAGACAATATCCACTGATGAATGCTGAAAATAACAACATTTGAATAGAAAGAAGATAATTGCAGAGTCTCAGATTACATCTTCCACACATTTATTAATTACTGTGTTGGTTTTAAAGTGTCCCCTAGCCCTGGCTGGGTGACTAAACTGGTTGGAATGTCATCTGGAGAACCAAAAAGTTTACAGATTTGATTCCCAGTCAGGACACATGCCTAGACTGCAGGTTCAATCTCCAGTCATGGCACATGCAGGAAGCAACCAATCGATGTCTCTCTCTCTCTTTCCCCATTTCTCTCTCCCTCACTCTAAAATGATTTGCATATCTTCCAGTGAGATTTTAAAAAATAACCACACACTTCTTACATTTCTCCCTTTCGTAGGTAGAGCTTAATTTCTCTACACTAAAGTGTGTCTTGGCCTTAGTAACTCACTTCCAGTGAACCGAGTATGGAAAGCAAAAAAGGATAACTTTACTGTGCAGAAACCTGACAACCATTGTTATATTCCTAACCAACTGATCAATAACATTACCAGTAATAAATCAAGTTGCTATCAGGTAGATCCATTATGGTGCTAAGAGAAGGTACTTTGTCTCTGTGGTGTTCGCCAAGTCCATAACCTTAGTCTAGGCATGATTAAGAAATACATAATGCAGAGGCGCCCTGAGCGATAGTCTACAAAATCCCCTACCACTAACCTTCTGACTTGCAGAGGTTGCAAATGTAAGGAGAAACTGACCAACTCTGACATTGGAGGGGGTTAAGGAGACAAAGACTAAGTGCAACTTGATACCTCGGATTTGATGCTTGAAGAACAACAGAAAATAAAATTAAAAAAAGTCATTAGTGGAAAAATTGTGAAATGTGAATAAGTTGGTAGTTTAGTTGATAGCATGGAACAACATTCGATATATAGTTTTTACAATGTACCCAGGTTATGGAAAATGCTTACATTAGTGGGAGCTGACTTAAACATTTATTAGGTCTCTCTGCACAATCTTTCTAATGTTCTTATTGATCTGAGATAATCTTCAAATAAGTTAAATATAAAAATGACTAATTTTTATAAAAATACATAGTTGTAAACCTGTCATTGTAGCAACAAATATATTAGAAGTACATGAGTGAATGACACTTGTGAAGTTAAAATTTTCCACTGCTATTGATAACTCCTGAAAGATATTTTATTTTGTTTATGTTTTATTTTTATATGATAATTTTATGTCATCCCTTAGTAAATTTAAAGACATATTGGGGAAGGGAAGGTTGAAAGGGAATGTATAAAACTACTTTAAGAAACAAATCTGCTGGGAAGATTTTATTTTAATGTTTTGGGAGAAATAAGCATCATTAAAAAAGTTTATTCAAGCCCAAATTATTCACAATTTGTAAGAAATCTAATAAAATACAAAGTGCAGGGCTCTATTTTTGAGGTAATTACCATCAACTATAAACCTGAATGTTGGTGCATTGAAGATATTTTGGGGGTGCAATAAACTTACCAATATAAACAAGGTAAGTTTTAAAAGTTTGAAGTGCACATCAATGTATGCTAGAAGATGTAAAGTTACTTTGAAAACTGCTTCCCCAATTAGTGATAGAGAGTAGTGACAAGAAATAGTCACAATCACTTCTTTGATCTCAGCCCCTGAAAATTAAAGCTGTTCTGGCATCTTGTTTAGATACAATTTAGACTTCTTATTTTTATGCAAGCAGGCCTCCCTCTTGGATAATTTATTTTAAAAACATGAGGGGAAAAACAAAAACCTACAAACATCTGAATCACAATATGATATCTTTATGTACATTCCACAGTGTTATTTATCCACTTGTTTGCCCCTGATCAGAATCATTGATTCTGAGCTGTGCTTTCTGAAGTTCTTCAAAGGCATTTTTTAGATTTGTTAGGGAAAAAATAATACTGAAAACACATTTTTGACCTAGGGTTAAATTTAGTGAACCTCATAATTATTTCTAAAGTTTAAAACTAGATTTATATCAGAGCACATTAATGCATTGAAAGGTCTCTGTGATATTCTTCTACCCCATAAATGGAATGATTCCATGTTAACTATGCCCTGTTAATTTCATTGCAATGATTAATAAACTCTGTCATTATGTATTTATAAATCTGATATTTTAGGGTTGCATTTATTGCTCATCTATTTTCAAAGTGCCTTCTCATAGGAGCAGTTTTACAAATGTTAAGTTTCAAAGACAGATAATAGATAATTACAGACATTTAAATGATGGATGTTAATTTGATCCTAATAAAATTTTAGGTAAATTGAGGTCATGCCTATAGAATACAGTCTTTCTAAAGTAAATTTTATTGTTAGATAATAAATATGTCTCTTCTCTTTTGCCTCACTCATACAGTTATCTACACAGAATTCAATAGCTTTTTGTTAAGCATTATATATGACTAAATAGTTCTCATCACTAATCAACACAGATTTGATGAAAACCAGTGAATAAAATGTTTTAGAATAAGAGAAAGGTATTGAATAACCTCACAACCACACACATAAGTAAATAACTTGTATTAATTCATCCACTTTGCCATTAAGAAAACATGGGCATAAAGAAATTCAAAATTCTGGTGATAAAATAAATGACTAAGTCTTCTAACCAACTCCAAACTCTTCACATATGCACTGGAAAATTAAACCTCTAAAAAGCTTTAATCAGTTAAATATGAATACAATGCTCTTGACATGTAAGGAAAAGAGTGTCTGTGAATGTGTCCCAGCAGAAGTGATACTTATAATTGGCCATATGCAATGTGTGTGTGATTAATAATTTGAAACTATTCTCAGATTTACCATTCTATTTGGGCCTGAATTAAAGCCAATAAACATTAGAATGTATGCTCTAAGATTGGGTCTAAACTTTTATTAAAAAGAAAATTTAAAAAATATTTTAGAAATATTTTGGAAAACTCATATTCTACAAGACATTTACCCCAATTCATACCCAACAACATTTTTTTACATTATTAGTATAAATCTATTTCAGACTTGAAAAAAGAAGAGACACTATTAAGAAAATCAATCAATCATGACATTTGAAGAGAATACTTATGTCTGTCTGGAGAGATTTTAAGAAAAAAAGAATGAAAGAATCAAAGAAAAAATAAGTATAAAACTAAAACCCAATTTCATTCAGTGATAAGCTGTGAATATACTCATAAGGAAATGCATAATGCTGTTTCTCAAATAATTTAAACAAAGATATTAAAAACATTTTGCAGTGTTCCCTGTTCATTTTTATTACTGATCTTTAAAATATATACAGTTTTATAAATGAATTGGTCATTTGGATAATTTTTCCTTGTAAAACTAAATGAAATGAGTTTATCTTCACATCCTAAATATTGCAAAGACAGAACATTCACAGATGGATACTCTATGTTAACATGTGTGTGTTATGATGCCTGTTTATATATAAATTTTATTATGCAAAATTTGATTTTTGAATTATTGTGAGAAAATTAAATCTATAAATTACATGATTCTGTAAATATATTTTATATTGTGGACTGTATTTTCTGGAATGTATTGATCAATAAAACTAGTTACCCAATGTAATCATGTGGATTTTTCCTTGTCAAATAGGAAGGATATAGTCATCATGCACCATGCAATGTTTCAGTCCACGAGGGACCACGTATATGCCATTGATTCTAAAAGACTGTGATGAAGGTGAAAAATTCCTGTCACCAAATGATGGTGCAGTTGTACTCATGTCATAGTGCAATGCATTACCCACATATTTTTGGTGATGCTTTTTTTTGTACATGTTCATTGTCTTTATTGTAATGAGGATTTCTAGGTGTACATATATTAAAGTTTATCAAATTGTAAGCTTTAAATATGTGCAGTTTATTGCATGTCAATCATACCTAAATAAATGTAGTTTAGAAGTATAATTCCTACAACAAATTGAAATACATCAAATATATATAAATCTAGGAATTCATTGTGATGCAACAAAGAATACAACCTACAAACAAGTAGTTCATTATTCATGTTAGGAAATGGCCAGCAGTTTCCAAAAGTGGTGATGCTCTTTACAAAGAAAATGACCACACTGACCGTTGTTTATAGCATGTGAAATTATGTACAGTACATAATACTGGATAATGGTAACAAACCACTGTGTTACTGGTTTGTGTATTGACTGTATATTTTATTGTTATTTTAGACTGTATTCTTCTACTCATGAAAAAAAGTTTGCTGTACAACAGTATGCCACGGTATAATGCAGCAGCATCATACATCTGGTCTTCGTAGGCTCTCTTGATTGTACCATTTGTCGTGTGCTTGATTTAATCTTGTATTTCTTTGTCCATCATTGGCCCCAAGTTTACAAAATCCATTATTATTGTTGTCAGTAAAGAGCCACATTGGGGAAGGGGCGTCAAGGAACATGTATGAAAGATCCAGGGACAAAGCCAAAGGGGGTAGGATTGAGACTGGGAGTTGGGGGTCAGTGGAGTGATGATGTGGGTTCCAGCCAGTGGGGTCCATGTGTTGTGGCTTCAAGGAAACAATTCACATGGAGTACAGAAGTCCTGTGGAGAAAAAGGGACAGCATGGCCTCTCTCTGAGTGAGAGAGCACCCCAACTCCTGCCTGGACAAGCTTTTGTTGCTTTTCTGGGCACATTACATTTAGGATGATCCTCATTTACTATGCACAGGTTCACTTTTACAGGTATCAAAGGAGAAGAAGTTGCTAATTACTACAAAGAAAAAGGATATTTGCAAATGCAAGGGGAAAGGTCATTGAATTGGTTACGCTCCATACTTGGGAGATTTAGCATAGCTTTTAGGAAGTTACTTTAAAGGTATGCAGTAAACATTTCCTTCTTCATTTCAGGGTGAGGCAGTGTTAGCAAAAAGCAAGCCTCAAAGCCTAGCTACAATGCAGGCCTGATTGCCTATGGGAAAACCGATCCATGGGCTTGGGTCCTTTGTGCTGACTAGCTCCCCACGGGTCTTCCTAGTCAGGTGCTGGGCTACATATGCTATGCAGATATGTTCCTTATAGGGTGAAGTGAGTGGTTGGGGCTAAAATGGAGACAACTATACTTGAACAACTATAAAACAATAAGTAAAAATTTAAAAAAATAAAAATAAAAAAATACAGCTCAAGATCCAAAAAAAGAGCTGCATCAGCTACTTGTACTGAACATAGTAAGTGATTAAGGACTACAAAGTAGAAAATCAATGACATATTATTCACTAGTTAGGCATATCTCTTTCCACCATAGGGACAGCCTTGAAGAACAAGAACATAGTGACAGAATCTGTTCAAGGATCTGCTTCATTGAAGACAAGACAGCATTTGAGAAATGCCTAAATGAGACAAGGAGAAGTTTTAATGACCAGAAATGAAGACCAACACACAAGATCATCCCTCTCTGTACCAAGAAAATCACCACCAAAACAAAATGTTAGTATGTGATGTTAAAAAAAAAAGACTAGATCCAACTATGACATTAAGTTTACTGCTAGCTATGCATGGTTTAAATGATTTAAGAATTGTTATTAATTACATAATGTGAAAGTGAGTGATTTGCCAGAACAAATGTTCAATGAGGTACCAAATGTTTGAACAGAACATTATTCATAAAGGGGCCAAATCAGTGCCAGGTTTCAAGAATTTTAAGGGCAAGATAATAGTCTTGCTTGGGGCGATGTTGCAAGCTACAAATTGGCTCCCTCTGTAAACTGGCACACTGCAAACCCACAGCCTTCAAGCTTCCCAGCGAGCATACACCACCAGTGTACCACCAGAGCACTAGGAAGTCACCGATGATTCAGCTCCTCTTCCAAGATGCCAGCAAAATGAAGAAGTAGTGTTTAGAGAGCAACATACCGCTCAATATTGTGATTACTCTTGATTATGGTTCCAAACATCCTCCTTTCCTTTGTAATCTTTATCTCAATATTAAACTGATGTTTCTTTCTCCAAATGTCACCTCTTTAATACAACCAATGATCAAAATGTTATAGAAACTTCTAAGGTCTACAACATGAGGTGGACCTTTGCCCAGGCTATTTCTGCAACTGAGAAAGACACTGAGAAGACATCATGCAATTACAGAAGGATTACATTAATCCTTGTGTATGAATGGCATGGGGAAGAAGACACTCAAGACATTCATCAACAACTTCATTGAATTAGCCAAGGATGAAGAGATTACAAAAATTCAATAAGCCTATGGTTGAGATCACAATTAACTTTAACCTGGGTGTGGATGACTTTGAGAATAATTTAGAGGTGGATCCTGAGGCATTGACTGATAAAGAATTGTTGGATCCAGACTAAGAATGCATAGTGGGAAAAGAGGCAAGAGATAAAGAAACTGCAAGAGAAGATAAAGAATTCCCAAGAAAATTCACAGTGAAGAAGGTTTAACAGAAGCTTTTGCAGACCTCAGTAAGATCTTAAAAAGTTTGAAAACATAAACTCCAACAACAAAAGATTTTCATTAACTCAAAAAAATGTCCCTGGTGCATTATTCCTTACAAGCAAATCCATGATAAGAAAAACAAAAAAGAAAAGAAACAAACCAAGCTAACCCAGGTAGACATACTTTTGAAAAGCATGAAACCTCAGGAAGAGCCTCAGGCTGGTCCTTCGTTAGGTATTCCAATTCCAGAACAAAGCCTTGGTGCATAGGCAGTGACAGGTCTGGATAATTTATTGCCCCTGAAGGGCATTAAGTGGGACAAAATGTGAAGGTAAAAGACAGTGATATTGATTAGCTTGATCCTATGTAGACCTAGGCTAATGTGTGCTATGTCTGTGATAGCTTTTAGCAAAAAACCCCAAAATTTTAAAAGTAAGGATTTAAAAACATTAATAATAAAAACGTTGTGTAATAACAATGTAAAGAAAGGAACTATTTTTGTAAAACTGTTCAAGGTGTTTGTTTTGTTTTAACTCAACTGTTGTTACAAAAGATTCAAAAGCTAAAAAATTAGAAAGTTTATAAAGTAAAAATGTTCCAGAAAGCTAAGGTTATGTTGTTATTGAAGACAAACATTTGTTATAAATTTAAAGTAGCCAAAAGATACGGTGTTTGGAGTAATGTACGATAAAGTCCTAAACCTTCACATCTGCTCATCACTCACTTACTCACCAACACACTCAGAGATACTTCCAGTCTTTCGAGCTCCATTCTTGCTAAGTGCCCTGTACAGGTATAGCACTTTTTATCCTTGATACTGTGTTTTTACTGTAATATTTTCTGTTCAGATATGTTGAGATACATAAATACTACTGTGATACAATTGCCCACAGTATTCAGTACAGAAACATGTTACACAGGTTTGTCACCTAGGAGCAAAAATCTGTGTCATATACCCTAGGTGTGTAGTAGGCTATGACATCCAGGTCTGTGTGAAGTTCATTTCAGGATGTTCACAGATGACAAAATCACCTAAGGACACGTTACTCAGAACTTCTCATTCCTGGTAATTAAGCAACACATGACTGTCTTACAAGGCTAAATGTTTATAATATTCCTTGAACACACTAGTGTTTAAATATAGACTTCCAGAAGAAACTTCTAAAAACACTTAAGTGAAATTTCATTGAGATATCACCACCAGTTTCTTTACAATCAAACCAAGATGCAATTAATAGTCAATGTACTTCATTCATTAAGTGTGAATTTGGAAACAAAATTATAATAGAGTATAGCTTGTTCAATTTATTTCATTCATTCTGGCAATCTATTTAACATGTATAGTATTTGTAATTATATATGAAATTAGCATATTCTCTATGTGAATAAGTCATGTCTGAGGACATGTCAGGACATGTCATGCTCCCCGTTTTGGCTGAGGTCCTGTTTGAAGAGAGAAGTGAGTTTGATTCAAACATTTACCTCTCTGAATTTTGATTTCTATTTACTCCATATATAGATAGAAAGCACACTTCAAGTATTTGTTAAAATACTTTGTGTTTAATGATGTAAATTTTTTTACTCTTAAAGTTGTAATACTTTTATGTACACCTGAATATATGTTCAAATTAGTTGGTCTGTTTAAATAAAACAAGATTCTAAAATTCCCAAGAGATTTCTTCTTCATCAAAGTATTAATATCAAAATATTTACTGAAATTAAAAAAAGAAACATTATTTTCAAAACCATATTTCTATTTTATTTATGTAAGTTAACAAGAAAGTATGCTAAAAATAAAAATGTAAATTATAAAATAAAAATGTGTTTTGACAAGGAGACTGAAATAATGAAAGCATTCATAAAAGTCACTGATTAATAATAAATGTTTTTTTCAATTTTTTATTTAATTTAAATATTGCATACTATTCTTGTCATTATCTGATATGTGGTTCTAAAAATGTAGGGACTGTACACTTTATACATTAAATAAAGGACTAGCTTTCAGTTTTATTTATTTTGTTATCCTCAGTGATTTTTACTAAAGCAGAACCTTAGTCCTTCTACTATCACCATAGAAATAAAACACAAATAGGGAATACCTAATCGCAGAGAATTCTGTCACGTTGAATAGCCATGTCCTCAGACTTAGTACGCATTTGTTTTAGAGGACTGCTCCCCAGGAACCTTCTCAGTAACAGCAAGAATAAACAATTGAAAACTGAAGACACAACTGTGTTTGCTATTTTCATTATGAAACTCTTTATCTGCCTAGCTTGTGGCTCACTCATTAAAAAGGACCCCTAATGATTGTTTATACATGTTGCAGAATATTTTTTTAGTTTCAAAGATTGAAAGAACGCATTTTGAAAATAGTGAAATGATTGTTTTATTTTAGTTTCAATATAAAGAAATGTTGAAGTAGCATCAAAGGGATAAAGAAGTTTCTCACTGTGGTTGTTTTTTGTGACATATTTTCAGGAATTAATGAGTACTTTTTTTAGGAGGACATATGTAGAATGTGCTAAGTCAGAATTTTTGTATTCAAGTATTGGAAGCCAATTTGATTCATTTAGGGGAAAGGGCATTTTAAGACAGGCTCACTGGTAGCTTCTAAAAGCTATAGGATGATGGAGAATTGAACTTAGGCAGAAAACAAAGCAGGACTGATAAAGTCAAGCCCCAGACATTTGAAATGTTGTGTTTTGGACTGTGCTACTGGCTAAATCACCACAAATATTCTTTTTTTTCTTGAAAATGTCACTGTAAAAATTACACTTTGTATCCGTACAAATGGGCATTCCAATCCCCTACTGTTATTGTACATTGCCCTCAATCAGAGGGCAGGCCTGGGCTGGCCACAAGGAGACTGCACAGAAAACACAGGGTACCAAGATCCAGGGATGTCCCTCAGAATGTCACCTGCTTCTCTGAGTCTCTGGGTGCCTTCAAGAGGCAGGCTGAGAGCACTGCAACACGCCCAGGCTTCTTAATGGTGTTTCTTGCCGGGCCCCACTACCAGAGCCCCAGGGAGGCTCCCCCATTGGCCAAAATGGCACAGTGGGAGGTACTTACAAGTGCAGGGAAAGCTACAAAGACAGATGGACAGGGCCCCGCTGTACCAAAAGCTAGCAAGTTAATGGGGTAGAAAAACAGCCCTCCCCTCCCTATCTTTATAAGAACCACAGGCTTGAGCAGGAAGGGGAGATGGTCTTTCAGACAGGAGCCCACCATTCTCCCTGGTCACCCAGCACCTGAGTAAACCTCTTTTCTTTTGTGCCAGCACACCTCACAAGTTTGGCTTTCCTTGTGGCAGGCAGCAGAACACATTTGTTTGTTTACATTACTTATGTAAGTGATATTTATCCCACAACTTTGTGTGAACATCTCAGAATGAAGAAGTCTCAGGATAGGGTACCTGGTGATCCACGCATAAATCCGCAGCATTATAGTTGGAAATAGAGGCTGGTTAGGGCATGCCGCTTTTAGGTCTCTGTAGAGAAAAGTAGTTACTACTTATTGCCAACGCCTCCTATGGTTGTGCTTTTTAAACTTGCTTTTATTGCCGTATCTTAAAAATATCGGGAGAAAGAAGGGGAAGGGTCATTCAGGAACATGTATAGAGGACCCATGGACAAAGTCAAAGGCGGGGTAGGATTGAAAGTGGGAGATGGGGGTGGGTGGGGCAGGGGAGAGTGGTGGGGGGAAATGGAGACAACTGTACTTAATAAAATCGAAAAAAAATTAGACATTTCTTATTTATTTTTATTTTTTAGCTTTCTGTAATACTTTATGAACAAGGATGATTTGGAAACAGTATCTTGTTTGACATTATATCATAAACACCCCATACAGCACACATGAATAATCAATTTCAAATACAGAGAATACAGGAAAATATTATTAATACAAGTTGTACTGAGCATAATTTCATATTAGAGATGTCTAGTTACATTAGTATTTGTATTGTTGCAGCACAATATAATATGTAATATACATAATATAATATTTAATATACATAAATCTTCAGGAAACTGTAGAGATGTGTGACAGCTCAGTAAGCATAGTCAGAGGTTGGTAGGAAGATACTCAGCTCCGACCATCCGTGAACTGGTCTTTCACTATTTCTGCTTTGCCTCTAGGCCACAGGGCTTCGCAGCCTTATTGGAACATGGAGATCAACTAGTCCAGCAATTTTCTAATGGTGTGCCACAGCATGCTGGTGTGTGGCAAGAATTTTTAAAACGTGCAATAATTAGCTATACAGTCAAAGACCTGAGCTCTTTTCCCTGAGACTGTCAATTTAAAAAATGACAACAGTTAACAGGACAATAGCTGTCTGGTGTGAATGCCCTGTCTTGAATCACAAATATGTAGTGTATATAATAAAATTGCATTGTATTGTCTGGGTCACATGATAAGATTGCTTTGAATTGGTTAATTGTTGGTACCAGAAATGAAATATTTTTATACAAGTATAAAAACCTGATAAAAAATATTTTGTAGCAAAAAAATGTAGATAATTATTATTTTTTTAAATCAATTAAATTTGACCTATTTTTGTCAGATTGGCAAAAATATAATATATTTTTGGTGTGCTGAAGAATTTTAGTAATGAGTTTATGTGTGTCATGAGATACAAAGGTTAAAAATTGCTGATCTAGTCATATACTTCACTTAAAAGATTGAAGACCAAAGCCAGCAGAAATTAATTCAGCACCTTATCCAAGGTGACTTTTTAATTGATTACTAAATAATAGACTAAGCATAACTTTAAACAATTGTAAGAATTTAACTTCCTTAGAAAATGTGAATCAGATTTTTAAAATTGTAAAATATACCCTAACTTTTTTTATTTTATTTTTTAATATATTTTATTGATTATGCTATTACAGTTGTCCCATCACCCCCCTTCATTCCCCTCCACCCTGAACACCCTCTCCCACCCACATTCCCCCCTTTAGTTCATGTCCATGTGTCATAAGTTCTTTAGCTTCTACATTTCCCCTACTATTCTTGCCCTCCCCCCACCTATTTTCTACCTACCATCCATGCTACTTATTCTCTGTACCTTTCCCCGCTCTCTCCTCCTCCCACTCCCCTGTTGCTAAGCCTTCATGTGATCTCCATTTCTGTGGTTCTGTTCCTGTTCTAGTTGTTTGCTTAGTTTCTTTTTGTTTTTGTTTTAGGTGTGGTTGTTAATAATTGTGAGTTTGCTGTCATTTTACTATACATGTTTTTTATCTTCTTTTTCTTAGATAAGTCCCTTTAACATTTCATAAAATAAGGGCCTGGTGATGATCAACTCCTTTAACTGGACCTTATCTGAGAAACACTTTACCTACCCTAACTTTTATACTGGTTCTCTAACATTTTACTATACATAAAATACTTTAAAAAAACTTATTACTCAAAGTGGTATAGTAAGTACATACACCAATAAATGTTCAAGTTAAAAGCTGTCTAGGAATCAGGACCCTGGGATTCATGAAAGTGGTTAGTTTTCTGGAGTTGTAGCCGAAGAAACTTTGTGTTATATCATTTCAAAAGCACTGATCCAGTTTAAATCATTTTAACTTCACTAGAATGTAAACAATGGAGAGAAGATTAATAGATTGCTCAAGATAAAGGAATTATAATTATGAGTATAATTCATTTATTTTCTACTTCATGAACTTAAGTGCATTTTAAATTATTTGTTACACATCTATGTATGAAAGCTTTTATTCTTCAAGGAGAGATCTATTGTTAAATTTTTGACAAGTGACCCTTTTAACAGTTTATGTTAAATTGAATATATAGATACCAAATAAAAATAATTATATGCATAGTTCACTCACTACTTTTTTCTAGAACAAGTAATATTTTCAGCTTTATTGAGGTATAATTAATGAGTAAAACTAAAGTATTTAAAATATACATGGTAATTCATATATATATGCATATATATACTCTCACTAACAAGTTAATTGACACATCCATCACCTCATATATTTATACTCTGTCAGCAAATTTCAGTGAAACAATACACTATTATCATCATGTTATGCATTAGACCTTTAGACCTTGTATCTTGTACCTGAAAGTTTATATACAATGACCAAGGTTTTTTCATTTCCCCCACCCCACCTGCCCTGGCAACCATCATTTTACTATCTTTTTCTCTGAGTTTGACTTTTTTTTTTAGTAATACATGTAGGTGACACCATGTAGTATTTATTTCTCTTTGGTTGGTTTGACTTAACATAATGCCCTCCAGGTTTATTCATGTTGCTGGAAGTGGCAAGATTTGCTTAATTTTTTGAGACTGAATAATAGTCCATTGTATGTATGTGTTTTACAGATGCACACACATTTTCTTTACCTACACGATCACCTGTGAGAGTATGTCCTTCCAACTTGTTTTATTCAAGTGTATATTTCTTATTTGGATCCTAGCCAATTAAATATTAGAATCAGTTCCACAATGACCACAAAAAAGGTTTTTTGGGTTAGTAAGAAAAATCAGAGCCAGAAAGAGCAGAAATCAGTAAAATAGATAAAATACAAAAATAAAGAAAAAGAAAAATGTTTTTTATGAAAAGAACTCAAAAATACAAAAAAGAAGTTTTCTAATACAATGTCCAGCTTATTATATGCACATAGTATATTATTCACTTCCAAAGGACAACATAAAAAGAATATATATAGCCCTATTTCCTTTATAAATTATGAAGAAAATAAAATCTTAAGTAAATAATTATATAATTAAAACCACAGTTTAAATTTTTAAAAAAGGGCAAAATGAATTCAGATCTGTATTTCAAAAGAGAAAATATGGCTCATAACCAAAAGATCTATAAATATAAATGATCACATTAATAAATTAATGGAGACAATGATATGATTTTTTCAATAAATAAAGAAAAAGTGATGAATCTGAAACACTGTATGCTTAAGAATTATTTGTCAGATGAACATAAAAATAATTTCCTTTAATTTCTTAAAATATACCAAAATATTCCATAAAATATAAAGAACATATTATATACAGTTTACCATGAACAGCATAGGGATTTAGGGAGGCCAATCCCCCATGCTGTCAAAGATGTGCATATAACTTTCTGTCTCCCAAAACATATCTATTAATAGCAACTGTTGATTGGAAGCCTAATGGATAACATAAATAGTCAATTAACACATATTTTGTGTATGTGTTATATTACATGCATTCATAACATACCTAACTTGTCCTTAATATTTATTATTCCTAGGCTACACAGTTCATCTGTGAGTTTTTTCAAATTGTTACTAAGTTCCAAAAATGTTTCCAATATATTTATTGAAAATATCTTCATATAAGTGTACTGAAACAGTTCCAACTCATGTTGTTCAAGGGCCAGATACACACATAGTTGAATATATATATAGTGTGTGTATATGTGTGTTTCACTCACATATTTAAGAGTAGCATCAAACAAGAAAGCTTTATTAATTTGTAAGGCTTCATGAGCATTTGAACAAGTACTGCTGATGTGGTTCAGGTGTGGCTGTTCGCAGCTGGGCTAATTTTACGCCAGTGGTTAGCTGTGGGTGGCTGGAGACTGGCTATTCTAGGAAACCTCTTATCTGGCACTTGGTTGTCTGTCTGCTAGCTTAATAGGAGTGATCAGACAATGTTGTTTGTCAGGAGCCAGCAGGTTAGCCGAAACCTTTTCACATGGCAGCAGCAGGTTTCTAAGAGAGTGAGAAGTACACCAAGCTTTTTAAGGCTTGCATTTCAAAGTGGCATGACACTTCTGCATGCTACCAGCAAAAGCAAAGCATAGGCCAGTGCAGACCTTTGGAATGAGCAAATAAATTCAATCTCATTGCAGGTGAAGCTGCAAAGTACTCTTATTAAAGATGTAGATACAGAGTGGCCCCTAAAACTAGGAATGTTTTTAGATAAAGAGAGGAGAAATGCAAATATTATAAGCATCTACAAACAAAAATTGTTAATACAGGGACTTCTGGTCAAGATGGTGGTATAGGCAAATAGGCTTGCCACCTTGCACAACCACATCAAAATTACAACTAAAATATAGAACAATCATCATTTAGAACCATCAGAAATCCAGTGAATGGAAGTCTGACAGCTACGAAATTAAAGAAGCCACATCCATCTAGACTGGTAGGAGGGGCACAGACACAGAATGGGCTGGTCCCTCATCCATCTGTGGTGGATAAAAATTCAGGGAGGATATCTCAGGAGCAAGAGGTCCCAGTCTCACACCAGGACCCCAACCCAGGGTTCCAATGTCTGGAAGATAACTTTGCACAATGACTGACTGCAAAAATCAGAGGGGATTGGGTCAGTGGAAGAAACTGCTGGAGCTCCAAGTAGTTCCTCTTAAAGAAACCACAAACAGCCTCACCCACTCACAGACTCACTCCCTTTGAGCTCCAGCACTGCGGTAGCAACTTGAAAGGCACCAGTGGCATACAGGGAGGAATGAAGTATCTGGTATCAAGGTTAGCAGAGGCCATTGTCCCTTTTCTAAACCCTCCCCCCTTAGAGCTTGCAAGTTGGTGCCATAGCTGAGACTCCATCAACCTGGCTAACACTGTTTGACCCACCTTGGAGATCCCCAGAGACTCTACCCCACCCAATTTCTGGGCCAACATATGCTGCTTTTCCATAGACCCAACAGGAACAGCAGCCAGCCTAGATTCACAGCTTGGCTTTGCCTCTGAATATCCAAGCTCAGCACAAGTAGCACCCATCTCAGATTGCTTTATAGCTTCTTCAGGGTGGCCTCAGGAAAAACAAAGGTGGGGATTGCACTTGGCATGCACATCTGTGCTGCCCCAAGCCAGCACACCCAGTGGACAGCTACAGACTACATTGGAACACCACCACCCTACCCCTGCACAACTGATCCTCGATGGAGGGTGGAGGTTGGTGGTAAGTGGTCACTGCCAATCCTTGCAGCTGATCGGCCTGGGTAAATCCCTTCCATTGTTCTGTCAGCAGCAACCAAAGCTCAACTACAAGGGGAAGGTGTACTCAGCCCACAAAGAAGGTGCACCTCAAGTACTCAGCTTGAGTAATAAGGAGGCTGTGCCACTGGACCCTATAGGGCACCTACTACATTAGACCACACTACCAAGACAGGGAGTCAAAGAAACAAACACAGGGAGGCTTCCAAAAGAAGGAGGCAAAGAAACATGGCCCAAAAGAAAGAACAGATCAAAACTCCAGAAAAAAAACGAGCTAAACAAAATGGGAATAAGCAATCTATCAGATGCAGAGTTCAAAACACTGGTTACAAGGATGCTCAAGGAACTTAGTAAGGACCTCAGCAGCATAAAAAAGACCCAGTCAGAAAAAAAGGATACACTAATTATAATAAAGAACAATTTTCAGATAAACAACCATAGAATGAATAAAGAGAATCAAATCTATGATTTGGAACATAAAGAAGCAAAAAACAACAAATCAGAAGAACAAGGAAAAAAAGCACACCCCCCAAAATGAGGATAGTGTAAGCAGCCCATGGAGCAACTTCAAGAGGTCCAACATTCACATCATAGAGATGCCAGGAGAAGAGAAAGAGAAAGAAATTGGAAATCTATTTGAAAAAAAATAAAAAAAACTTCCCTAGTTTGGTGAAGGAAATAGACGTGCAAGTCCAGGGAGCACAGAGTCCCAAACAAGATGGATGCAGAGGCCCACTCCAAGACACATTATAATTAAAATGCCAAAGGTTAAAGATAAAGAGAGAATCTTAAAAGCAGCAAGAGAAAAGCAGTTAGTTACCTATAGGGGAGTTACATAAGACTCAGCTGATTTCTCAAATTCAGGCTAGAAGGGATTGGTAAGAAATAGTCAAAGTGGTGAAAAGCAGGGACATACACCCAAGATTGCTCTACCCAGGAAAGTCATCATTTTGATTGGTATGGCAGATAAAGAGTTTCCCAGACAAGAAAAAAACGAAGTTCATCATCACCAAACCATTATTATATGAAATGTTAAAAAGACTTATTTAAGGAATAGAAGATCAAAACTATGAACAATAAAATGACAAATACATATTTATCAACAACTGAATGTAGAGAATGAGCTAAGCAAGCAAGAAGAACAGAGAAAGACTCATGGAAACATAGAGCATTTTGATGGTCCCCTCATGGGAAGGGAATGTGGGGGAATGGGTGAAGAGGTGAGGTGATTAAGAAGTGCAAACAGGTAGTTACAGAATAGTCATGGGGATGTAAAGTAACAGTATAGAAAATGGAGTCACCGAAGAACTTACAAGCATGACCCATGGACATGAACAATGGTGGGGAATGCCTGAGGGAGTGGGGGTGCTGGATGGAGGGGGCAAAATAGGAAAAATCAGGACAACTGTAACAGCATAATCAATAGAATATAATTTTAAAAAACTGTTAATGCATAATATAATAAAATATTTTATGAAGGAAAAATGTAAATGATAGTAATGTGGTTTACATTCAACAAATGCACCTGAAGTCCATAATAAATAAATGAATATATACATACACACAAATACAGAAGTTTATGTCTTTTTCATTAACCTTTTTATTTTGGAATGAGAACAGTTCCAAGCTAGTGCAGAAGTGTTTTGAAGCACAGCATGATGTTTGCACAAATTGACACCTTACATTACCATGGTGTATTTTTTAAATCTAAGAAACTGACTTTGGCACAGTACTATAAACAAAGGTCCAGATTTTATTTGGACTTCATCTGATTTTCCACTGTTGTTCTTTTTTTGTTGTAGGATCTCATCCAAAATACCACATTGTTTTCAGTTGTCAGGTCATCCCAACTTTGTCTGGCTTGTGATGTTTTCTCCTTCTTTTCTTGTTATCAGTCTGCAATCAACAGGTACAAGAAAATATATTGTTTTTCTACTTGACCAATACTTTTTTCTTAAAATTTGAAGGCATTCTTTTATGGTCTTATTGCATCCAATATTATAAATGTTGATCCTGCTGAAAATGTGATTATTTAGTGTATGCTACACATACAGTATTCCTACCTAAACACAACAGAAAACTTTAAGGTTCAGAAATTTTACCAAATAAGTAGAGTAGGTGTAATATTTTTATGTTTATTATAGGCCATCTGTCTTAACCACTTATGTGTTGGTATAGAAAGTACTTACCCAATATAAAAAATTACTATCATTTTAATTGTATAAAAATTCAAATCACTGTGTGTTTTGTTAATTTAATGTAAATTTAATTTATATTAATTAAAATATTCAAATTACTATGAAGTGTATATTGTTTTAATCAATGTTAATATACTTACATTTTATTATATTTTTCCACTTTTATTTTACATCATGTATACAATTTTATGCATCTATTTTGTAAAACAGACATACGTGATCTAGAGAGCAAATTGGCAGAATCATTTGATATTAATGGTCAGCTAATTCACTGACAATCTTAACCAAACACTGAATAAATAAGGCAGCTAAAGGAATATATGCAAGGAATGATATTTAAGGTTCACATTAAACATCTTAATAGTTAGAGTTGTGAAAAATGTAAGCATAATGAGCCTAGGAAATTAATGATTAAAAAAGTAAAAGAAACTAGTGGATTAAAAGACTATTATAGATCACAACATATACATTTTTGCAGACTATTAAACATGACCATGATGAACAATTGCAGGTGTTTAAAATTTTCATGACTTCATAAAGCATTAATTAATCTCTGAATGTCAGAAGAAAATTACTTACAGTGTTTCTCAAAGGAAGGTGCATGACCACCTGTACCCGAGTCTCCCTAGGAGACTTCTAAATTTGTAAACCCATGTCCATTATCTGAGGCTTAATGAATTTCAATACTAAACAGAGGTGCCTGGAGCTCTGACTGTGTAAGTAACACTCCAGGGGATTCCATGCACATTACCCTGTGAATCACCCTGCATCAGGAAGGAGAGACTGGCCAGAAAAAGCTTCATAGCCATTTTGATGGTTAATTGTACATGCCAAAATTGGCTGGATCACAATGTCTAGATGTGTGATGAAACAATATTCTCAGTTTCTTTGAGAATGTTCTTGGATGAGATTAACTTTGAAATCGTGAATTTTGAGCAAGCTGGTTTTCCCTCATAATGTGAGTGGGCCTCATACAATCAGTGGAAGGCCAGAAGAGGACAAAAGACTGACCTCAGCCATCTACCAGCGGAAGGTCTTCAACTTTGAACTACTACATCAGTCCTTCCATGGTTCTCTAATCCACTGGCCCAGCAGAATTTGAACCAGCCTCCATAGTCATGTGATCCAACTTCTTAAATAAATATAGTTATACAGATAGATTAGAGATAGAGATAGAGATAGAGATAGATGATATAGATAGAGACATACTTACCTCTTAGAGTGCTCAGCTATATATGACAATTCATGAAGTTGGCATAACTGAAACTGAATATATAACTTGATGAATGTATATTATTTGAAATATGTAGTATTGATATAAGGGAATAATAAATATTTTAATTCAATCTTAGCCACACATTTGTAAACATTAATATAAAGACCATATTTTGTCTACGTCAATATGGATTACAGTAACACAAATTTATAAAACTGAATGTGTTGTACTGGAAGAAAAAAGACATGTATACAATAGGCACATACACAGACATCAACCTTATCTGAAATATTTGTGTATGGAACTTAATGACAAAGAGAAAAAATAAAGTATCATATCTTTCTTCTTATCTATTGGAATCAGTTGTGGCAATTTCAAAACAGTGCAGAGCTAATGAAAATGCATTGTATGTAGGAATTTACTCCCATTAAACTAATTAATGTTATTTATGAAAATAACTCTCTCAGTAAAGAAATTGAAGAGCAGTTACTGAGAAAATACACATGGATGTTTTCTAAGTTTTGATTACTCCTGTTACACCATCTACTGGTAGTTTGTGAAAATACCATTCATATGAAAAATCAGTTCTTTTTTCTCAAATACTTTGTTAAATATTTTTGTTCCTTTTCTTCCTTTTTTATTGAATTTGTTGGGATAACATC
>CM052540.1:175964653-175982607 GCA_028533065.1 Trachops cirrhosus
TATGTGGAATCCAATGAACAAAATAAACATTCAAATAGGTAAAACTTTTTTACTGACAAAAATATTTCCAAATTTGCCCTTAATTTACTTAATCATTAACTCAATAACACATCTCTAATATAATTTTGTTGTCTCTGTCTTTAAACACTGCTTGCTTTGGCGATTGTGATGTGCATTGAAAAAGTAATAGTGTCTCAATCACTCTAAATTCAGAAATAATTCACTTAAAATTAATGTTAACTAATAATTACAATTAATTGATTTGTAATCAATTCTTTTTGAAAACTTTTCTATGAATATACACATATTTAGCATATGTAATATTATTGCTTTTTCTCTGCCTGACTATATTTTAATCTTTCAGAATTAGATAAGTATGTGAAAAAATATAAATAATAACTTGTTGATTAGTATGTTTGCTTCCTCAAGTCATCATAACAAAATACTATAGACTGGGTGGCTTAATGACAATTTTTTTTCCTTTTTTCAACCCTGGAGACTGCAAGTCTGAGGTCAAACTGCCAGCAAGTTTTCTCCCTGACTTACAGACCACCACCTTGTCACTGTGTCCACACATGGCCTTTGTGCACGCACACTCCCGGTGCCTCTTCCTCTCCTTTGGGATTATGGCTCCACCATCATGTCTTCATACAGCCTTAATCGCCTGCTTTAAGGCCCTATCTTTGAATGCAGGCATATTGGGGTTTGGGGCTTAGGTCTTCAATTTATAAACATTGTGGGTATGTGATTTAGTCTATCCCAGTAGGAGTGTGAATTGATGCAAGTTTTATGAAAAGCAGTCTTGCAATATGTACCACTTACTTCAAAAATTTTATCTCTTATTTAGTCATTTAATTTCAGGAAGTCTAACTAATAAAGAGTGTAACATAACAAATATACTTTTGGTCACCGATGTGCCCATCACAGTGCCTTTTAGAACATGAGACTTAAGCAATGCTTTCTCAATGTTTTCAGGTTGAAGCATACATAGAAAATCACAATACCATGTAACATCCTGGAATAAAGGCTGTTACCAGCAAGAGGCCCCATAAGCCCAGGAGGTCCCATAAGGTCCCAGATCTTACCCAGAAGCCCAAGCACTGAGAGGATCTGTACCTTGGCTCACATGTGACTCACTCATGGTAACTGTTGACACTGGGTACACTGAGAGGCTCTGGCAGAGAGAGAATGTGGAAATGGTTAGCCTTACTGTATCCTCCACTTGTGAAGAACAAGGCAGAGCAGCAGACCTGCTGATGGAAGATGAAAAATGTACTGCCATTTACGTCCGATACTCAAAAAAATTGGGGGGATCAAGTATTCACTGAAATATTTTAAAACCTTTAAAATAATGTTTCAGTAAAGTTTATCATAGCAGAAAAATATGTACTGTAACCTTCAATTTTAAAGTTTCGTTGTTGAGAATCAAAGTTTACAGAACTATGACTGTAATGAAATGCCATAATAGTAGACATTTCTGCCCAAGAGTAGGAATGCAGGTAATTTTGTTCTTATCACTTATTCATTGCTTTCTGTCTCCAGCAAAATAAACAGGATTTATTTAATATTAAGTGAATCTAAGTTTTAATGTGTGATTTTTGTCTATCACCTTTGCCATGACAGAACTCTGTTCCCCCAAATTTATATGTTGAAGCCCTAATATCGTATGCGACCGTATTAGAGATAAGGCTTTTCAATGAGAAGGTCAAGGTTAAATGAGGTCTTGTGGGTGGAGCCGGATTTTGTAGAATGAGTGCTCTTAGAAGAAGAAGTGACCCCAAGGACACAAGAAGAAAGAGGCTGTCAGAGAGCTAGGAGGACTGCCTCACCCAAACGGGCATTCTGTAGACCTCTAGCCTCTAGAACTGAGAGAACATAAATTTCTGAATTTAAGCCATCCAGTCTGTGGTATTTTACTATGGCAGCCCTAGCACACTAAGAAACTTTATAATTTCATAAACATCTCATGCTCCTTATTATACACACGCATATATATATACACACATATATATATATTCACACAAACACACACATACATAATTAAAAATATTAGTGTTCCAGGAGCTATTTTACTCAAAAGAAAATGTAAGCTCTCAAGCTCCAAGGACTCTGGAGAAACCTAAAAATATCACTAATTGTCTTGTACATTTTTGAAATCTTTCAGTGGTAATTTATGGTAATTGCTGCTGCTTTATCACAAGTTGACACAAAAGGTTATGCCTTTGTGACACTGTGCACTGTCGAAGCTCTGCCTTTGCCTGATATGGTCCTGAAATTAGTTAGTGTCCTCAATTATGTGAGTTTCATGTCAGAGGCCAGCATTTTCAGGCATTAGTCTGATCCTTATCAATGGGCCTCTGATAACCCTGGGATAACCTCATTCTCACCCTGAGAAGAACAGACAAGTCTCAGAGTCTATTGCTGCCACTTTGATCTCTCATTCCCTCTTGGGGGCTGAACTCCTTTACTGGTTGTTTGGTTGTTTACATGGTAATAGGGTTTTGCTTCTGGTTTCTTAAATTACTAAATTTATCTCCTGTTAGGATTCACTAGTCTTTGTATGACATATTCACTAGGTCAGTGAATACTAGGCATTTAAAATACTCTCATTACTCCTAGGATATTCCTGTCACTTACCTACTTAAACCAAACCTCTGGGCCTCTAAGAGACAATCTATTTAATCCCTTGCATTTTTCAGATTCTAGAGAAGGCTTGTATCTCAGGATTGTTTTCCACCACACGACTGAAATGCATTGCGATGGCCTCATTCCAACCTCTGCTTCTGTCCTCATATTGTCAATGTAAGAAATGTCCAAACCTGCAAAACATATTTGTGAGTTTCTTGAGCCAAACTGATGACAATTACAGAAAAGCATGATCTAATACCCCCTGGAAAATGACAGTTTGCAATTTCTTTTATGCATTTGGAATTAAGGAGGGAAGATAAAGAAGTTTACATAAAGGTGAGTGAAAGCAAGGCAGGGTTTGGATTACAGGGTAGTTAACAAGATTATATGCTCTCTTGAAGGTGGTTATACCTTCTAGAGATCTGCAAAAAAAAAAAAAATATATATATATATATATATATTTCTGGCATTTAAAAGGTACACAAGAACAATAGACAGGTTTGGCCTTAAACATCTTTCACTAAAGAAATTACAGGCCTGGGACTTAACTACCCACCATGACTTGCCTGTTATGAATTTATGATCAGATCATGCTGTGAGGTTATTTTTGGTGAGATTTATTACAGACCCCCTTTTTTCGTCCACAATATCTTTTCTCTCTAACTCTACTTCCTCCTTATGATAAGCATTTTTGTGATTATATTGAATTGTCAAATTAAAAACAAATCCAAGTTTAGGTAAAAAGAAATTTTATTTAAAAATACTGTTGCCACAGGGAGAATGCTTTGAATTTAGGTTCTGCAAGTGTCTCAGGGAGAATTCTTCCATACCTAGTATTGTAAAACAGAAAGCACGTAACATTTCCCTTCTTCTAATATGCATTGGAAATGTTAACTAGAAACCCATAGAATGCCTGACCACAGAGGTTGTTAATTTGTTGTACAATAATCCCATATGGAGTGCCTGTTGGAGCTTATGGAAACAACCTCTGAGTGCCACCCAGCAACAATACTGGGAGATGAACTTGAACATTTCCATTTGGGAGACAATTACTAGCTTGCTATTCAAAGCAATCAAAACTCTCCCTATGAATGAGGAACAAAAAGAAGTCCTGAAACCTGCAATGTTTGTACTGTCATGGGTGATGTCAAAGTAATTCTTAACAAAAAAGACAGTGCTCACAACAGTTCCATAATGAAATGGAAGTACTTTATACAGGAACATGCTGCAGGGGGAGTGCAAGGAGATACTCCTGCACAGGTGACCTCTTTTCCCTTAGGGGTAACTTTGGAACCCCCTGAGAAAATGCCATATACTATAACCAGACTGTGATTCCGTGGGTCACTTGAGCAATACCCTATGAATGGGTTTCTGTTTACCAACAACGTTTTCTTGTTTTAAGAATGACAGTTCCAAGGTGAATGGACAGCATCCTTTGTAGAAGTCTGGCACTTCGAAAAAAGTAAAAACAAAGCAGGTCAGTAGGTTAAATCGTATGCTGTTTGCCCTTATGTCTGGGTTTTACTAACTCAAGATAAGGGGCCGGTGGTTTGGGCATAAGGTCAGGGAGAAGGGCAATAGAAGAAGGCTTATTAAAGAGATGTTTGCACAGGACACTGCCCTATAGGAACCAATATAGGAAGATGAGGGGTGCATTGAAGTAGAACAAGCTAATGCTTTTCAGAACAACCACTTCCAGCATCCCCGATTCTGGGAACAGGACAATGGAATCCTTGTATTTGGAATTCTCTCAAACTCTACCAATGCACCTCTTTCTTTGGCTGATTTTAATTTGTATCCTTTACTTATAATAAGCTATATTTATGAATACAATAGTGTTCAGTAAATCGTGAGTCTTTTTGGAAAATTTGTGAACCTGGGAGTGTCTCGAGGGTCCTCCTCAACTGGCTATTTGTGTCAGAAGTAAGGGCAGGCCCTTAGAGGACAACCCACCCTCTAACTTTGTAGGTAGAGGCTTGAAACTCCTCATATCTATTTCAGGTCTTTCAGGGTTTTTTTTTTTTTTGCTTTATTTTTTCAATTCTGCCATTCCATTACTGAATTCCATAGAATAAGATTGCTGATCACTTAAGAATCTTCATGAATGTAGCCAGGGATTGAAATCTCAAGTTTATTAAAATGATAAACACATTTTTTGTGAATTGTGGCATCTAGATGTTGAAAAGATATACACAAGAAATATATATATACAATACATATTTATATATATTTATTTTTCAGTTAATTTTCTTATCATTATCAATATATTTTCATGTCATAGCAATGCAAACATTTAGTCTTATGCCAAAAATATAATTTTATCTTTTGAATGTTGTGAATTTCTTTCTTTCTTCCTTTCTTTCTTTTGATTGTTTGCTCATAATATCAAAATGCATTAGATAGTATTCATAGCCTGTGATTTTTTTTGCTCATTTGAGACAGCTTAGGATTTTATAACTTTATTTTATCAGGCTATTTATGCTTGTTATTTCCTTAGGCACTCAAACAACATTCACATTATATATATTTTATTACTATATATTTTGGGAAAACAACTTTTATGTGTTGAGTTTTATTTTGTAACCAAATAGTCTTTCACTTGAATTCTTGAATCATGTCTTACTAAGTTTGAGTTTTTGGCCAAGTTCCAGTTTGTTCAACTGAATTTGAAAGATAGCTGTAACAAAGTCTTCTGAAACAAATTGTTAAGTTATACTTAAGGATAACTCCACCTCTGTGTTAGAACACTGTTTGTAAATGTCTCTTCGTGTATATTATACAACAATCTCCAAGTCCCTCACCCCCCTCCCCATCTCAGGTTTGTCTCACAGTTGTGCAGCATTACTTTTTCTCTACTAATATGAGGATTTAAAATGCCAATAATTCCATCTTTTAGGGTGCTGGCATTTAGTTGTGTCTTCAGTATGCAGAACTGTGATCAGGGGCATAGTTTAGGTAGAGCTGCACTTCTCCTCTGTTGGTTACAGCTCAGTTGTTTAACAGTCTAGTCACCCATACACATTCTGATAAAAACATGGGCTGTTTGTTTTTCTTTTGAAATTTACTGATTCTGGGATAACCTCACTTTTCCTAATAATCTTATTCTGGCCTCTTGTTCCCTGATCTGCTTCAATCCCTTTCTTCTCACAGTTTGCTGCTTACCTCTAGTTCTACCACTAGATGGTACTCACATATTTTTGGTACATTTCAAATACGAACTTTGTTCTTCTGGTAAGCAAAATTTTAAAAATTCAGAAATATAAATAACTCAATATTGAGTCTAAGTAAATTAAATTTTTAAATATTTTATTAAATTTAATTAAAACTATATACATTTTAGGCTAAATGAAAAGCTAAATGCATTATTTTTTTCCTGCCTGGCTTCTCTGTAATGGATTTTTCAGCATATATTTAAGAATGTGAAAATATAAAAATGACAACGATACTTGTTTTACATTAATGTATATGCATAAATATTCTTCTTCCAAATTCCAATACTTGTTTTTTTTGTTATTATGTAGTCCACATTACCCTGTATTTCTTCTCAATTTGGTCTATATACTCTGCCTTCCTGTTTACCTTATACTTAATTTTTGATGGAATTATTTAATGTTAGTTAGTGAATAAATTTGAATATTACCTAATATACACTAAAACTATTCTTCTTGCTTAATGTAGTCCAAGCAGTATTCTAGATATTGCACACAAGGTTATCATTGTTAAACAGTTTATCATTGCACCAGCCACGACAGATACAGTTTTAGTTTTCATTTTACATATGGGGAAACTAAGATTTAGAGAATTTAAGTAATGTCCCCCTAGTCACACAGAAACTATAGCTAGAGCTTGGAAACTGTCTCCTTTTAATGTCACAATTATTATATATTTCTCAATACAATAACAATAACTTTGTTATTATGAAACTTTCCACTACCGAAAAATGAGGGAAAGTGTGTGTTTGTGTGTGTATATATATATATATATATTTGTGTGTATATATATGTTTAAACATATATAATGTTTAAATTTAAAGATAATATGTTTAGTTTTGTAATCATTATGGAGATAATAAAATCAATAATATGTATACTTCTGATGGGGTCACAAGTTGAATGTTAAGAATTGATGGCTGATTAAGATATTTTATTAACATGACCTTAGCATCAGAGATTAGTGTTTACTTATTTATTTTGCTAATGCTCATTGATATTAATCTTGTGTTTCTATGTCAACCTTTTTCTCTGTAGTATAAAGGAAAAAAAATATATATATACAGGGCCTCATTTAAAGCCCTGTTGAAGAATAACAACAACAAAAAATACTGACTGTATCCTTAGTCTATCTGTAAGCAAGAAGAAGCTTGGTGTGAAAGTTATATTTTGAGCAGATCAAATAAACATTTCTATATTGTGTGACTTTGATTTGGTTATGGAGATAAAAGGAAGACATTATGCTTATTAAACCAAAAAAATTTTTGGTTTACTAAAACAAGTCTCTTTTTCCAAGCTAAGTAATGGTAATTTTTGCGTGTAGAAGTTGGAAATCAAAAGCCAGTGGCATTTGGCTTGGAAGATTACCTCATAGGGTTTTGACCTTAGCAAGATGGTTTTAAGGTGAAAAAGTGATTGGGAAGAGCTAAAATCTTCAGTTTGTAGGGAGAAATGTTTAGCCTCAGGTCATCATGGTACATGAGAGTGAGGGAATGAGACACATAGAGGGCACAGTACAGAGAATGAGAAGGAGGAAAGGAAAAGAGAAACGTTACAGAGAAAAAAGGCATAAGAAGAATAATGTGTTCAGGAACAAACTGGGAAGTGAAAGACTTTGGGAAAAGATGGTGAGAAATGTCAAGGTCCATAAAATAATAATGATGTATTCACATAAATGTTAGGTGAATTTTTGGTGTCAAACTTTCCATTTCCCATTTTCTCACCCCAGGACATTTATTAAAATCCACATCATACAAGCTAAGTTGACACCTAACAGAATAAGAAAGATTCATATTTGGACAACTAAGGAAGGCAAAGTGCAAGTAGAAGAGAAAGCAAGGTCCAGAACAGACAAACCCAGAGAGAGAACTGCTTAGCTGTTAAAAATATACCTTCATCCCAAGAATCCTCAAAGATAAGGAAGAAGTTTTGAATATGAATGGAATAGAGCAAAAGCCATTTGTTCAAAGATCTGGTCATTTTCAAGCACATATTTTAGGCTACATTTTCATGTGGATATAAAATACATATTGATTTCAACTCCTATAATTATATTATAGTAATTTTACCAACCATGTTGTTATAACTGAATATATTTCAGTTTTGCTTTTTTGCATTACTGATGAAATGTTATTAAAGAACTATGTATATGTTAAAGAAGTATGTATAAGATGGGCAATGCCTAAACAGAAGAGATATAATCTACTTTTATCTTACAGTAGAGATTTGTAAATACAGAGAAACAGAACCAATTATTGGTCATGTGGTTTTAGCTGGTTTTTATTTTCTTCTATGACTCATTATGAGTTTCATTATTATGTATTTCAGCAAACACTTTATTTGGTCAAGGCTCTTTATCTGAAAGGATGACTCAAGTCTTCATACCTGAAGAGCCTGGGCCATTAGCTGTTCTGTCCAGGTTGCATTTGACAGTTTTCCATTCATTCTAATCACAAGCATGGTAATATTAAGAGACTTCCTAAGAGATCTCTGGTGTTCCAGACACATTCTTCCTTGCCTCGAGTGTGGAATAGCAACCCAATTCCCTCTTGGTAGTCAGGATCAATCACCCAAGCCAATACTGTAACTCTCTTCTTGGCCTCTTGATTCACACACATTAGAAGTTCAAAGTGGCAGAGTAGCAGTCTGACCTTCCAGTCCAGTAGATTTATTTTTGCCTCTCCTGGTGGAAACATTCCATCTTTTGAAACTGAAACCTATAGGCTTACCTATCATGAAAAAATAGAGATAGAAAGCAAAGTTTTTCTACTGAATCACTAAGACTAACAGTAACTGGTACCATTACACTTTCTACCACTTGATCTGGACCCATGAATCTCAGCTATGGGAAAAAGCAGTATCATATATTGGGTGATAATTCAGAGCATATACATTCTCCTGGAGAACCTTCCTCAGCTCTGCAAGGCACTGTCAGCCTAGCCGGTTCTGTAACTGAGTCTTCGAAAGGCCATTTCTTGCTTCTACCAAGCAGATTGCTTCACAGTTGTGGTTCTATTACCTTCTTGGGCTGCTATACCAAAACACCACTTCAGGTAATGGCAGAGGTGGCTGAGGACAAAGGATGCCAGGCATCTATGGAAACCTCATTCTATTTATTTGATTTTTAAAATAATCTTCTGATGAGGCCATCCTTTGGTAAACATTCACATGGATACAATATATTTATGGTTTGGCTCATTCAGAGGGCTTCTTGCCCAGATTTTTTGTAATGAATTCATGGCCACAAAACACAAATCAGTATGTAATCATTCATGTGGCCATGTCTCTTTTCCAACAAAATGAACACCCAGGTTCACTCCTTGAAGTTCTTCTCACTCAGAGGATTTCCGTTCACCACCGTTCCATAGGGAAGTCCCAGAAAGTGCAGGAGACTGTTCTGCATGGTGTGGGCCAAGCTCCCACTTGGAGATGCACAGGACCCATGCCCATGGGTAGGTTCCCCTGTGGGAAATCAGGCCTGCAATGTACCTAGGCTGCTATGAGTCTTGCTTTTTGCTAAAAGTCCCTCACCCTGAATTGATGACATTTACTGCAAAACAACTTCCTAAAATCCATGCTAAACCTTCTGAGGATGAGTGTAACCGGTTCAACCACTTTTGCCTTTTCATTTGCAAATATCCCTCTTCTGTGATGTGATTAGCAGCATCAGCTCCTTTGTTTTCTGTAAAAGGTAACTACCTAAAGCGAACCTGTGCATAGTAAATGAGGACCATCATGTAATGGGCGGAGAGACCCAATAAAGGCCTATCATGGCAGAGGCCACGGTTTTTGCTCCCTTTGAGAGAAAAGCCATGCTGTCCCTTTTCCTCCACCACACTCGGTAGTTCATGTGAATGTCTCATTTCATCCATAATGATTTGGACATTGCAGGCTGGTGTCTGCATCAAGAAAGGAGCTATAGTGCTGCACAGGTCCACTCTTACGAGATGCCTGCATCCCATAGAGGACCATCTATAAACCAGGCTGGAGCCTTCTCCTCCTTCATAAGCTGATCATAAGCAATTCCCTCATGGTTATAGGGGCAGAATGGGAGAGAGAAAAAAGTAGGGCAGGAGTGGGGACCATGGGCATTTGGGTCACTTCATCATTTAACTTACTTGTGACTCCAGGGCCTTCTTGGGCTGATCCCATACATATCAATTTCTTTGTTGTTGAAGTGCCACTGTGTCCACACAGCTTAATATCTACCCAGTCAGAGGACACCCAGTTCTGCATTGGCAACTCAGGTTGAATGGTGACATGGTGGCCCATAACTAAACAGTATCTGGTATAGTCTAGGGGTTAAAGCTGTTTTTCAAAAGTAGAGTAGTTGTATCCGGGATATCTTGACTTTGCTCATAAAACCCAAGGACCACACTGTGATTCACCTGTAAGTACCTGTCAATAGCCCCAAACAGTGTTCTTACCAGTCACTGACATTTTCAGCACCTTTAAACCTGTTGGATCAGATGGTTGAAGTGGAGGAACAGCTTGTAGACTAGTGTAGATCTGTCATGGAGCCTTCTCTTATTTTGGGCTTCCCTCAAAACTGTCAGCTCTGGCGTCATTGGGCAAATCAGCCAGAGTGACACACCCAGAGAAAGCTTAGGTTGTCTCTAAAATTATAACAGACCAACTAGGTTTCGCGCCTCTTTTAAACTGTAAAATACAGCAAATGCAGCAACTCAACCTTCATCTCAGAAAAGATTTCTCAACATTTCCAACACTACTGATCCCCTAGAAATTTCACTGAGATAGAAAACTCTGAATTTTCGTCAAATTTATTTTTCATTCTCTAACACAAAAACATTTAATCAGTAAGTCTCGATAGTTACTCACTAGATCTAGTGAGGATAATGTCATCAATGTAATGAATCAGTGTAATATCTTATAGGTGATCAAGATTCCTGCAAATTAAAATATGACATAAGCCCTGGCTGGTGTAGCTTAGTGGATTAAGCGCGGGCCTGTGAGCCAAGAGATCATGGTTCGATTCCCAGTCAGGGCACATGCCTGGGTTGCAGGCCAGTTCCCAGCAGGGAATGCACAGGAAGCAACCATACATTGATATTTCTCTCCCTCTCTCCTTCCCTTCCCCTCTGAAGATAAATAAATAAAATCTTAAAAAAAAAAATAAAATATGACATAGGGTAAAGAGTTGACCTATGCCAGAGGTGGCATAATGAGGTGGTATTGCTGGCCTCCCATCTGAAAGCAAACTTCTGTTCATCTTTATTTATAGGGATATAGATGAAAATATTTTCCAATGCCTGAGCTGTGTATATGATATGAAGAAATGTGTTAATTTTCTCAAGCATTGACACCACACCTGGCAAAGTGGTTGTATATGGAGTCAATGCTTGGTTATACTCATGATAATCTACTCTCATCCTCCGAGGTCCATCTGTTCTTGGTGAAGGCCAAAAATGTGGTTTGGATGGGGATGTGGTGGGAATCACCTACAGAGAAGAACAATCAGGAAGCAGTTAATTTCTGTTGATAGTATTGAATGATGCATCTCCTGGACCCTCCCTTGTTGGGTAAGTAGTTCTAAAATGATAAGTCCATTCTAACATTCTAATCTCTCTAAGACTTTGAATTCTTTCCTCTGCTGTAAACCAAGGCAGGTCCAGTGTGTCAAGTTCACTTAATATGATCCAACTTTCTGTCTATGTTTCAGAGCAAATGATCTGATAGAGCCCTTTCTAACTTCTTAAGTTGAAATAGTAAATGCAGAAATGTCAATAAATTTGGTGGGATCCAACCTTATTTCTTTCCACCATTCCCCATACCCTTAATATGAACCCCATACATATTGCACAGATTTTTGTCCATATAAGTTTAAAAATTGAATAAAGTCTTTAAAAAAATAAAATAAAATAAAAAATGAAATACTTCTTTTGGACTATAGCACACTTCCCCATGTGTCACACTTAGTAACTCACATGTAGGAGCCTCCTGAGACTTGGGCCTAATTATGGGTCTAGAAACAAAGAAGGATTGTGGAAGTGGGCCAACAGTGTCCTGCAAGGCAGTTTCCTCAGGGTAAGCCATTGCATTTTCTTCAGGCAGCGCAGGATTAATCTCCTCAGACGGGGATGGAAAGGCTGCTGGAACTGGCAACTGGAAATTGAGTCGTCAGTATATTTAAATCTAATCAGAGTAGAGAGCCAGTTCTAGAACAAAACCAATTCGGAAAACTCATTCTTAAAATTTCATTTCTCGCTACTCGTACCAAAATCCATATTAGCCAAGTTTCCCCAGAAAAATGGAAAGAGTAATGTGTGTGTATGAGGGTCTATGTGAGTAAAAGTGTGTGTCTGAGTATGTGTGAGAGTGTGTCTGTATAAAGGGAAAAAGACAGAGAGACATAGAGAGATATTTATTTTTCATAAATTCACTCACAGGATTATAGAGGGTTCCAAGTCTGAAATATGCCAGCAGGTAGGAAAAGATTTCATGTTAAAGTTAAGTCCAAAAGCAGCCAAGCTGGAAACCAAGCAAGGATCGATGTTTTAGTTCAAATCTGAATAGTTCAAACTGAAGGTCATCTGCTGGTAAACTTCCTTCTCACTTGAGGGAAGTCAGTTGTTAGTTCTATTCATACTTTCAGCTGATTGGATGAGGACCACCTATACTATGGAAGGCAATTTTCTTTATTAAAATCCACCAATTTAAATTTTAACCTTATCCAAAAACACCCTCACAGAAACTTGCAAAGTAATATTTGACCAAATATTTGGGCACTGTGGCCCAGACTAGTTGACATATAAAATTAATCATCACACCCCACATTAACATGCAGCATAAAATAGAATATTTCTCATTACATACCAAATGCTTTTTTATTTCAATAGTCTTATCTCTAAAATTTTTGCATAGAAAGTAAATTTTAATTAGTGTTTGACTTCATGCTTTATTGTTCTTTCTTTTTCTCTATAGAATAGCAGAATGAAACTGTACTTCCTCTTTTCATATAAATGTCTTTAGCACATGTATCAATCAGCTTTTCATGTGGTAAGAATAATCCCCAACCTCAATGGCTTACAAGTGTTTATTTCTTCCTGCAGGGTCTGCATCTCAGTTGGGCTAAGCTGGACTCCACAAGTGCTTTTATTCTAAAACTCAGGCTGAAGAATCATTTGCTCTCTAGATATGGTATTGCTATTGAAGAAAACTCAGAAGGGTCAACCATAAGGTGATGAATCTTACAGCCTCTACTTAGGCTGAGAACGCCACTCTGTTTCACACATTCTGTTGGTCAGTGTCACTCACATGGACCAGAACAGAGACAGGAGGGTGGGAATGCACAGTTTTTGTACTCTCCTGGAATGCACCAGAGTTACATAGCAAAGGGCAAGGAAGCTTCTACTATAAGTAAGTAGCTAAATGGTGTAAGTAATAAACTAATCTATGATAGTGTCACCAACAAAATTCATTATAACCATATCTACAACACCTTGATAGGTCGGAGGAAAATATTTTTTAATTCACCTTAGTTTTATGCTGAAAAAATATATTTTTCACACTAATTAATGGTGGAAGCAAAAGCATCATGGCAAACATGGCTAGCTTTTAAAGCAAAGGCACATAGTGATAGAAATTATTATTGGAAATAATTCTTTTTGTTGTCTATGTGCATTGTTTCAGGCTTTTCACATGTCTGATTAATATGCCCTTTTATAACTGTCATAAAATTTATATGAAGCAATGACTTTTATTATCTCCATTTTAAAATTAAGAAAACTGAGGCAACAAAAGTTTACCAAAGTGCCTATAATTAGATAGGAAATAGAGTCAGAATTCAATTTTTATGTAAGAGCCATGGTATCACACTGTTACTGCTGTAATATAACACAGGGAATTATGCCTTATTTTATTTTTAATATAACAAAAGCCATTGTATGTGTTCTTATTAAGAATGCCTGATAAAACTTATAAAATATATATATATATTTGAAGATTTTATTTATTTACTTATTGTAGAGAAGGCGATAGAGGGAGAAAGAAAAGGAGGTAAACATCAATTTATGGTTGTTTTTTGAACACTCGCTACTGGGGAGCTGGCCCAGTCCCAGACAAGTGCCCTGACTGGGAATCGAACCAGTGACCCTTTAGTTGATAGGCCGATGCTCAATCCACTGAGCCACACCAGCCAGGGCAATATATGTTAAAATTTATATTAATTCTTCTAAAAAGTGGATGAAAATATAGACACACAGCTTCTCAAAATAACTTTTCTAAAGAGCTTTGAAAGCATTTACATATTTAATTTAGAAAGATGTGTTTCACATAAGGCTACAATGTTGGAGTGATGGATTTTACATTCATAGATTTAAATTTAGGCAATAGATAATTTGACATAATTAGAATCCAAAGGAGTTATTTTTAAAGACATCCCCATTATTCATTTAATCAGCTTCTGTCAGATATTCATGCTTTTAATTTCTCTCTGTCACACTTATACATAAAGAGACTAAAACAGTCGTATATGTGTTTCTAAAATGATTACCTTTGGAAAGTTAAATTTTTGAGTGTGTATTGATAAAAACTGTTTCTAAAGTGTTGGTCTTCAAAAAAGCTAACAGCAAGACTTTAATTTTAGAAGTCAAAATAAGAATCTTATGGAACAACATATGGTGTATGCATGTAAATTTGCTAAATTGTATAGAACATGAAGCTTGAATTATACGATGGGAGACCCTCAAAATGGAATTTATTTATAAAAAATCATTCATTTATTCTTGCAATATTAAACGTCAGTCACCTTCAAAGTACTCTCCATTCGATGCCATATTCCTATTGAGATATTTTTCCCACTGCTCAAAACGGTTTTTGATCTCATTAATTTTGATGACATTTAGTGTTTCTGCGGTTTTTTGTGTCATCTCTTCCACATTGTCCAAACATTTCCCTTTGACGATGTTTTTCATCTGGGGAAAAAGTCACTCAACGGAGATCAGGTGAATAAGAAGGGTGAGGCACAGGGGACATGCTGTTTTTGGTCAAAGACTGCTGAAAACTCAGCGTGGTGTGGGCAAGTGGGCTTGTAAATCACCCATCATGAAATGGGCAAACGTGCTTAAAGAGCCTTCAAAAAATTCACTGAAGGCGATCACAGCCTCTCACAACAACGCCAGCTGATACAGATGGGTTCTTACCACACTCACATAGCCGGGGAAAGCCTGCAGTACAGGGGGACCATCGTCCAGATACAATGGCCTAAGAGTATATAGTTATAACTATATATAGTCATATATGTATGTATTTATATATGTATTTTTAGATATATTTATAAATGTATTTTATATGATATACGTATTATGTATATATACATATATATATACATACATGTATATTATTTCCTTATATTTGTGGAGCTTAGATGTCCATGATCAGGTGCACAGAAGGCTTGTTTCTTCCATGGCCTCTTTCCTTTGTTTGTAGATGGCTGCCTTTTTCCACTGTCCTCACCAGGCCTTTTCTCTGTGTGCATCTGTGTTGTGATAAGAATCTTCTCTTTTTACAAGGACATTAGTCATACTGGATTAGGTTACACCATTAAACTTATTTAAACTTAATTACCTCTTTAAAGACCCTATTTCAAAATACAGTCACATTCTAAGGCACTGGGATTACCACTTCAACATATAAATTGGAAGGGGAGGACACAATTTAGTCCCTAATATTAATGTTTTAATATTAAAATATATTGTTTTGTTTATCTTAAGTACAATGCAGAATTTGAAAATGTAAAACAATGTTTACTATAATTCCACTTTCCAATTAATTGTTTAATATAAGATGGATCATGGAAAATTATTTTCAATAAAATAATATAAATATTGTAAGATTAATAAAAGGGAAATATTAGAGTTTTAAGTAGTGAATGTGTTATAATAATATCTTCATCTTGATCATATGTTAAGCTCAGCTTGGTTTCTCGTCTCTTTTCCTGGGGATTTTTCTCTGCAGTCCTTTATCTTAGTATATCAATTCACATAAGTAGGTCAACTTTCATGATGATCATTTACATCCTCCAGCTTCAGCTTTAACTCTTATTTTTATTTTATGTCCCTTTCATATATTGCTACTTAAGGTATCCTGCTGGTACTTCAAACATGACTTGGATAAAATGAACTCATCATATTCTCCTTCTAGATCTTTCTTCTGACCGACAAATGTGATCTTCTCTCCTTTTTAAAAAATATCAGAAGCTAAAAGCAGTTTTTCAAGCATAATTTTATAATTTGTATCTGTATTCTTTTTTCTCATTTATACAAGCAACCTTTAAATTATACTATGGAAATGCATTTCTTCATGTTTATTTCTATTGTTGCCTCTAGACCAGCATAGGTTATCATTCTTTGACCTTCAATTCCTTTACAATCCTCTTATGCAGCCCCTTAAATTCTGACCACTTTATTATATTTATACTGAAACTTCTTCCTATTATATTGTCTGATTTGTATCTTTTGCAGAATATTTAATAACCATATCACCCACCTGCCCGACACACTGTGCTTACAAGAAATGTTCAAACAATACTGACATTCACAGTCGTCCACCTGTTGACAGCATTTTAAATAGCAAACAATTATCAAATATTTTTCATTAATTCAATTTACAATAAGCTTTTCAATTTATAAGATGCCATTCAAAAGCTTATCTCTTTAGTTGTTGATTAGTTGTCTGTTGTTTGCAAATATCACCACAGATTTAATGGCTTCAAATAACTAATACTTATTTATAACTAATAAGTTATAAACTAACAAATTCGTTATAAGCAGATTTGTTATTTATAACTAACAAATACCTAACTCAGATCCTGTGAGTCAGGAGTCAGGGCACACTTTAGGTCAGTTCTCTGCTCCCAGGCCTCAAAAGCATTGAACCAGAGTTCCCGTCCTTCTAAAGCTCACCTGGGGAAGGGTTTCCCTCTAAGCCTACATGGTTGCTGTCAGCGATCAGTTTCCGGCAGGATACTGGGTCGGGAACCTCAGTTTATCGCTAGTGTTGACTGGAAGCCACCCTCAGCATTTTGTCTTGTGGCCCACAATATAGGAGGCACACCACTTGCCAGCTTGAGAATTAAAACCCAGCAAGGAAAATAGGATCTTCCAGCAACATGATTGGCACTTGTATTCAAAATAATCACGTACAATTAATCAGTTCATCAGTATGTGCCTCCTGTCACATGTGCTGTATGCTAATGGTAGAAGCAAGTTTCAGGTCCTTCCCATATAGAAACCCTGTCTTTCCTTGACCCAAAGGGTTAACTCATCATGTTTACTTATCCTGGTTATTTTCATTTCTCCATTTCCGTCTATGTTAATATATCCATACCCTTTTTCCTTAGACAGCATCCTCTGATCAATATAATCTCAGAACTATTGAGAAAGTTATTATTTCAAGAAATAATTTGACAATTTGACATCTAAAAAAGATAAGAACTTTACATGAAAATTTAAGCTACCTACTGTTTGTCTAACCCTATTAAGAGAAGAAAAGCTGAATATATATTATACGAGAAAAATGTCTTTCTGCCATCTACTTTATTTCTAAGGTAATATTCATGTTTCCCAGTGTCTGATAGAATCAGGTTCATGCTTTTATAACAAGCAATTTGGAATCAGAAACTATGTCTTATATATAAGCTTCATAAAGGAACACTATCCAATATGTAACAATAATTCAGCAAATGTTTATGACTGATTGACTGATAGATTGAGTCAAGTCTGAGTACTAGGTGGTTGGATACAGAATGCAAAATTACTTTTAACCAAGAAATTTAATATGATCTTGTAATATAATCCACATGAAAACTAGGTTAGGAAGATAAATATTTCAAACATAGATTAATGTCTACTAATTTAACATGATGAAGATTCCTTTTGAAACAAAGAAATGTACTACTTACTGAATAATTTTTGCTGATTACATGGATTTTTAAAAATTCAGCATCAAATGATATGTCCTTTTTTGAAATAGTAATTTTCTCTGAGTTTGTTAGTTATTTTAAATTGCTGTTGAAACTTAATTTAAAATGATAGAATCATATTATCAGAATATAAAACAATGACATATGATATAAGCTTGGTAATAAAAAAGCAAATT
>CM052540.1:175983107-176018846 GCA_028533065.1 Trachops cirrhosus
GATCCTTATGAGTGGCCACTGGACCTGACACCAACAAAACAAGACAGCTTGGTTTATGCATCATAATAGATAAGATGTACATACTATATGTAGATTGAAGCATTAGGGTGTGTCTAATTGCCCCAGTCAGGAATAAATACTCATTCATTTGTAATTTTAGATATTGATCTGATTAGTCCTTTTGTCTCAGATGTAGAATATATCATCATATGTCAGTTACTCAAAACTAAGGTGGTTTTTTCAGTATAATTTGTTAATAACTGTTTGATGTTTGTTTTAGACACAAGTAGATCATCTATTTTTAAAATATCATGTTTTATCATACTGTCATTATCTTTGTATTCAATAGCTATTGGTTTGAAATGTAACTATGAACAGAAAACAATGATATTTTATTATGTAAATAATGTATGGGCTAGCTACTAATATCCATATACTACACTCTCTCAATTTTGAATTTTAAATATTTCATGGAAAATTTACTTTAATGAAAGTAATGGAAGATTTAACCATGATGATATAGGGCCAACAGTTAACAGTTAACTGTTGACAGTTTTGAGTTAACAGTTAACAGATAATATTCTATTATCTCTCAATAATCAAAAGTTGTTACTGTGTTATCCAGGCATAAATAATATACAGACATATCTTTGTTCAGTAAAGAAATTCATATATTTATTCTTTTAAGCCCTGAAATGAAATGTCTTGGATTGTGTGTGCTCTGAATAGCAAGCACATGTTACTTATAGCTAGTCTTTCAAGTTATTGGATGCTATTGTTGTCCAAAATTGTAGTGATATATAGTTTTTTCAAGATTAAAATGAAATGGCAAATGTATATGTCTTATTTATACCACTTGAGGATTTAAAAGATGCATTAATTCTTAGTATCAATATATTTTAAGGTACTGCCCTTTGAAGTGTGTACAGAAAAATTGTAAGATCTGCAGGAATATCACACTGCAGTATTTGTTGTTATTTGAAAATAATTTTTTCAGTGTGCACATAACTTTCCTCCCTTCTCTTCCTTTACACAGTTTAGAGACATCTGAAATATATACATTCAAATCACATTTGCTGACTGCAAAAGCAAAACAAAGGAAGGCACTCTATTGATATACAGTCTCGAAAGCTATTTCTTTAGAGATCAGAATGGCGCTGATCCTAAAAGTGTTACTGTGAAATAAAACCAGGGAAGCAATTGATAGGAAGTACATGAAGATGAAATAAAAGCTTGACATTTTTCTATGAAATATGATATGAAATGAAAAGTTCTGTACTAATATAGCTTAGGCCAAGCACCTGGAGGACAAGGATAAATATTCCTCCTCCTGACAAACAGAGTGGTTGAAGTGTACAGAAGAGTAAATGACTTTTCCAATTTCTTCTAGGAAGTCAGAAATACAACTCAGGGAAAATTCTTAGATTTAAGGTCTCAATAAATTAAGCACAGTGAAATGCTGTTATATTTCTTGATAACAAATGGAGCCATGGACCCCGTTCAGAGAGTAAGTTACGGGTTTTGATTTAAAAGGGGTTATAATCCGAACAATCTCAGGACAGGGGTGCCTACTGCAGGCCCCAGCCGTTTACAGTAGAACCTTAGAAGTCTTTGGCATCTCTGCTCTCGCTCCACTCTCGATGGACAAGAGTCTGTGGAAGAATGCAGTGGTGATAGACTTGAGACGCTCACTCCTTCCTAACAGAAAATCCCATTGACTTTTGCATCTAATTTTCCCTTCATTTCTCATGTCTGCTCATTGCTTAAGTAGTGACAACAAAGCTTCAGAATAAAAACAATACATTCCTAGATTATTGTTTATTCTCACTCCTTAACCTTTTTATTTCATACTTTTCCATCCAGTCCATACACACAAACACACACTCACACACACTCATACATATGTACATGTTTTCCTTCACAGAGTTAGTAATTTTCCACCTTTCAAGGAAGATATATTTAAGGTGGCTAAGAGCAAGCTTTTTAATGATAAGAGTTAACATTAGGCTGTTATTATAGTTTGCTACCATCTACTATTTATATATGATGACATTCTCTCCAAGACTGACACAAAAAATTTCTATGTCAAATCAGTAATATGAAAGTTTTTCCCATTCTATGATTAATGGTAGAAATTTGTACTGTGCATGCACAAATATTTCAGAAAAAAGTAAAAAATAGGTCAGCAGATTATTTTGTTTTGTTTTTGCATTCTCCAGTTTGACTAATAAGACAGTATATTATCCTTAAATCTCATGGGACCACCACACATTTATATCAATGTTTATATTAAAATATTATTAGTGTACTCTAAATTATTAAAGCATTTACAAATCTAGTGCATATATATGTAAATGATTTAATATTTTATTAGTGCTGATAAATAACCTGACTTCCATTCAAATAAATTTATTTACCACATACTGGAATCAATAATGTATAATTCATGACTTTAAAATAGACTAAATATAATAAAGTTTTTTAAAAGCTCTATTTTATTAAAAAATTCACATTTTTTTTACTTAACTAACATTTTATTTCTTAAAGTACATTAGGAAGATAATAGCTAGTAACAAATTAAAACTGTTGATGACCAAAACTTGGAGCACTGCTTTGCTAATGCGAATTTGTTTGCTATTTTTGTTTTACCTCTATCTGTGGTACGTGCAACGTCTGCTTTGTGCTGCTCAGTGTTGTGCGTGGTTTTCTTCCCTCTTGCCGGGTTATTGGAAGCCGGTTGCTTTACATGCCCTCCTCAATGAATTCTTTGGAGAAAAAGAATTTTTCTCCAAAGAATTTAAGTTATAAAATCTCTCCTTTTTTGCCTAGAAAACTCAAAAAATTGGAAAAAAATACAAAGTAAATATAATTCCTTAATTGCCAATTTTTCTTTGTACAATTATAATTAGATGATTTGTACAATCATTGAAGCATATTACTATCCTATGAGAGAATGAGAGATTCCATGTTTTTTCCCTTTTTAAAGATTTTATTTATTTTTTTTAGTGAGAGGGGAAGAGAGGGAGAAAGAGAGGGTAAGGAACATCAGTGAGTAATTGCCCCTAGCACACCCCCTAGTGGGGACCTGACCCACAACCCAGGCATGTGCCCTGACTGGGAATTCAACCTGCGACCCTTTGGTTTGTAGGCCAGTGCTCAATCCACTGAGCTACACCAGCCAGAGTAGAGATTCTATGTTTTGAGGACACCAGCAGAATTCTATGTTTTGTTATATCATCAGCAGTTTACAGTCTGGTACAAAGAAACCCTCAATTTGTTGAATGTATATGTGAAGTAAAGGTTGACTCCAGGGAGAGTAACACTACAGAACACATACAGTAGTTCCTAATTGGGTGAGTATATGTATCTTTTTGCCTAGGATAATCCCGTTCTCAATTGACCCAGGAGAATAATGAAGAGTATTCTCTTTTCTCTCTCAAGGTGTCCCATTCTGATTATAAGTAAGGTCATCTTACTCTATCTCTATCCATCCTGTGTTCTAAGTGTTTTTATATGTACCAACTTGTTTAATTCATAATAGATCCCCAGGTGGTAGGGACTACGGTATCCCTAACAGACAGAGGAGGGAGTGGAATTAGAGAGAAGTTACCTCATTCATACTTTTGGAACATGGAGGACCTAGGGTTCAAATTCAGGCTGTGTGACACCAGAGCTCTCCCTCTTAAATCACTGCATAATGATGATCTGAAGTGTTTCATGAACCACACCAGTGGTACTGATATGTAATGACAATGAGATCAGAATAAAAATTTAAAATATTCTAGAAGAAATAATGTACAAACCACATAGAGGTGAAAAGGAAAAACCTTCGGCTCCACATACTGCCCTCTATATTTTCCATTCTGGTTGTGAGCCATGGTCAATGCTGAGATCTACTGTGGGTGTATGTTCTTGGCTCGGGCATTGCAGTCAATGCATCTTTAGCTATTGACCATGTACTGGGTCTTCAACAAGCTTACAGTTCTTCTATAAGTGAGGCTTATTTTTTCCAGTTCATATATTATCAGGATAATCCATTCAGGAGAATTTCAGGATCACTCTTTCCTTCTTTTCTTGCACTAGTTTTCTATTGTAGCATACCAGATTACCACAGACTTAGTGACTTAAAACAGTCCCAATTTATTATCTTACAGTTTTTGTGAGTTGAAAGACTAGGCACAGTTTTGCTGGGATCTCTGCTCTGAATCAAATTTGCTTGCTATCTGCAGAAATTTTTGACATTTCAAGGCAATATCAGCTTTTTTGGCTATTCACTCTCACTGTAACAACAACACATGTGTGTATAATACATACATACAGAGAGAAAGAAAGATTTAAACTTTGCATTAGTCTGAAGTTAGTGTACCCATTACCCTTCTGGTAGTCTAAACATCTATCTTGAGAAGAACAAACATAAACAAACAAACAAACAAAAAAACCATGAACGGACATCTGCATGGCTTTGGAAGCTGAGCTTTACTTATGGAGGCTGCTTTGATGCTCTGGCAGCATTTTCACCAAACAGATAAAATAACTGTATAGAGTCATAATGAGTTCTATTCCCAAACCAGTTGTCATAAAGCCACTAAACATTCTTACCACCAGTATCTGAACTAGCAGGTCTGGAGGTTCAACTTTCATTCTCCTAATTCTTCTTACTTGTCACAACTCTTGCATATCTACATTTTTTAAAAAGGGATAGCAACAAGACTATCTCTGCTTGCCTAACATAGCTTCCTATTTCCAGTAGAGAAGGCAGGCATCGACACATTTGATTCCTGAATTTTACTGAGAATATTTTCATCAGAGACCTTTCACGTTTTATATTGGACTCATAGGAGAGTATCACCATTGTTTCTAAACTGTCCTACTGTTGACAAAAGACATTCATGAAGAAATAATTTAATCTGACACCTAAAAATGAATAAAGTTTTCTGGGCATGAATAGATTATGCAGAATTTCATTCCAGGTAGAAAAGAACAGTGAGTGCAATTTCCTGAGGCAAGAATGAATTTGGTCTACTTAAGCAAGGAAACTAAGGCCATGAAGTTAGAGTAATGAATAAGGAGAAACACAGCCTAAAGTGGGTAGCTGGCATTTTTGGTAATGATTTTGAAATCTATTCTAAGAGACTGGGAGGCCATTGAAGGATTAAAGCAGATTATAAGCAAGACAAAATTTACATTTATAACCGTATCTACTGTGTGGAAAGTAGATACTTGAAGAAGCTATTACTAGAAATCAGGGCAAGAAATTGTGGATGCTCAGGCAATTGAAATAGCAATAGACAGAAATGGATCAACATGATTATGTCAAGAGGTAGAGAATAAATCACTTTGTCAATTTCTGTTGGGTAAGGAAAAGTGAGCAAAGAGAGCAGTTGGGGATAATTCCTAAGTTTTTGGCACATACATATTTCAGTTTCTAGGCTAAAGAAAAGTGGAGATGACGATTAAATGTCATGATTTTAGTTTTAATGGATAAACTTAGATATAAAAAGTATATGATAGCTCATGGCCAAAGTATCACAGTAACCCTGCAAATTACAACTTGACATCTATGAATTAAATCATAGATACAGATTTGGAGATGGTAATTTTATCATTTATAAGGTTTCTGACATCTGTTTATTGCTGTCCATTCTTGTTATTCTAGCTTTCCCCTAAGGTACTGTATACTCTGCCTTTATAAAGAAACAATATGTGCGCCTTTGTGCACCTACTTCAATACGAAGTTTGAATGTCTTTATGTCTAGAACTCAAAAATATCAAGTTAAAAAAAAGGGAACAACTTAATATCACTCTATCTCCCCAAAGGCAATGATTACCATAATAGAGTAGTGTGGAAACATCAGTTTTTTAGAAACCTTAGTCAGTCTTCTTTTTTTAATGAAAGTCATCAAAACACACTACACTGGTCTCATCTTAGACAATCCCCTTTAATATAAAACTTGCAAAATCTATATGTATTTTACTAAAACTTTTTGTAAAGCACTTTATTTATTTATTTTCAGACAAAGGGGAAGGGAGGGAGGAAGAGAGAGAAGCATTAATGTGTGGTTGCCTCTCTCGAGCACCCTACTGGGGCCATGAACTCAGGCATGTGCCCTGAATGGAAATCGAACCGAAGGCCCTTTGGTTCTCAGGCAAGCACTCAATTCACTGAGCAACACCAGGCAGGGCTTACTAAAACCTTTTACTGGAATTATTATGAGTTAACTTTCAGATATTACTTTTGATAAAAACAATTTTTGTTGTTCATTTATACTAAATATTCACAATAGTGAAGAGGCTCTCCAAGACAATGGAATCTTAGTTCTCTGATCAAGAAAAGAGGGATTTTTTAAATTTTCTTATAGCATCATTCATTAAATTGGAAGTTAGCTTAAATGAAATTATGTTAAAAGTTATACAGTAGTGTCATGCTAAAAGTTTTATAATTATTTTTGTCTAATTATTTATTCTAGATTTGGATTAAGTAAAATCCCATTACCCCATTGTATTGCTAACACTTTATTTCATGCCCTCCTATAACATATTACTGTCTTGAAAATGATTATAGCTTCCTCATTGTTCTTTTATTACGTTGTACATGCTCACTCCAATCTATTTCCTATATTTGTATTGTTATAATTTTGAAATGCCGATTTGATTTTGTATATTCATGCTTGAACTGCTCGTAGGCTGAGGACAAAGTGAAGCAGGCTTAGCTTGGCAGACAATCCTTTTGCGGCCCCAGGGAGCTTCAGGAGTTGTTCCTCTGTGCTCTCCTTCCCACTGTGTGCGGTCTTCAGGGTGACCACCTTCTGATTGCCCAGGACCAGCCTGCTCTGTGCCTGCTTCCCCAGATTTTCCTCTGTTTTAATTTGTTTCCGAATTTGTTCTTTTTTCATAAAGTATTATTTTAATATTTGTATTAGAATAGCCTGGATGAGTTTTTAAAATATTTAAATCCTATTTCCAGTTTCCTCCAGCACTTAATAGTGACAGAAATGCATGTTTAATAAATAGATCATTACTAGAAAATGAGTAGTGATAGCACTCTTCTCTTATCTGGATATGTTCTAAAAGCAATATAACTAACACTTCAAGGTCAGTGTGTAGGGCATGTTACTACAGCAAAATGCTCCGAGTTACAAATGATTAAGGACATCTTACTCATTATAGTAAGGGTGAATCCTCTGTTTTATTTCTGGTCATTTAATAATATATCAGCTTATGTTGCCGTGGTCCATGACACATCCAGCATGCTCCAAGAAACCTCTAAGCCACTAGATGGCAAAGGCATTCGGAAACATAACACACTATAGGTAATGTGCAAAAATAGAAATATGTAGGAAACTATACCCTCCTTCCTCATTAAAAATAATTAACTGCATTTGGGTAACAAGTTATATAATTACCTGAGCAGATTTCATTTCTAAAAGTAGATGGTTCTTTATCATCTTGAATCTGGGCAGATCTTGAAACTACTTTGAACCATAAAACATAGCTGTTCAAGGCATAACCCTTATGGGGTCTGGCAGTTGCTGCTTTCTGGTTCTTGAAATGATCACACTAAGGATCCAGCCTCCATGCTGTGCAAGGTCCAAGCCACATGGATAGGTTACACGTTGGTGTGCTTGTCAACCAAATCAGCTAAGCTCCCAAGTAACCGCTCAGTATGTCTTTCTCGTCTTTTAGCCTAGTTGAAACTTCAAATGACTCAGTGTTTGCCAACATCTGGCCGCATTTGCATGAGAAAAACAACTTACTTGAACAAAGTTAAAGAAACAAGCAAAATTATAATGATGACAATGATGATCATAATAATAATAATGGTAATTAATTGTTTTACCCACTAAGCTTAGGATGAGTTTGTTATACAATAATAAATAACCACACTAGCTACTCTCTCTACAGTAAGCCTTTCACATTTTATATGCATTTATTTGTATTTTTCAAATTATAGTTTACATTGAACATTATTTCACATTAATGTCAGGTGTACAATGTAGTGGTGCCAGGTTTGGGTTGGGTAGTGACCTGGTACCATGCATAGTTATTAAAATATTGCCAACTTTATTCCCTATGCTGTACTTTCCATCCCTGTGACTATGTTCTGACTGCCTATTTGTACTTCTTAGTTGCTTCACCTTTTCAAATAAACTTTTTTAATCCTTTAAACTATAGGCTTTACAAAAACAATTCTTGTTGATTTCATTCATCATTTGATCCCTCCCCAAACCTTTACCAATTTCTGAATCAGAGTTGGCCCTTACTGGATATGTGTTAAAAAAGTGAATGAAGAAATTATATGGAAACTGCATACAACTCAACTCCAGTTTTGTTTTCATCAAATATTTCTAAGCCTTAACTCAATGAATCATCACTTGCATACTTTTAAATCTCTCTAAACGCACAAGTACATTTTAAACCCATGTTCCAGCCATGCTACTCCCATTGCCTGGCATGCCCTTCCTTTTCTGACACCTGGTGAATTCATCACACGTTAGAAAAAACAGTGTCAGACTCCCAAAGTAACCTCCTCTTTCTTAAGTATGCTGCTACGTGGTGAACATGCATCCATTGCTAACTCATCACATTATGTTTTGAATGTTTATATTGTTATAGCTCTTTTAAAGTGTAGAGAGATTGAAATAGACATGGTATTTTATAAGCAAACTTGAATCATAGGACAAATAAATACATAAAATATTTAAAAATCAGCATCTTAAATATGTGAAGAGATTCATACTAGTTTAGAAGATTGTTGAACCCTAGTAGAATGACCCATGAAAATTTAGCTCCACATACTGATACTTTATGAATCTGTTATATTATTTATGTTGTTAAAGCTATTAAGTCCTATTTGGCCTAACATTTTTATAAAAATTAAGGAATAGAGAAGGAAATTACTTCATTTCACTATATTTAATGTATACATTCAGGGATATGAAAGAGAAAGGGATGTCTACTTCATTTAATGAACTATAATTTTTTCAGTCACATTAAATTTAATTCTAAATTTCATAAAATATGACAATAACAAAAATTATTCATATACAAAGAAAAAAGTAGTAAGTTGCTTATCTTTAAAAAGTTCTGTTACCATTTTATTATGGAAACCTATACTATAATTTTTCTGAGTTTTTATCTTTTTAAAGAAATATCAAAACATCTAAAGTTGTATTATTATAAGCCAAAAGTCAAGCTTTTCTTAATTAAAAAAATGATTTATTTTACCAGTTTATATAATTTGGTCTTGAAACTTATTTTTGAGATGTGGCAATTTTTTGTTTTTATACCACGAAAATCTCCTTATTTAAATTTTAGTTTCTTGATGTGAACAACTTATAACTGTAATGTAGCCCTGGGCAGTGTTGCTCAGTTGTTTGGAGCAACATCCTGAAAATGGAAAGGTCATGGGTTCAAATCCCAGTCAGGGGACATGCGTGGGTTGTGGGTTCAGTCCTCAGTCAGATGCCTGTGAGAAGCAACCAACTGAAGTTTCTCTCTCACAGTGATGTCTCTCTCCTTCTCACTGATCTCTCTCTCCCCATCTCTCTCCCTCCCTTGTCCTCTCTCTGAAGTCAATAAGCAGATCTTTGGGTGAGGATAAGAAAAAAGGATGATACAATTTCTGTGTGTAAGTGTAAATTATTTTATATATTAGTTGAATAAAAATTACCATTTTAAATTTTATTAACCATGCATTAAATTCTTCATATTATTTGCTGGAATATATGTGAAGTTTAGTATATGTTTCTTCTAGAATATTGGGGACACAGTGAGGGTACACAGAATTTTTCAAAAGACTAGCATTGAAAGTTTACCTTTAAAATGACACTAGTTTCTAAGTTTTCTGTCAAGAATATCTCAGTTTTAAAAAAATAGCATACCAATGACTCATATTAAATAGTAGGTTGTGTTAGTAAGGAAAACTAAAAGGCACTAACTAGTACAAACATCTTAGGACTGACACTACATAAAGGAATCATTCTTTCAAGGAGGAATATTTGTTGAAATAAAACATCTGCTAAAATGTCTTTCTCCTGGGTTCCTGTATAAATAAATATAATTTCCAAGCCAAAAGTGTTTTATTAGTGATAAAATTACCCAGTTAAAAACAAAACTGGAGCTTTCGTTTGAAAACTAGGCATTGCAGGAATCTGACCACCATCATCAGAGACACCTGCTCCCGACTGGCTTGCTACCTTTTCACACCTAGGAGGGAAAGCAGCGGTTTACTGTAAGTGCATCTGGGAAATTACAGCTGGAGTTTCAGGGAAAATGGAATGCTTCAATCATGAAAAATTGGTGCTATGATAAATAAAAAATAAGTCAGACAAAGACAAATATCATATGATTTCACTTATATATGGAATCTCAACAAACAAACAAACAAAACAGAAGCAAACTAAAAAAATACAAAGAACAGACTGATGGTTTCCAGATGGGATGAAGTTGGGGATTTGGACCAAAAAGGGAAGAGGGTTAAATACAAATCGCCAGCTATAAAAATAGTCACAAGAGTGTAAATTACTTCATGGGGGATAAAATCAATAACATTGTATTAACTATGTATGGTGCAACAAGTCCTAGACTTATAAGTGTGATTACATCATTAGGAGTGTATAAATGGCTAATCACTATGTTGTACACCTGGAACTAATATAATGTATGCCATGGGATTGCCTGAGGGAGGGGAGTGAGGCTTGGTGGAGGTGTGCAAGGGGAGAAAGAGTGGGGGTAAATGTAATAACATAAACAATAAAATTAAATAAAAACAAGATAAAGTTTCAAACTCAAAACATATAAATGATTGACAATTAATTTATTAAAAAATATAAGGAAAATATGTTCTAATAAACTATATATGCTAAAATAAAACACATAATACCATCTTAGAACTTCATACAAGGGACACCATAGGGAGAAAGTAGTTGGAAATAATAAGTAAAATGAAATTAAGAAAAATTCCTGGAAACTCACATTTTTAGAAAAATTATTACATTTCTTAGAAACTTAGGGGAGTTGTGTTAGTCCTGCTTCAGGCAAACTTTAGTTTGTTTGTTTTTTTTCCATTCAGAGTATGCAATGAAATAAGTGGGATTTGTTTTTATTAACACAATAAGTAAACTTTTAAGTTTGACTTTATTATGACAATTTGTACCTGAGTCTCCCTGTAATTATTTTACTGTACTACATAAAATAAATGCTTTGATGTATAATTCACAAGCACTTATCAAGGTTTTACTATATTCTAAGTCTATATATATGTATTTAAATTTTTTATTGTTGTTCAGTTACAGTTGTCCCCATTTCCCCCCATTGTCACGCCCACCCCACCTCTCCCACATTCTGTTTTCACCTCTATTGTCCTCGTCCATGGGTCCTTTTTCATTCAATAAATACTTACTTAACACCTACTGTGGACCAGGATAGATTCTAATTCTTCATGGTGCAGCTGTGAGCAAAGCAACCGGAAATGTTTCTTCCTGTCACATATCTTCTAACAAAAGCAGGCAGACACATAATAAGTAAGATGTGAAGAATGTTAGATATTAATAATATGAGACTAAGTAAAGATAAGAGGAGAAAGGGGTTAGGATGTTGGTGATGGATTTCCTTACTATGCATTGTTAGTCACATTTTGAGCCTCTGAACCAAGCATATCCTAGGCATCCCAAGTTCCTTGTGATAAATGAAACAGAGATAAAGAGCACAGACCTTGCATGTTCTCATTCTGAAATGTTGGTTGCAATGGGAGACTGGGTATTCCCAGGAGCATGAAGAGTTTGGGGTCCTCCCTTTACTCCTGATGATGGTGATTTAGAAGACAACGATGGACGCTCCCTGACTTGTACTGATGGGAGCATGAGTGCAAAGGAGAGGGAGCTGTATGAAATGGTAACATATTGGCAACAAAACTAAACCGCTGTGTTCCAAAGTGCATTTTATTGTAGACTGAAATATTGAAACAGTAATCTATCCTCCAGGATAAAAACAAGTAGAATAAACATTCATAATCAAATAAGAATACAAACAGAGGAATAATGAAGTGTTCTAACGGAGTGACTGAGGTCGCCCTCATGTGTCTAGCCATTAACCAACAGGCAGAAGCAGTTTTTAGGACAAGGTAGACTATTAATAGAGTCCTGGAAACCTGGAAGTGACTGATTTGTTCTATTAATAGGTAGTCCGATAGCTATAGCAAATGACAGAAAAAGAGCACTGTGTTTAGGAAAGGGCTACAGTTTCTCCCACATTCCATATTCATTTTTTTCTTAAAGGTCTTATTCACTGTAGTTTATAGTCTTGTCCATAACTTTGATATTTTTTGGTCTCATAACAATTGTTGGTTCTTCCTGATTTATGTCTTTCATGTACAATGCTGCCGTCACCAATGTGTTCTTGTAATCAGCATTCTTCCCAGAACTCCACTCCTTGCCCAGTGCTGTCCTTTCCCCAACCCCTCAAAGCAGCTAACCTTATCAGAGCAGGCAGCTCATCTCACTGTATTTATTTGTGTAATGTTTTTGATTATTCTAATTATAGAAACTCTTTCAAAAGGGTTTAGAGTTGGTAATTTTAAAACTTAATTATACCAGGAAACACAATAATTCTAATGTTAATCTCTCCTAAAGTGGTGTGAAAATCCTTTTATTTGTGACAGATTGTCTAATTTAATAATCCATAACAAATAGAAAAATGCATAATGCCATTTTCACTCCAGGAAAAACCTCCTTAGAAGGCCTCCATCCTCCCCATTCCCAAGTCCCTGTTTTTTTTATTGTTGTTGTTTTTTCTTTTAATCTAGGCATCTTTCAACTTTTCCTAAGGTTTCTGTGAGCTCCCAATTTCATGATCTCCTTTTGTTTGAATTTTTATCTTCTACCATTTCTGTTTTGAGAAGATAACTCATCCCCTCTTCATTATTTTTTAATCTTTATTGCACTTTTCCAATTAATATGTATGCCCCTTTCACTGCCCTCCCCCACTCAATCACCACACTGTTGTCCAAGTCCATGAGTCCTTTTTACATAAAAATAGCTTCACCAAGTATTTTATTATTTAAAAGTTTTTAATGAAAAGAATTGGTCAAAATTCTAACTTCTTGAGTCTTTTTTCTTATTTTATCTCCACACTTTTGTCTATCAAGGAATTATTAAAGATTTTCTCTTGAAATAAATTATCCAAACTGAAATGTGTATATATATATATATATTTACATATAATAATTCAAAAAATAAGAAAATAAGAACCAAACAGACATAATGGAAGAGTTCTTACAAAAAGGCGAGAAGAAATTGCTTACAAACTTACAATACAAAGTGAAAGATGGGCATTGTCACAGTAACGTTACCAAGTACTAGTTAAGACTGCAACTGTGTTTGGAGATTAAGTTTTTAAAATGAAATTGAGTTAAAATTGAGGTCATTAAGGTGTGTCCTAATCCAATCAGACTGGAGTCCTTGTAAAGAAAAGAGAAGGTTGGAAAGCACACAGAGACACCAGAGCTATGCAAGCACGGAGGGACCACTGTGTCTGCTCCTGCTTACACAATAAAGGGGCCTCACGGGGTGGCCGTGCACAAGGCAAGGTAGAGGCCTCAGAGGAAACCAACCACACTGCCACCTTGACCTTGGGCTTCTAGGCTCCAGCACTGTGAGAAAAATGTCCCGTTGTTTAAGTCCCTCAGCAGGTACTATATTTTTATGCCATCACAAGCAAACTAATAGACCATACAAGTTGTTTTTCTCTAGGAATATACGTACTAAATCACAATTTACCCATGGCCTATTTTCAGTAATTTGCAGAAGAAAAGAGATAAATCAAGTTAAATATTTCTAAGTATAATACACAAATACAGGGTGGGTAAAACTTACAGGTATGAGTATGTGAAACACAGTTTATTTTTGTACTATTATTTATTAGTTACTGTTTAGTTTTTTCATATGAACAACTGTAAACTTACTTTTGCCACACCCTGTACTTGTCATGAAAATAATATTTCATAGAAAATGTTTAGTGTTTATTAGCTAGCCAGTTATTCTAATGATTATAGACTATATAAAGTCCAATTATTTATTATTTAATATTGGTTTTATAATTTAAAAATGGTGGCAAATAATTTTCTTAATTGTCTCTAGGAATAATATTTTCATAAAATATAAACAAAATAGAATTTCTCTTTAAAAAATTGATGGAATTTTGGGTATTACATCAATAATCTATTTTTGTTAAATTTTATTGGAAAAATTTGAGGAGAATAACAGTTTTTATAGAATGTAAAAAGTGAGGAGTGATATTTTTATTTTTCATAATAATAATTTTTTTCAGTATCCCCTTTTGAGTTTCTTATATAGGTCCTTGTATTAATTTCCTATTTCTGTTGCAACAGATTGCCACAAATTTAAGGATCTTAAACAACAGAATTACAAAACCAGTCTCAGCAGAGTAAAATCAAGGTGCTGACAGGTCTGTGACGTTTCTGCAGGCTCTAGGGCAGAACGTGTTTTCTGATCTTTTCTGGCTTCTACAAACTACCTGCATGTTTTTGCTTGTGTCCCTTCATCAGGCCCGTCTCTGCTTCCACGGTCACACCTCCCTGCCCTCCGCTTCTGCTGCCACCTCCATCGTCCCTTCCAAGGGCACCCTGTGCGACTGGACACCCGGACATTTTGAAACTTCTAAGACACTGGTGAAAGGCTGACTTTCTCTCCACAGCAACTCTACTGACAGTAAATATTTCTATTTTAGTGTGTTCTACAATCTGGGTAACTTTAAAATTTCTGAAATCATTAAAACTGATTTCTTTTTGCTTAACAGTTCTTTCTTCAATGTATCTCTTTTCTTTAGAGTTCTACAGTGAGTGGTAACAAGAAACCATGCCATATTTTCAGTGTTTCATTAGGACATCTCATTTAACCCCCCAAATTCATTGCTTAAATTTCTGCTTCCCACATATCTTATGTTGCAATTCAGCTGAAAGTCCTGTCACTTTATCACAAGGATCTCCTTTCCTCCAGTTTCCAGTAACATTTCCCTCATTTCCTTTTGAGTCTTCACTTCTAAAAAGTCTTTTCATGGCCATTTAGATATTTTTTAAGACAAAGTGGGTTTTCACTATCATGCTCAATTCCTTCTGAGACCTCACCCATAATTCTTTAATGTCTATATTTCTACTAGTGGCCTAATCAAACACATATAGAATATGTCAATAATGGTTATCAAAATTCTTCCACCCTCCATTAACTTCAACATTCTGAAGCCGTGTCCATATTTTTAGGTATTTTGTATAGCAACACTCCACTCCAGGTGGGAAATTTAAATCAGAGTTCTTCCAGAGAAGCAGAACCAGTAGTTTTTCTGTGCAGATCAGATACTTGAGTTGAAGAGGAATGTGTTGTATCTTCACTCCTGCATCTTTCAAGACCAAGTATTAATCTTATTGCTTCTAGGTTCTAATTTTGTAGGGAAAGGATGTTCTAGTAGCTTGCATTTGGCCTTTCCTGCCAAAGAAGTCTGGAAGGGATTATAGAAATGTTTAAAGGGGACTCTGCCCAGGTAGCTCAGTTGCTTAAAACATTGTCCTTATACATCAAGTGTGCAGATTCTATCTCCTCTCAAGGCACATACAAGAAGTAAAAAAGAAATGCAAAAACAAGTGGAACAACAAATTCTCATTCTTTGTCTTTCTCGCTCTTTAAAAGTCAATATTTTTAAATGTGGACAAATGACTTTACAAATAAGTGTGAACTTGTGCTTAAAGCTTGTGAATGCTAGAATTTTTCCCAGATGTTACTGTGATCACCAAAAATATATTAATCGGTATAGTAAAAAGTGTATCTGTTTGCAGTATGAAGATGAAGCAGATTCAAATAACATAGCTTTTTGTCCTTCACTATCTTTCCTCTCCTACCATAAAAGATATTAAAAAAAAAAGTCAGGGAGCCAATTGCTACGTCTGTCTATTTTTATTGTGTATTCTAAAACTGAGAAAATACCATAGGTTCAGTTCATGGGAGCCACTGAACCTACTGTGGGATGGACAGGATCAAAAATTCTATTCATCTCCTGACCTCCATATAACCTTTCTCAATCTGGTGGACCACAGTGACTTTCAAGTTTTCCTATAATTAGTGTCATTGCAGTTCCAGTTTCAGGATTCCCCAAAAGTTTGGTTTCCCATATAAAGTCACTCTTGTAAATTGTTATATGTCCCTTCAGAGAATGTTGGTAGAAATATCAACAATATTAAGTATTTATCAGTACTGTACATTGTCTTTTTCAAGTGGACCTGTTTTTGGTGGAAGTGGGGTTCTTGCTGTATTGCAAGGAAAATAATTTCCTGAGACCTGCATGGAAGGACGGGGCTCTGTGGTATGGTTTATTGATGGTGTAACATTCAGAGGGTCCCCTCTTGACTCCCCAATATCTCACCTCTATCTAACCCCCCACAGATAAATTCTAATCTTATCTTCAGTGAGGTCAAGACAAAAGCCAATGTCCAGAGTTTTTGCTTCATACTAAACTTCAGTCTAGTCCAGTATCCAGCTAGCTTAGTGTGTGCTTCTAGCTGTAGTTTGTGTTGTATTGTAATGTTCAGGCTCCCTCCTGGAGGCTGCATGTGGAGTTCTCATGGCCAGAGGTCCCATGGCTGCTAAGGCCACATGACCATGTAGGGAGGATGAACATGTACTGATGGGGTGATTGCACATCACCCAGGAGAGAGAGAGAGAGAGAGAGAGAGAGAGAGAGAGAGAGAGAAAGAGAGAGAGAGAGCGCTTCTTTGTTCCCCTAGGATTATATTAGCCTGGGCTTGGGATGGATCAAGTGCCTTTTCAAATTGGTCAGCGAACTTCCCATGCTTTGTCAGGCCCCCTAGTTACTGACAGGCCTCTTTGTACCAGCACCTCCCCCCTGTGCCTCACAACAATTTGGTACCAGGAGGGGGAATGGAAGAGTACTAATTCCCTGGTGAAGCAAACAGGCTCATGCTCCCCATTTTATTAAGTTTAATGTCTAGTTCCCTTTGCTCCCCTTTCTTTTCTAAATAATTAGTTAAATATGTGCAGTGACTGGTGCAGCCTCCTCTTAATTTGAGTTCTATAAACTGGCACAACTTTAGAATGTATTGAGGACCTGCAACTCTCTGTTTTGGTGATTCAAGTTAGACTTCTGTTCAATCAACCTCAACCTTTTCTGCTTATATGAACCAAGTAAGAAATCAATGAACTGCCCATCAATTAATTTTCTAGGAATACTACCATCAATTAACTGTTTTCTTTAAATCTATTCCTGTCCGCACACTGGCTCCTCCAACTCTTAGACAACTGAGTTTTTTTGGAGGAGTGCCTTGACCAAAGGCAAAGGGTTACCTTGAGTAGTAGAGAATTGACCTTGTGAAAGAGATCTGGTCTCTGTATAGTAAACAACGGGTTATCATAAATTCAACCAAGTGGTGATTCCAAATGCAGCTGATGCTCCAGATTTGTTTCATTGCTTGAGCAAAGTTACCCATTGTCTGTTTTGGTATACAACTAGTTATCTGGCCTGTTTTATCCCTTGGTAACTGTTTGTAATGATCACCAGGAAAAGTTTGTTTTCAGCTCGCAAGAAAAGATGTACCCTTTTCCACAAGACATCACACTGGTCCATTACATGGATGATATCATGGCAATTGGACGTTGTGAGCTAGAATTAACAACTCATTTAGACCAAGTGGTAAGACATTTGTTGATCAAAGGATGTAAAATAAATTTTAGCAAAATTTGGCGGCCTTCCACTAAGTAAAATTTCTAGGGGCCCAATGATGTGGAGGATACCAAGATATTCTTTCTGGGAGGAAGGATAAGCTCTTGCATGTGACTCCTACTACAACCAAAATATGGGCACACAGCCTCATGGGGCACTTTGGATTTTAGAAGCAATATATTCCTCCTTTGCATGGGTCACTCAGGCCCATTTACCTAGCACCCTAAAGGACTGCTGGTTTTATTTTGAGTGGGGCCCAGAACATAACAAAACTCTGCAGCAGGCCCATGCTGCAATACAAGTTGTTCTACTTGAGCCGTATGATTCAGCAGAAGCCCTGACAGTGTGCTTAAGCGTCCATGGCAGACAGAAATGCTCTTTCAGTCCTGTGGCAGGCTTTTCTAGGTGGGTCATAGTGCTGACCCAGAGGAGTGCTGAGCCAAGTCCGCCCATCCTCACAGAATAAGCTGCTTGGGTTTAGTCAAGAATGAATGTTTAACTCTCTCTCACTTAGTTACCACATGTCCCCCGATGCCCAGGTTCTATAGATACCATAATCCTCAGGTTTGTCTAATGGAAAATGAGATCTAACAAGTTCATAAAATATCTGTGTAGAAAATGAAAGATTTTAATATTTTTTGAAAAAAATTAAGAACAGTATCAACACAATGTATTCTTTAGCCAAAATAAAACAATTTAAGAGCCATTTAAAGTTTTAGCCAGGTATTTAATCTAAATATAAGTTCAAGTGAACAGTACAATAAGGCCTAGATTATTTCTAGTTTTACATTTTTTGTATGTCCACATTTAGTAATTTAATCAATAACCTCCCTCAAGGATATTACCATAAAAGAATATTAAGCCCTTTAATTTCATCTTAATGTTCCTCACTGAGGTGGTACCATTTAAGATGACTTGGCAGATTTATCATGTCAATTTTTTTTCATAAAACAGTTTAGGACAAAAATTTTTACTCCAACTTATTATTCCTGCTTCAGTTTTACTAGGTTAGTATATTCATTACAAACCATTAAAAACAAATGTAACTATTTCTTTTTAGTGAGACACAGTGTTAAGTAATAACATGTCATAAAATCAGATAATGAAAGAAAATATTTTTTAATTCTATAATTAGGAGAATAAATGATCATGTAGTAGATAAAAATATATTGTTAACATTTTATCTCAGATATAGATTTGGTATCTTCTTCACTGAAATGTTTATGTACACTTAGAAAATAAATTAACTACTGTTAACGACTGTGTGACCATGTAGCAAATAAAATAATTTAAACTTTTTTTCAAAGATCAAATTACACAGTGATTAACGATTATTAATGTGCAATTCATGACAAAGTTTAATGGTCAAAATATTTAGCTTAAGGTACAATAAAATTCAGTGGTTTTGTTTTTGCTTTAAATTGTGTGCTGACTTACTTATGGTACATAAAATATTTGTGTAATCAGACATTATTGGATTTTTTACTGCTTTATTACCTAAGTTTATTGTTCAATCAAAAAAACATATATTTTAAGGTGCTTGTTGACAGGAAGTAATTTGAAACCCTTCATGCTGAAATTCCTCTTCATATTTCCTCCTACTGCCCTTTTTGAAAGAAAGAGGAGCTAGTCAGCAGATTTTGTATTTTGTCAATTTATTTTCTCTTCTCACTTTATCTAACCTGGGTCACTATTGTGCACTTGCATAAAGTTTTGACTATTCTGAAGACAACAATAATTGTTCAGCAAATGTCAACATTGCTAAGTTTTTGCATAATAAATACATGTCTTGAAATCTGCTGATTACATTCACTGATTAGATGTGAGAATATATAAATAAAGTAGAATGGAGAAAGATATGAAGATTCTCTGTACCATTAAGTCATTTTTAAATAATATAAAATACAAGTAAGGTTAAATTAGTTTTATAATATTTCAGTAAATTGAAGAGATTAAAGTTTGGAAATTATTGTGTGTTTGCTAAAAAATTAATGTAGTGCTCTGTTGGTAAAGTTTATCTTCACATTAAAATCTATAATGTAACTTATTAGAGAAAACAATTTTTAATAAGCAGGTAATTTATTCTTTAAGAAATAAAGTGTTATTTATCCTTCTCACTGTTATATGTACTAAGATTTTTTAAGGTTATTATATTATTTCATGAATTCTGATCCATGCTCATCAAACAAGCAATGGTGGATCACTGATATGAGGACATATAATGTCCCGATGAACATGGACAGGTAACTACAATATTAAAATATGTAACATATTACTCACATAAACTTTATATTGCTAATGTACTAATGCCATACAGCTCAGCTGGGAGACTTTCCATAACGCATCAGATCATTCAGTAACCTATGCTCTTGGGCTCTTTAGACTGGCCGACTAAAGGAAGAAAGGAAACATGGAGAACCATGTGAGATGTTATCATTGAATATGTCTGGAAATGGCTTAATCACTTCCCTTCCCACTTATTCAGCTAACATTCATTTTCATGGCCACGCTCCTACAAGAGAGGCCAGAAATGTATCTGGGAGAAAATAGGAATGGAAATTATATAGTGAGTCTCAAAAAAGTACAGAAATTTTGCCCTTTGTTTGATTAGAGCTGATGAAACCATTGGTGAAGAAGGAACCCTCCGTTCTGAAGTATTGGGATATAAAGTCAGAAATTACAGCACAGGATTATTTGAATAGCAGCCTCTATAGATCTGACATTTCTTGTTTTCACTGAGATCTATTGAGAATTCTGGAATAAAGGAATGTGAAAATAGAAGGGCAGTGTTAGGAAGACACAGCGACAGAAAAACATGGAACACTAAGTTGGTTTACAGGTATTGTAGGCTTACTAAATAACTAACTCCCTTCTAAGTATTTTTAAATAGTAGTTACTATAAAACAAAATACCTGACTTAAGCCTTATTTTTAACACCACTTTCCTGATAAAAAGTTAGGTAAAGAACAATATCTTTAAAGAGAAGTTAAATAATTTGTTCAAGATCACACAAAATAGTAACCCATAGGAATTAAACATTAAGCCACAGAATCAGCTTCCAGATGTCATGTTTTTAAACTCTACATTATATTATTCTCATGAAAAAGTAAACTCAGTTAATATACAAAACTAAAAAAATAGTTGCACAACAATTCACTTTTAGACATTAATCTAATATTCGGATGATAAGGAAGTTTGAGAAAGACACTAATATCAAATTATATCAAGGTACTTAAATGTATGATATTCACTTTTAAAAGTTAATTTTATTGGAATGTAGTAAGAATTGGCTGAGGTATGAAATTAAGTCAAATAAAAAAAACATATATATATATGCAACCATGTGTCATTACAAGTAAGAAATATACAAGGGTTAATCTGAATAGAAATTATTCAATACTTCATTTATATTTTTGACCATATTTATTGACAATATATCTTTCATACATACTAAATGTAATTGAATTGAATAGACAAAAATTAAACACTATCCAAACCACCAAAATATCCTTTTTTCCTGTTTATCATGACTGATTTTTTTCCATCAATTACAAATGAACTTCACTTTTTTTCTCACAGTCTAGATTTTTTTAAAAAATATATCAATCACAACATTGTCCCTGCTTTTGACAATATCCTTTCCAGAACAAACTATTACTTTCTTGAACCTTCTTTAAAATATAAACCCTATCAGAAGCCACTCCTCACACCCTCTTTCTGCAGCACCCATGACTCCATGTGCTTTGTTGTCTCCCTTTATCTTTTGCAGTAAATACTCAAATTCAACCTTCTTCAACTGTAGTTATATCTCTGGTGGGAATCTATAATCCTCTCTTTTTTTTCTTTAGATTCACTTAGACATAATTGACAAATGAAATTGAATATACTTAAAATGTACAATGGGATGATCTGGCATATTCATACATATTTATTGTTTTTGAAATTATCACTACAACCCAATTAATTAACACATATATTACCACACACGGTTTCCTTTTTTATGTTTGTGGTGTGAGTATTTAAGGCATATTCTCTTAGGAGATTTCAAGTATACAGCATGTATTATGAGCTTTAGTCTCCAAGCTGTGCATTAGATCCCAGATCTTTTTTATCTTATAATTGAAAGTTTGTACTCTTTGACTAATTCTCCACATTCCCTTCACACCATAGTCCCTACTACTCTATATTCCACTCTGTTTCTATGAGTTCCACTTTAACAATTATAACTGAGAAAAAATTAAGAAAGTTTATTCCCAATTAGCTGCTAAACTTAGCAGAAGCCTGCCAGTTTAATAAGAACACATTTATCCTGGAGAAATAAGTATAAAAGGAAGAAAGAGAAGATTGAGATATCTTACTCAGTAGCTACTTGTAATGAAGTATTTATAAAGATTAATTTATTCTTGCTTTAAATATTACTTGAATAACTTTGTCATGCTTTGGAAGAAGATATGAATTGAGTTAGCAGATGTAGAATATAATGTAAAGGACTTTCTATCATGGGATATAATAGGTGAGTGACAGAAAATTATAAATATTTTAGATGAACAAAACATTTATTCAGAGTTCCAAAAATCATTATTTTTTAATTCTGGTGCTGGCACAAGACAAAAAAACTGTGAGGACTATTAAAATCTGAGAATCTATAGCTATAAAGATCAGAAAGCATTGCAAAATTTAAAGAAAAAGGTTCAAGGAGATTTATTCTTCTTTTTAATATGTATGAAGTTGAGATCTATTGAAATGGAATTAAACAAATTCTGTCACTTTTTGGTTCAAAGGTACCAACCAACTGATGTACCAAAAGCATGGAAATCAAGAAAGTGACCCTAAACATTCAATTGTGAGAGAAATCTTTATAGTATATACTTAATTGTGATTTTTAAACAGATGTGCATATTTAACTTACCTGCTGAGCTTTTAGTAAATTAAACATACACTGGTTCCCTGGACAATATTTAAATTCACGGTGTCAAGACTATTTTAGGGGGTGTGGTTGGGAGTTCTAGAGCTCTAGAACATTGAAAGCATTAAGTCATTCCTTATATATTTGGCCAGATGTTTTATGATGATATTCTATGACTACTACTTTACTATATTTATATCCAAAATAAACAAAACCTTGTAAAAACATGACTTGAGAGGGAAAAAAAGATTAAAACATGTCAAAAACTTTTCTTTGTAATAACTGAAGAAATTTCAGTATGACAAATCTTATCAGATGACAAAGAGCTCTGCTCTCTCCGTATCATTCATAAACATTTCACTTAACAACAGTTTTGTTCTTCCTAGCAATCCATAAAGTGAGTATACTCTTATTACAACCCCTTTTTTCCCTTTAAGAGAACTGGTGTACAGAGAGCTGAGGGAAGTGACAGAGTGGAGACTGAACTCATACTTTTGGCTCTAGAACACTATGTGCATTGCCCCAGAGAACAAATTAAATTTCTGCCCAGTATTTCATTTGGTTAATAAAAGACAATTTGGATCTAAATGAATTTTAAATTAGGATTTTAAATTAGGATAAAGATTTTTAAATCCTAATTTAAAATCTTTAATAATTGCAAATATCATGTTAATTATATTTTCTTAAAGTAAAAAATAAAATGGCTAATTTCACTACTAATGTTGTAGTCTGTTTCATCCTTGTTTTTGTTTTTTTAATTAACTCCCTCCCCCTTATAGCTGGTGAATAAACAACAGACTATTATGCTTTGTCATAAGCAAATTACTCAGTCGAAAGAATTACATTATAAAAATACAAAAATTTGCTAAAACTACCACAGTATGTAAAGTCAAATTTAAGATAATAAAAATCAACAATGTAATAAAATACATCACAGTTGAGGCTAATATAGCATATGCATAGTTAAAATCACTTTACAATCAGAAGTAATTTACCATTGTATAAATATAATAATTTGTTGTCATTAAATCTTTGTGAAGAGATTCGATGATAAAAAGAACAATAGTTAGAGGGGAAAATAAGAATCCTTTTCTTAGTTTTCCTTATTGTGACAAGTAATTATCATTAGTCAATATTGAAAAATTAAATGACCATCAGATATATCACTTATTCCATGTGATTCCAACCCTCCATTAACTTACCCTTTCAATCTTCTATTCTTTTATTTTCCCATTTTTAAATTATTTTAAATGTTTAAACTACAATTGACATACACTATTAGATTCAGTTGTACAACACAGTCATTAGACATTTATATAATTTATAAATGTGATCACCTCAACAAGTCTAGTACCATCTGACACCATGCACACTTACTAAAGCAGTATTGACTGTATTCCCTCTGTTGTACTTTACATCATCATGGATGCTCTTTTCACTGGCAATTTGTACATCTGAATCCCTTCTTTTTTACCCATCCCCTAACACCTCCTCCCATTTGGAAACCATCAAAATGTTCTCTTATCTATGCATTTGCTTCTGTTTTTCAACTCTCTTTTAACACCTCTTTGAGTTGCCTATTCCCATGTTAAAATCAGGTATCATGTGGCATTCAACCCATTCTTTGTTATGTTAATTAGAATCTGTCATTTTATTCCATTTGAATCAGAAATTGTTTGGCTAAAAAACACGTCCATCATACTTCACTGTGTAGTTAGCCACATTTATTTGCCTGCTTCTGTTGCCTTTGTCCTGGTGACAGTTGTCTTTTTGTGCTGTCCTGGTATCACCCAGGCGCTCCCTCATCCTGCAATACCTAATTTACTGCTTCTTACCACTTCATTGCTAACCAATATAGTGACTTGATGTTCATTATGAAAACATAACTTTCCTCAAAACAGTTTACTGGTTTTCAAGGGAAACTTTCTTTTTTAAATGCACCTATGATGACTACAATGGGAACGGCATCCCCTGAAATTGCTAAAGCACAACACTTGCAAACATACATGTGCTGACGCCATTAAGGTCTTTCAGGATTCTCCATTTGGTGGCCACACCCAGCCCAAACTACATGATCCTGTCCCCTTGTTTCCTCCTTGGTCTCATTAGAAGTGGAGGCGCTTAGCTTCAAAAGATTTCTTATCTTACAATAATTTATTTTTCCTAAAAACCCTTGTCCAGCATTAGAATTTTCCAATGCTTTTTTCATAGTTTTTATTGTAAGAAATTGTTTTCATTTTCTTTTTCCTGTAAGATAATTGGAAGTTTCTCCTCTTTTACTATCTTAAACTGTCAAAAGTTCTGCTAGTTCTTTTTCTTTTAGCTTCAAACATATTAAAACATAACATTGGTAGAATAAATATTTTTAAAATATTAACAAAACCAAGCATACAATCGTGATATTTTCTATACTTAAAATAATATAGGTATCTTTCCATTTTTTCATAATTCTAAATTCTATGGTCTCTATTTATAACAACAATTTTCTCACCATTTCTACTCCATTCAGTCTCTAATTTAGCATAAAAATGAATGAAGAACTACATTAGGAGATCATAATCATTGAGTAGCTGGAATATTAATTGGAAAATATTGCAGTTAAATTTGTTCTTCCAATTTTGGAATATCATAATCATATATTTAATAAACAGATTACTTAAGAGAATTGAATAAGCTATTAAAGTTGAAAAAATTAAATAAGCTATTAATAAGACTATTATTCAATTAACTATGACATTTTTACTTCCTATTTTCTAAAGTTATTATATTGTTTTTTATCTGAGGTAATGTCTGATGAAGCTCTTCTCTGAATATGTTCTTTTATGGGAATCAGAAAGCCCTAACATTTAATATCTTGATAATTTTTCTTACATTACTAACATATTGCTAGGAAAAACTATGTTTTGTTCATATTTGTTTTACCCATACAGTATTGCATATAGTCTATACTCAATTAATATTTGGATATACACAGATTTCAACACTAAATTAATCAAGTTTAAAAGGTTGCACTAACCTTTCTCTTCCTTTCAATTAATGAAGGATACAGTTTATTGTAATGTTAAATTTTTTAGCTTAGAAATTTTAATCCACCATTGCTTGCTATTTTCAATTTGAGGTTTTGAATAATTAAATACAACTGAAATCGGTGAAAAGTTACAATATATTCATTAAGTTAAAGACTTTTATTCAATGATTGAGATGGTAGATCAATAAGTAAAAGTTTTATATAACAAGATCTCTATGTGATGTAAATTGCAAACTGATACAAAGTTAGAAAAATAGTAAATATTTACATATCTAAGCCTAGTTTCTATGAGTCTGTTACACACAATAGAAATGTGGATCTCTATTCAAGACTTAAGAAGAATGGGTCCAATATGATTTAGTTGCTCTAAGTCTAAACAGCATCCCAAGATAATACCGTGGATGGAATAAGTTGAAGACAAATGTGAAACAATCTTGTTTTTAATGGACAATATATTTTAAGAAGACATTAAATTAGCTATATCACTAAGTCAGTTAATAAGAAGTACTTCTTGAGAATCTATCATTATATACTTATTTGAATGGTTATTAAGATTTTAATTTCCTGCAAATAAAGAACAAACATTTACACCCTGGCTGCTGTGGCTCACTGGATTAAGCACTGCCCTGGGAACCAAAGGGTTGCCTGTTCGATTTCTAGTCAGGACGCATGCCTTGGTTGAAGACCAGGTCCCTAGTAGGGGGCACTCCAGAGGCAACCACACATTAATGTCTCTCTCCCTGAATTTCTTCCTCTTTTCCCCTCTCTAAAAATAAATGAATAAAGTTTTAAAAAAAGAATAAAAATTTATGCTATGTTTCCTCTTTGTTCAGCCATCTGAAATTAAATAATTGGGTCTGAAATGTAAAATTTTAGTTTCAGAACAAGTAGATATATTTGATTAATACAATAAATTTTCACATTAAATCTTTTCTCTTAAATGATCAAAACTATAAATTGAAATAACAATCACATCAATAAAACTAAAAGATCTCTTAATAATCTTAAGAAATCTTTTGTTGGTGATCTTAATTTGATCCTTAATAAATATGTATTCCTTAGATATTAATTTAGAGCTTTCATGTTTACAAAAGTTATAAATGTTTGAAAAGTATGTAAAATTTTCAAAATTTCCATAAGAGATGTAAAAAAAAAAATAATGGTCTCTAATTTGTGAAAAATACTCTTGAAGTACATGTACTGAATACACTTTCTGTCTCAGATATCTTCAAATATAATTATATTCCATTTGCATAGTAAGCCTAATCATTTTGTTTTACTAAAGTGAGACAGCTAATAATTGATGGAGCTGTATTTGAATGTAGTTTTACTTAGTTTCAAAAGCAAGCTGATGTTCTTAACATATCACCCTTCTGAATGCTGTCATCATATTATTTTTAAAAAATACACATGGGAGTTTTCTGTTGGGCATCATGATAAATTCTAGACTTTTAAATTTAACATAAACTAGTATTTTTCTGCTACTTATTAGTATTAACCAAAATATCTTTTTGAGTCTTCTTTTATGCAGTTTCAGCATTTTTTTTCATATATAGAAATTTCCTTTCACTCAAACCTCATTCCTTTTCATAATGATCAAATCAGGGGAATAAATGTCGTTTGTATAACTCAGGCATCCATTATGATAAATTCCCATCAGCAATTTTCAAAAGCTATCTTCATTTACTTTTGTAAGTGCTTCTAAAACCTCTAAAATGCTCATTTATTTCTCTAGTCACTAACAGTAATCTAGGCTGTGTCTTTTTCAACTGCCAATAATACTGATTTATATATTCAGTTTTGAGTTTTCCTTGTTACAATCAAATTGCAATTTTATTTCACTGAAAAGTAACTTGCTGAAAATTAATAGAATATGTTTATACTTAGCCAATATATAAAACATTATATATTTTAGGTAAGAGTGAGTTTGAAGGAAGAAACATATATTTTACTTACACTCCTGCATTCAAACTGTCAGTTGGTAAGACTAATATTATCACCCTATTAACCTGAAAATCAATTCACATAATTAATGTGAAAGTACAACTTTTTAGTGTTACAAGTAAATACTGTCTTGGAGGACCATGACATTTTTTCATTCTTTTAATTAAATATATTAGGGTGACATTGGTTAACAAGATTTTACAGGTTTCAAGTGTACATTTCTATGATACACAATGTATATATTGCACTATGTATCCACCACCCAAACTCAAATCATCTTGCATTATCAAATGATCTTCCGTTATCATGTACTTGAACCCTTTTATCCATTACAATAGCATTTTTAAAGTGAATTCTGTCTATAACATAACACAAGTCATAATTATATTGCAATGATATATAAGAGAGGTGACTCAAAATTGAATTTATTATTAAAATTAGTGTATTTGTTCTTGCATGTTTAAACTGCAGTCACCTTTAAAATACTCCCATTTAATGCAATATACCTACCAAGACATTTTTTTCCACTGCTAACAACAGTTTTTGAACTTGTCAATTTTGATGTTTTTTAGTGCTTCTGCCATTTTTTGTTTCACCTCTTCCACATCAGAAAAACATTTCTTTTCGAGGCCTCTTTTTCATCATGGGAAACAAACAAACAAAAAAGTCACTCAGGGAGAAAATGGGTGACTAGGGAGGGTAAGCCATGGAGGTCATGCTGTTTTTGGTCAAAAACTGCTGAACCCTCAGTGCAGTGTGGGCCGGTGAACTCCTAAATCACCCATCATGAAAGATTGAGAGAGTCTTCATGAAAACACATTGAGAGTCTTCATAAAAACTCACTAAAGCTGATTGCAGCCTTTCACAACTCCAGCTGGTACGCTGATACAGATGGGTCCCTAGAACATTCACCTAACAGGGAAAGCCTGTACTACAAGGGGCCCAACCTCTAGATGATAATTCCAGTTTTTTGAGGTATCCCTTTGAATGACTGAATGAAACTAAAAGAAGTACAACAATTTCATATTTATCACTACTAAGAATATTGTACATTCTTTTCATTACTTTTAAGTTGATGCTTCTCATCAGGAAGTTAAAAATATTCAGAAATAATTTTATGAGAAAGAAGTTCCTCCAAATAACTTCTAAATGCAGTAAGATTTAATGTGAAAGAAAATACATTATCTCGGCCTTAAGTCCTGAGGAGATGTTAATAGCAGTTTTAAGGAATCCTTATTGCAATTCAGTTAAATTTTAGTACTTAAAACAACTACTCTCTCCCAGTGAAATATGTTTATGGTATGTTTATCTTTAAAAATCATGTAGTGAAAGTTTTAGAAATATAAAACAAATATTTTTCTATTTAGGGATGGATTAATTTACAATTATGGAAAATGAACAATCATTTCAAAAGTATTAATTGCCACCATGGAATAAATTTAAATGAAGTCAAGGATGTAAAAGTCCAATGAAAATACATAATTACCAAGTCTATGTCTGTGTTGACTAATTTATACTATCTTTTTTTTTCCAGGACTTAATTCGATTTTTTATGTATACTTATCTCTTTTCTTTCTTTTTTTACAAAACATATTATTTATTTATTTTTAGAGAGAGGAGAAGGGAGGGAGAAAGAGTGGGAGAGAAACATCAATCTGTGGTTGCCTCTGGAGCACCCCTTACTGAGGACCTGGCCTGCAACCCAGGCATGTGCCCTGACTGGGAATTGAGCCGTCAAATCTTTGGTTCACAGGCTGGCACCCAATCCATTCAGCCACACCAGCCAGGGCTAGGACTTAATTCTTTTTCATTAATCTGCATGAAGTTTTTTTTTCTAGTATGACATGACCTCATAGGACTCCAACATGATCTGCCCTACCTGGGTAGCTCAGATTGTTAGAACATCATCCTGATATGCCAAGGATCTCTGTTGGGGGCACAAACAAGAAGCAACCAAAGAGTGCATGAATGAGTGGAACAAGTCGATGCACTCTCTCTCTCCTTTCATCAATCTCTCTAAAAAAATCAATAAGAAGACTCCAATATGATTTTGTTATTATAATTTTTATCATCATTCATAGCATGGCTCACTAGTATGTATTTACAATCAGAAAATAAATAATGGCAAAGGTTTAGAGGTTACCCAAAACAAACCACCTGTCATTCTCCCTCTTTGTCATCTAACTAGGGCTAAGCAAAGGACTCCTTGTCCATTGCAACTGAATACCACGGGGCATGTACTGTATCGGATTTTATATCAGGTCATGCAAGGCTGGTAATGAACTCTGAGCACACACTCCTGACATGACAGGGAACATAGCTTCGAATCATGAAATTAGTTTTCTGTCACTAAACTCATACTAAATGACATTTGGTTTATTCAAAGTCTTTGAATGATTGATAGTCTGGTATTTTAAAATGGAATGAGTTCTTAACTATTACTCTTCTAGCTGACTACATGTGTAAGAAACAACACATTTTCTCCCTTGATGAACACTGAAAACATGATACTAGAAAATAACATCACATATACATCAGAACACTGGATTTAAAAGGTCACTACTGTGAATACAGAAATTATTCACTTTAGGTACTAAATATGGATGTTTATACTACACATGTTCTATATAACTCATGGACACATACAACAGTGTGGGGATTGTGGGGGGATTGAGGAAGGTGGAGGAGAGACTGTAAGGAGGATAAATGGTAGTAAAATACAATAAAAATAAACTATTAAAAACAATCTGAGAAATTTAAAATATTTATTAAAAGCTTTCAAAAATTAAGAAAAACTTAAAGCATAATACAGTGAACACACAGGTATACATTCCAGAACCTACATTCAATCATTGCTTAATTCTCCTATATTTGCTTTACTCGCACAACACAAATCGAAATTGAAGAGATAAAATACCTAACGTTATCTCCTGTCATAACACTTTACCTTAAAATCTTGAACAAATATACTCAAATCATGAAACATATTTTCACATTTAACCACAATGAAATTATCATGCTAATAACATTCATATTTCTAATATACATTCCATTTCTAACTTTCCCAAATTTTCCCCAAAAGACTTAGTAGCTGACTTTTCCCAAAAAATATAACTAATGCTCATATACAGTGTTCTATTTTCTTGTGCCTCTTCAGTCTATTTAATTTAGTTATACTTTCTACCTTCATCTTTATTTTTAATCATACTGGCTTGTGGGCAAGACAAGGACACTCGCTCTAGAGAATTTTTTCTATTTTAGATTTACTTATCTTCCCCAAATTGTTACTTAATATATTTCTCTATATTCTGTGTTCCTGCTAACTGGAAATTAGCACCAAAGGAGAGAGGTGAGATTCACATTGAAGGTTTTAGCATCAAGAGACACGTCATAATATTTTGTTTCTCCATTGCGTGGTTACCATATTTTGTCGACATATATATAACAGGCAATCTGTGCCATGATACTTTGGTGCTGCATGAGTTACCCAGTTATCCAGCGTGTCCTCTATTGGGTTTAACATGATGGGCTGATTTTTTTTCTAAATCAATGATTTGGTTGGAGATCTTTGGCAATCTTCAAATTCTATGGTTCTTTTTATCAACCAGCATTATTTTCACAAGAGTGTGATTTTCCAACCAGCTGGAGTTATTGGATGACTGAAGTGCATTTTTGTAATGAAACAGCAGAATAACAGTTTGCCTGATTCTTTAATACCAGTCTTCAAAGTTAGAAACTGATGTATCAAAGACATCTAATTGTGATAAGTGTTTTATTTTATTTGTTTGGTATTTATCTTTATTTGTCTCTCAAAGTAGTCACCGATTTTTTTATTCAATTTTGGTCAAATCAATTGAAATTATTAATGTTTTGATACTCCAATTTTCACAAATAAAACAAATATTAGAGCATTCAAGCTAACTTCTGTATGTGTATGAGTGAATCCATCAGCCTTAGAATTCTTTACTTCCTTTGCATCATAAAGTATCATGCTCACTGTGTACATTGTTTAAGCTAGGTCTACTGTGAGCTGATATCCATGCACTTTAGTGGAAAACCAGCTAGCTTGTGGTTAGAGTGATCATTGTTCCTGGGATGCCAATGCTTTTTAATATTTTTAGGGAACAGATATAAAAAGTATTGATGAAATTATGACTTCCTATTTGAAATTTCTCATGCAGATTTAGTGCTGCAAGCATTTTATATAACTAAAATGTTCTTGCTTTGTCTTTTCTATTTCACTTAAAATCTTGGTTTCTAAATCTTTCACAATAATTTTTACTTGAATATATATCAGAACAATTATTTCTGAAGTATCAAAAATCACTGAATGAAATTTTAGATGTATTTGGAATTCTTGTTCAATGATAAATGTTAGCATAGTAACCTTCTTTCTCCCTCTCTCCCCCTCTCTCTCTTCTCTCCAAATTCATAGATGATAGAAAGATAGGTAGATACATACATACATACATACATATATACATACATACATACATAAATCAATAAATAGAGACTTGAGTATACGAAGGGACACTCACCAAAACTGGAATTTATTTACTAAAAATGTGTATTTATTCTCACATGTTTAAACTTCAGTCACCTTCAAAGTACTCCCTATCTCATGCAATGCACCGCTCCAGACATTTTTCCCACCGCTCAAAACAGTTTTTGAACTCTCTGATTTTGACGCCTTATAGTGCTTCTGTCATTTTTTGTTTCACCTCTTTCACACCAGAAAAAAAAATTTTCCTTTGACGGCTTTTTCCAGCCCAGGAAACAAAACAAAACAAACAAACAAACAAAAAAAACAGTTGCTTGGGGCAAGCTCTGGTGAATAGGGAGAGTGGGACATGGGGAACTTGCCTTTTTTGGTCAAAAATGCCTGGACACACAGCGCAGTGTGGGCAGGTGCACTCATAAATCACCCATCACGAAATAGGCAAACACATTGAAAGAGTCTTCAAAAAATTTATCTGAAGCTGAACCCAGCCTCTCACAACAATGCCAGTGGGTACACTGATAAGGATGGGTTCCTAGAACACTCACCTAGTGGGGGAAGCCTGTACTACAAGTGGCCCGCCTTCCAGAAAATAATTCCATTTTATTTTTGGTCCCCCCTCCTGTAATATTTTATTTACTATGGTATTTTAAGACTATGTTTTCAGAAAGTCTTTGCTTTAAATACAGTGGAAGTCACTTTAAACCAATTCTATTAAATATGAAGAATTCTGTTATGAGCATGGCATTTTTACTAGGACTGCCATTCCGAATGGTTGCCCACTAGGGGGCTTGAACAACAAAAATTTATTTTCTCACAGTTCTAGACCCTGCAAATTTAAGAGTGAGATATTAGTAAGCTTGGTTTCCCCCGAGGTCTCTGTTTTTCGCTTGCAAATGGCTGAGAGAGCTGTTTCTTCACATGCTCTTTCCATGTGTGCCGTGTGTGTATGCACACATCCCTGCTGTCTCTCGTTTTATAGGGACACCAATCACATTAGATTAGGAATGCACCATTTTATAAGGACGCCGATCGTATTAGATTAGGAACCTACCGTGTATGATCTGATGTATTCTCAGTTGCTTTCTTAAAGGTCCAATCTCTGCATATGGTTATTATACTTTGAGGTCCTGAGTTTTAGGACCTCAACGCATAAATTTGGAGAGTACAAAATTCAGCCCATAAAAAGCATGATAAACTATATAGTAAAAAGTTTGCTATGTGTGGTTAAGTAGGTGGCAGTTTAAATTCGGGCTCTGTCATTTGGCGAACTGTGATGAGTAATTTAATTTTTCAACCCAGATTTTTCTCAGAGGGCTGAGTTAAACAAATTGCTCTGAAAATTAGAAATAACATTTGTGATGTTCTGGACACATGCTACATTACTGAACATGCCCTCTTGCTGAAAAAATGGATGTTTCTCTTGATTCATATAAAATAAAATTCAACTGCATATCATTTTCATCACATAATTTTTAAAATTGTATCTAATTCTATGAAAAGTTAACATTTGTGTGTGTGTGTGTGTGTCTAACACCGAGCGTCTCCACTAGTGTACCACCACAGACATCCAGGTTTCTGACATATTGAATCCATCTATTCTAGGCTTTGGGTAGCTGCCTTTTAACTCCAAGTTGGTCACAAAATTATTATTATATTCTGTGGTTGGTGGTTATATAAAAGTTTAAGAAGCTCTATGTTGACAAGAACATAAGCATTTAATATGGTGTCAAAGTATGCATCATATGAAATCAGTGGTTTATTTTACCATCATATACAAATGACAAGTAATGAGATTTTTAAGTGAGTTTTTTTGTATGACAATTTTAAGAGTTTTTTATACACTGTTTAAACTTCTCACAATAATAATGAACCTAAGATAACCCCTAATTTTGATACTTAGAATAATTTTCTTAAATAAATATGTAAAAGTTTTTCATAGAAAGTTAAATGTGTATGCATAAACAAAAATAGTTGCATGTATATAGATGTAATGAATAAGGAGCAAAAAAAAGCTTTTTGTAGCTGACATCATGGTTCTAACTTAGTAAAGGCAAAACAACAATTTTTAATTTTATAATAGTCAAAAAGTATAAATAATATGATAAAATTGGTTTATTCATGTCATCTGTTGAAGAAAAACCTATATTTAACTTTCTCAGTCTGCAATCCATTCATTTCTGAACTTATTACCGATCTCAGGAAAACAAACCAGCAACTGTATTAGCCTTTTGCTCTTCTGATTACACAGGAATGCCATCTAGTGTCAAAATTGTAACTGCATCCTTTCTGTCCCGTGGAACACTTCTGATTGATTAGAGAGGGATTTAATTCATTCCCTACCACTTTTCTATAAAACATGCTTTAAAGAAATATTACCACAATGAGTAACTAGAAATTGCCTGTGTGTAAAATAACAACATAAAGGTTCTAGCCCAAATATACTTTAGATATTTTAGGTTTTACTTTTCATACAGTAAAAAATTAATTTAATTTATTCCAGTATAAAACAAATTCTAAAGTCATTCTGTATAAGTAATTGTATTAAAGAAATAAATTTTAAAAGGTAATTACTACACAGTAAGTTCAATGTTACACCAATTTATGTTTTAATTTTAAGTTAAACAATTCTGAAATGCATCGAAAATATATTTTCATTTTTGTTGTTCATAATTAATATCATTAATATCTACTAAAAATGGGGAAACATTACATGCAAATCTAGTTGAAAGGTTGTCTGAAATTATAGTAATGTTATCTGTTGTTACTTATTGATTGCTTTTTACTAAACTATTTCACTTAAAATTATTTTAAATACAAACCTCTCATGCTTTGCTAGTTTTTTTATTGGACATTCTTCTTGCATTCCACTTAAATTAGGTACTCAGATGATCCAAATACAAATAAAAAATAAGTTTATTGAATCAGTTTATTAGTTTCTGCTTATTGTAGCTGACTTTTATTATAAGATACTTTTCAGACACTTCATTTTTTCTTCTGGGAAGCCAGTTTCATTTTATAAGTGCAATGAATTATTACTTCATTAATTTCCTATCATGTAGAACAGTGTTTTACAAATGGTAGCAGATACTTGAGTGGAATTTGGTAATAAATATCAGGGATATAGTTGCAGGTGAAGGGCGTCTTGGCTGAATAGAGGAAATTTTGTCAGAAAAGGAAAGGAGACAATACACAGTCATTCAATTCCAGCAGCCACCGTGGCTCATTGTTCTGGATCTAGATGTCACCCTTGGATATACCGTTAATGGAGACTTGGCTACCAACTAGTGGTCTTCAAAAGGCTTGCTACTTTAGCTCCAATATCGGGCTACAGCTACAGTGCAAGGGAACAGACCCGAGCACCAGCACCTCGAGAGAAACTGGCCCACAGGTAATGCATTCAGAGCCTGCTGAGCATCACACATCCTTAGACTGACATTCAGGTATAGCTACAAATTCTACTTAACTCAACCTGAATTAACAGAAGGCTGCTAAAACTCAGTTGTAAGGTATGCTTACACCTAGTTGTTGTCTGTGGCTTGCCTATGTAATATGGAGGACTGATTCTACCTTTTAGATTTGTTTAAAACATATAGCACCAATATATACTCTCATGTTTCA